>CM077816.1:37854696-38454696 GCA_039764185.1 Tamarix austromongolica | reverse complement strand
CAACCTATAGCCTTACCAAGCTTCCTTCTCCCCTCATGACTTACCTCACTGAGTAGCAGCTCCTTCTGATGTAAGTATCCCACCCTCCGGTGTGTGTGGTACATGGTAGTTCCATGCACCAGAAGCCTTGATTAATTCCCTAATCTTATTTTGGGCATTAGTTATCATAGGTTGTTATCTTATTATTTTATCTAGTATAGGTACTAATTCATGCATAGTTGTGTCCATGGTGTTATTAATTTTTAGGTAATCTGGACCTTGCGTAAGGTGTCCTTGGAAGAGGCTTTCTGTGGTATTATTTTCTTAGCTCAAAGGTAAATCCAACTAATCCGTCGATGGTAGAAAACTTGTTTGAAAATGTTAGGTTAACTATTTAGGATAAAGATTATGCTAGATCAAATAATGTATATTTTGTCAGGAAAGGAAAGCATGTTGTAGTTTATTCCTATGTAAATATTAGGATGTATAGAATCAAATATGTTACCATGCTAATATCTTTATACCTAGATAGTAATCTAAAATTTACGGTGTATGCTTATGACAACATATACTAATTTTTGCTAAATAGAAATGCGCATGTTTAGGGTTTGAGTTCAACCGAAATTTTATCGTGTTTCATGGTAGACCTACAAATGAGTTAAATGTGTCCCTTGGATATTTTAGATAACTTTGGAAGTATAGAATGTTACCTTAGAGTATAAATGTGCTTAAATGGTGATTATTATGTGTTGTATGTTCTAGGGGTAAAAATGTAAATTTTATATACCATGATTCGTATTTGAAAGTTATCCATGGAAATTACATGAATATTATGATATACTAGAAATGCATGATAGGAGTGTATACGTGCACTATGTATGGTTAATGCTTAGGGGTAATATGGTATTTTATAGTGCCGAAGAAATTATTGTATGATAAATTATCGTTAGCTATTTTTATTTTAGCATTTTTCATGACAAATATCCTATAGAGATAAACCTAGTTCTAAAGTGAAGGAAAATGTGGTAGTTATAGGTTGAAGGGTATTTTGGTCATTAGGGAAAAATGTGATTTAAATTCGAATAATCGGACTAGCTGACTTAAGTGTTGGCCTTAGAATCATTTTGGAAATAATTAAACGGATGGATTAAATAATTGGATTGGATAATTATTCAGGCTATGGCGTGATGCCGAACCCTAGGTTGTGTTGGCTTGGAATTGTTGTGAACCTTTAAATTTGGCATTGGATGATTGATTGTTGTTGAGACCCTCGTGGTCCTTGGGTTGATTGATTGATGGCTAAGTTATAATATTATGGACCTTAGTATTCTTGAATTAATAACATGGAATTTCATAAGACATTAACCACTTAAAAAGGAAGACTTGAGTTTGGAAAGGAATCTCGTGCCTCGAATTTGGCCCCCGAGTGCATAGTTTGGGACTTTGGGTCAAGGAGCTCACTTCTGCTCTATAGGTACTCCATACACCCTATACAGGGTACGCTACTTAAGGACTTGAGTTATGAGGTTTAGTATGGACGAGTGATATGTCGTGTGGCTTCCTTGGTGAGCTTTACCCTTGAATTGAGTGAATTGATTTGGTACTACCTCCTTGATGATCAATATCTTGGATATGGGATTGTATTCCACTCGAGAATTGATGTGTAAATGATATAACTGGATTAGACACCCACCACAATACATCTGTAATAATTGGATTTGGCGTGACTTGAACTTGGTTAGATTGCTTGGAATATCAATAAATCTCCCTATTATGCTATAAAGTATGATTGTTGATGTTTTGAAATGGTTATGAAATTTATGAGCATGTTTTTTAGTGCCTTTGCTAGGAATTTTGATATGACTAGTATTATCAACAATAATGTGGAATTGTGTTATGAAATCGTGACTTTGCATGTGATCATATGTTTTATTTGAGTCCCTCATTTGTATGATAATTGTAAATGTGGGTATGCTACCTCTCCGGAGGCGTTGTGATTTACTTAGTACGAGGAAGTCGTACTGATACTATCACTTTTCAGAGGAGTACGTTTGTGGGATGCAGTGGTTGAAGGATTTTGAGGAGCATCATCCAAACGACTAGTTAGGCTAAGGGATTGAGTGGACCTTGTCCCTATTCCCCCTTTCCTTGTAATATTTGGTGGATCAGATGAGTGTAAAGGCAAACCACTGTTGCACCTTTTTGTGCCCCTTTAAATTTTTTATGAAAATTTTTTGTCACTTAATTACCTAAATGGTCTTATTGTATGGATAATCTTTCATTTGCAAAACACTTTTTTATGTATTATCTTTCTCTCGCTTTTGTTTGATCTGACTTGTTGTAAGCCTTAGCACTTGACATAAGGGAGGTGAGGATACCAGACTTATGTTGAGTGTGGCGGTAACACCCACTATTTTATAGTTATCCTTCTGCAAAATGGAATTTTCAAGTCGTGATTTTTGGGATGTTACAAGAAGCATATGCCACTACCCTCCTATGCTACATCAACACTCACCCAATACCATGCTTGGAGGCATTAATATATACCTCAAATCCCTCTGTATCACATGGTATGGTAAGCATTGGAGTTGAATTCAACCTTCTCTTGTGCTCCTCAAAATCCTCGGTGCACTTATTGTCCCAAATAAAGCACATCATCATCTTCAGCATGTTACTTAAAGAATGAGTGTTCCTAAGAAAAAGCTTGGATGAAAAGTCTATAGTAACTTAATAAACCCAAGAAATAATGTATCACCCTATTAGTTGTCAATTTTGACCACTCTAATACTACTTGGACATTCAAAGGAAATACTAATACACCATCCTTTTACATGACATGTCTAAGGAAAGCTACCTCTTTCAACTAAAAATCACTATTTAAGAGCCTCACATATAACTAATGTGCCCTTAATAGTGCTAATGTCTACCTTAGATGCTGCTCCTATTCCTCATGAGTCTTGAATTAAATCAAGATATCATCGATGAGGACATTGATAAACTGATAGAGGTTTTGCTAGAAGATGCGGTTGAAGAGGGTCATGAACTCCACTGGCACATTCATGAGTCCGAAAGACATCATGCTGAACTTATAATTGCCACACCTCATCATGAAGGTTTCTTTGGCATGTCCCTCCCAAAAATCATCAAATAATGATACCCCAATTTGAGATCAATCTTCAAAAACCAACAACCCCATGTAAGTGATTAAAAAGGCCATTAATTCAAGGTGAAACATAATAGTTCTTCACTATAACATGATTTAATCCTCAATATTTGATGCAAAGTCTCAACCCACCATCCTTCCTCCTTATAAAAAAGATTGGTGCTCCCTAAGGCAATATACTTGGTCAGATGTATCCTTTCTAAATTAAATCCTCCAACAATGCACTCAATTTTCCCATATTGGGTGCCTTCAACATAGGTTCTATCCCTAGTAGAAGGTTTATCATGAAGAATATATCTCCCATTGGCAGCGTACCTGTGATATCATTGGAAAATATGTTAGGAAACTCTCATATCACTAGGATATTCTCAATTAATGTCTCTTGATACCCAAGTCTTTAATGCTACATACATAGCAAAACTACCCTTTCCATACAAATGGACCAAGTACACCTATAGACACCATCTGATGCAGGAGCATCTTATGATTCTCAAAATAATGAAGAATTATCATTTCTAATAATGGAGTCGATAATCTTAAATATTCTTGATAATATTTCTATCTTTGATATTGAAAATACTTTAAGATGTTCTTGCAGGTATGTTACATATTTGCAAGGTGAAGAAGTTAAGATGCAAGAAGATACCTAAAGTGTACAATGCATTCAAAGCATGCAAAGCTATGGCACACATGGGATGACAATACAACAAGATATAGTTAGTGATCTCATTAGTTATATTATACTTTTTGTAAACCCTAAGATATATTTCATCTAAGCTAGGATTTTGTTCTAATTTTATGTATTTACCATAGTTGGTTGTAATGCTTTGTAATGTTTGTCATTAATATCATTTAAATGATGATATTATTACTAGGTTAGGTATTATATAAGCTTAATTCATGTTGGTTAAAACAATCTTGAATTAAGGGGGTTAACAACTAGTTTTCTACACTTAAGTCGGCTAACTCTCCTATATATACCCCCTATGTCATTGTACACGCATGTTGGAAGATCATTTAAATAAAATTCACAAGTTAAACACTTTATATTCTCTCGTTTGGAGATTGTATTCTAGCTGGGAGTTTCCCAGGGTAAAATCCTACTTAGAAACCTTTGAATGAATCCACCGATTCATTCAAAGTTATCCATCTTATTGAAATTAGATTAAAGATCATTCTTATGTTGCTTAATAAAATTTAAACCGAGCCTTGTTTCCTTCATAAATTCAACCCTGCTGGAAGATAAACCAAAGAACATTCATGATCAACGCTTTCCTCGCTTTGATCCACACCATTTTTGGTATCAAAGATCTTGAAGTTCTTTTGGTTCTTTCGGCCATCTAGTGTGTCTTCAACATTCTTGATGTTGTATGCAAGCATTCCATTCATCTAAGAAAGGTTGAAGACCTTTCTTGCACCTTTAACTCGAGTCTTGGTTGAAGATCTTTCTTGCACCAATCTTGCTTGAAGATCTTCCTACTTTCAACCGAAGAGACCATACTCAAGTTGAGTATCTGTTGATTATCCCTTCTTCAACATTTTCCCTTCATTCCATTATTCATCTTCAAAAACAAAAATAAGAGTTACCTTTCGACTCTTCCACTATTTCTCCCTATGTATCTTCAATCTAGATACCATTCACCCCCAGCAGTTTCCATTTGGTTCGAATACTACTAGCAGCATTTAAACCTTATCATTCATCTCCCACCATTTCAACGCATACTCTCCTTCTCTATTCTTCCCGTCGTCAAGTTATTTTAATATAGCATCTTCAACTTGAAGATACTAATCCATTTGACATCCTCTCATTTTCTCCTACGTGAATTTACTTTATTTCCACCACGAAACCCTCCTCACCATCCTAAGAATTATCCTAACCCACTCGACAACCTCTCTATAACTCTTGCGTGCTCAAATCATTAAAGAAGCCATCAAGATTTGGTTAAACCCTTACAATAAATGTCCTATACCTCTCGGCTGCAAGTAAACCTATCAAGAACACCTTTGGTTGTTGTTCTTTGTTGGAGGTTGAGTGTTGTTTTATCAACTTCACACCGTGGCTAGTGTAGATGTGCGGACGTTAGTAGAATCTATCAAGAATCTTACCACCCGAATGGACGCCCAACTTAAAACTCATGCATAGTTACAACAAAAGCTGCAAAGTGTAGAAGTTAAATTAGCTGACCAAGACAAGCTTCAACCATTGCAAAATCAAATGGAAGCCACACAAGCTAAAGGAAGACGTATGCATGCAAAAATGGACTACGCCGATGATGGATAAGAAGAGATAGTTTCTCATGGCTCAAGTAACCATAGGATACCACATCAAATCAAAGTAAGACATACACATAATGAGGATCAAGGTATCAAGCTAGATTTCCCTGATTTTCATGGTGAATTGAATGTGGAATTATTTTTTGAATGGTTGCATAAGATTGAAGCTATTTTTGAATTTAAAGAGTATGATGATGAAAGAAAATGTAAGCTTTCTACTCTTAAATTTAAAAGACTTTCAAGGATTTGGTATGACAAATTGAAAAGGATAAGTGAAAGGTAAGAGAAATCAAAAATTAAGTCATGGGAAAAACATAAAAAGCACCTAAGAAGAAAATTTGTGCCTAGGGAGTATGAACAAGATATGTATGTAAAGATGACAACCCTAAGGCAAGGATTTCTTAGTGTAGAAGAGTACAATAGGGAATATGAAAAAGTAGCACTTATATATGATGTACAAGAAATAAAGGAACAAAAATGTGCTAGATACTTTGGTGGACTGAATAATATGATACGTGACAAAGTTGATATGTTTGCATATGTTTCTCTTGATGACTTGATTAAGTTAGCATTAAAATTTGAAAAACTAACAAAATCGACTAAGGCCTATTTTAAATCTAATGCTTCGACTTCATCTAAACCATATTCGAATACATTCATGCCTAAATCTACATCCTCTTATGATAAAAAAATTAACCAAGATGAAAAAGGTAAAAATAAGATGGTTGAGATCTCTAATAAACAATGTTTTAAATGTAAAGGATATGGGCACTTTGCTAGAGAATGTCCTAACCAAAGAGCTTTGACCTTAAATGAAATAAAGGACATGGAACCATATAGTGAAGATGATGACCTAGAAATTGAATCTCCTAATGAAATTTTAACCATGGGTGAAGAAGAAGGATACCCATGTTTTTTACTTCAAAGAGTGTTACAAATCCAACCTAATGTGATACCTACTCAAAGAGAGAAATTTTTTAAAACTAAATGTGAAATAGGTGATACGATTTGTAGACTCATTATTGATAATGGTTCATGTACAAATGTTGCTAGTGAAGAAATGGTCAAAAAGCTTGTTTTAGAGAGTACTAATAATCCTAAACCTTATTCTTTACAATGGTTAAATAAAGATAAAGGAGCTAAGGTAAAAAAGCAAACCCTAATATCATTTTGCATTAGAGACTACCATGATGATGTTTTGTGTGATGTATTCCCTATGGATGCTTGTGGTTTACTTTTAGGATGTTCGTGGTAGTATGATAGAAAAGTAACTCATGATGGAGAGAATAATGAATATGTTGTGAAAAAAGGAAAATAATTGTATAGATTAACACCTTCTCTATGTGATAATATGCCTTTAAGTGATGATAAAAAGAGATTATTTCTACATGAAAAGGATATGGAAAAATGCATAGAAGAAGAGGGAATTTGTTATGCCTTAGTTGCTAAAGAATCTAAACTTGGGGAGAAACAACATAATTATCCTAATATAAATAAGCTACTTGATGAGTATCATGATATATTTCCTGATGACTTATCTCCTGGATTACCCTTTAAAAGAGGTATAGAACATGCTATAGATCTTATTCCTGGAATGCCTCTTCCAAATAAACCTGCTTATAGATTTAACCTAGAAGAAGCTAATGAATAACAAAAAAAAATACAAGATCTTATAGAAAAATGGATATGATCACCTAGTGCATTTGAGAAAATAATTTAATATCCTAAGGGAAGCTAAACTTTATGTGAAACTTGAGAAATGTGATTTTATGCTTCCAAGGGTAGTTTTCCTAGGCTATATTGTTAGTGGCAAGGGAAATAAAGTGGATCCTAATAAGATTAAAGCTATATAAGAGTGGCCTACCCCTAAAGATGTACATTAACAATTTTTCTATGGGTTAGCTAGTTTTTATAGAAGGTTCATTAAGGAATTTTCTACTATAGTTACACCTATTACACAACTCATGAAAAAAGGTGAATTTTATTAGGGACAAGAAGCCACTCACGCATTTGAAACCCTCAAAACTAAACTTTGTAATGCTCCTGTCCTATCTTTACCCAACCTTAATCTACTTTTACAAGTGACTTGTGATGCTAGCGGGGTTGGGATAGTGAGTGCCCTCTCACAAGAAAAGAAACCTATTACATTCTTTTCTGAAAAGTTAAATGGTGCCAAACTTAACTATTTGACATATGACAACGAATTCTTTGCCATTGTACGGAGCTTAGAGACATGGAGTCATTATCTAAGGCCCAAACCTTTTGTGTTACACTCGGATCACGAGAGTTTGAAATACTTACATGGTCAAAAGAAAGTTAGTCTGAGGCATGCAAAGTGGGTGAGCTTCTTACAATTTTTTTTTCTCTGTCAAACATTTAGATGGAAAGGAAAATGTAGTAGCTGATACTCTTTCTTATAGATCTACATTACTTGTCATGATGGATGCTAAAATCTTAGGTTTCGCGAGTTAAAAGAATTGTATCCTAAAGATGAAGATTTCATGGATATATTTAATGCATGTAAACAAAGTGGATGATGTGGTAATTATGTCTTACAAAATGGATTTTTGTTTAGACTAAATAAACTTTGTATCCCGAGATCTAGTATTTGAGATTTATTAGTAAAAGAGGTACATGAAGGTAGCATTGCGAGACATTTTGGAATACATAAAACTATGGAATTATTACAAGAAAATTTCTACTGGCCACGTATGATTAAAAATGTACAAGCTATGATAAGTAGATGTTCTATATATCAAAAATGTAAAATTTACTTTGATAAAGGCTTATACAAGATATAGTTGGTGATCTCATTAGTTATATTAGACTTGTTGTAAACCCTAAGATATATTTCATGTAAGCTAGGGTTTTGTTACAATTTCATGTATGTACCATATTTGGTTGTAATGCTTTATAATGTTTGTCATTAATATCATTTAAATGATGATATTTCGACTAGGTTAGGTATTATATAAGCTTAATTCAGGTTGGTTAAAACTAGCTTGAATTAAGGGGGGTTGATGGCTAGTTTTCTACACTTAAGTTGGCTAACTCTCCTATATATACCCCCTATGTCATTGTACACACATGTTAGAAGATCATTTGAATAAAATTCAGAATTTAAACACTTGATATTCTCTCGTTTGGAGATTTTATTCTAGCTAGGAGTTGCCTGGGGTAAAATCCTACTTTGAAACCTTTGAATGAATCCACCGATTCATTCAAAGTTATCCATCTTATTGAAATTAGATTAAAGATCATTCTTTTTCTGGTTAAATAACCTTCAAGCCGAGCCTTGTTTCCTTCATAAATTCAACCCTCCTGGAAGATAAACCAAAGAACATTCATGATAAACGCTTCCCTCCCTTGGATCCACACCACCATCCTTATCGAGGGCCTAGGATTGTATCTCCAATAAAAGACCCTAAAACCCTTTAGTCCCTTAATAAATACACACTCTTGTGTGCAATCAATCATAGCTTGATACCTAAAATGTATATCCATCCCAAGGATTACAATGATGCCACAAAGTTCAAGCTCCAAGTGGTTTACTAAATGTCTAATTCAGTAAATGACTAGGGCCACATCTTTATATAGTCTAGTACATGGAAGTGTATCCCTTGATGGGAGCACAACATAAGTTTATATCCTATCAAAGTGAACCTAATTATCTGTAATCCCCCAAAAATTTAGAAAATCTATAATTCAATAAATAGCTTTTATTTAAAATAAATTAGCTTTTAAAGTTATATAGTTTAATTATTATATGGATTTTGATTATATAAAATTCGATATAAATATTTAATAAATTAAAATAAATATTTTATTTATTTATCGTGCTCATTTTATTTAAATAAATTTTCAAACCATTATTTTACTAAAATTATCCTTTTTAAGCCCATATATTTAATTATATTAAATTAAATTATTAAATAAATTTATTATTAAAAATATTAAATCCTATTATTTTATAAATTAAATTATTTTAAGTTCTCCCATTTTCCTTTTTCTTTTTTTCTTCCCTTCTCCTTTTTCCTCCTTTATTTCTTTTCCTTTTTTTTTCCTCCTCCTTTGGGCCGCAAGCACTCGGCCTGTTCCCTCCTCCCTATGCGCCTGGGCCACAGGCCCATTTCTTCCCTCCCCTCTTCTCCTTCTCCCACGCATGATGCAGCCCAGCCTAATCATTCTTTATTTTTCTTTTTCCCAGACCAGATCGGCCGATTATTTCTCCCCTACGTGACTAGTCTGCCCCCCTCCTTTCTTTCTTTCTTCTCCTTGCTTGTGCTCGACCAGTTGCTACTTCGACTCCATGCCTGCCACCACTGAGCCGCCCTGCAGCTGCCCGTACCTACCACCGCACCTGCTCTCTCTTCCTCTCTCTCCCCCGTCATTTTCTTTCCTATTTTGAACCAAACTAATCCCTACATCCCGAGCCCGCATGCCCTCTTCCTTTCCTTCTTCTTCCCTCCCCTCTCCCTGCCAATCGACCACCCCTGCCACCCTACTACAGCCCCGATCGGCCACCTACTCCCCCTATCTTTCCCTCTTCTTTTTCTTACCCTCACCATCCCTTCATACCCCATAATTTCGAGCCCTCTTCTCCTTCCCCGAACTCCTTCTCTCATTTTCTCCTCCTCCCATTTTTCCCCAGTTTTTGCACCACCGCCACCCTCTGCCGCTTAAACCACTGCACTGAACCCTCTGCACCACCTTCTGCCACCGCTTACTACTACCCCACACCATCACACCACCCCCTCGAGCCCGTGCACTTCCTTCCTTCTCCCCCTCTTCTTTTCCTCCCCACTATTCTCCCTTATCGGCAGACCACCTGCAACCGCCTTGTTCGCCGCCGTCCGGCCACTTCTGCTGCCACCCAAACCACCAATCCACACCCTGCAACCTCCTCTACCACACCCATACCTTACTTTCCCGAAAACAGCCCCTGCACCCCTCCATTTTCCTTTCCCTTTTCCTTCCTTCTCAGCCACGCCCAGCCCGACAACCAACTTCACCACCTTGCCGCCGCTGCCTCCGCCGCTCTTGGCCGCCAACAACCCATCCCCAGTATCCACCTACACCCCCTCTTCACTCTTGCACCCTTAACTTGCCTCCAATCTTCCACCATCTACCTCCTTTTCTAGCCTAAATACCCTAAACCGAGCCATCTCCCCCTCCCTTCTACCTTACCCCCTTCGACCCTTTTCTCCCCCCTTAATCTACATGTGGCTCACGCTGTTCATGCAGCGTGAGCTCCACATTGATTTGGAATTTATTTGTCTAAATTTTGAGGTATATTAATAGTTAATTAAAGTGTTTTATTATTAAATAAATTTTTATAAAGGTTTATCCTTTTTAATTTCCTACTTCTAATATAATAATTATTGATATTATTTTTAGGTGTTGAGTTGCTAATTAAAGCTTGAATCTTTAACCGGAATACCGGTAAGGTTCAATTTTTGCGGGATTAAGGTAAGCGTTAAACCTCACTTAAATGCATGGAAAAACGTATGCTAGCACATTAGGGATTTTGGCATGATTTTATGCATGTTTTGTGTGCCTAGTATGATATATATATGGTTGTTTATATTGATTGATAAAAAAGAAAAGTATAATAGCTTTTGTGCCATGTGTAGATATGATACTTAAGGGAGGAGTTTGATTATTGATGGAAATGTTAAATGATTGTCTATGATGTATTATGTTATTAATACATGAATAATATTATTGTGAGCCTAAGGGTATATTAGTAATATGCCTACGTAAGTATGTGATCTAATATATGTAGTTGCTAATAAGTATTATGTTGAATAATGACAAGTTGGTGGAGTTAGATGATAAGAATGAAGTGCTAATATTAGTATTTTATGTAGTGGTGGCAAATTCATAAAAGTGGTGTAATAAAGGGGTAAAATGGTAATTCTATAACTAAAAGGGTATTTCGGAAATTTTGTAGTAAAGGTTTATTTTGGTAAATTTCAAAAGAAAGGGATGAAATGATAATTGTATGAGTAAAATGATAAAATTATAAGTTGTAAGAAAAAGTGGTATTATGGTAATTTTGGAGGCAAAAGGGCAATAGGGTAATTTTATGATTAAATGACAAAATGATAATTTTATAAGTAAAGGGGTATTGTGGTAATTTTTGGAGAAAAGGTTAAAGTGGTAATTTTGGAGTCAAAGCACAATATAGTAATTTTATAAGTAAGCGGTAAGAATGGTAATTTTGGAAGTAAGGGGTAAAATAGTAATTTTGGATGAAGGAGGGTATTATGGTAATTTGAAAGCAAAAGGATAATATGGTAAAATTGGATGTAAGGGAGTAAAATGTTAATTTTTATAAATAAAAGTATATTATGGTAATTTGGAAGTAGGGAGTAGAAGGATAATCTTGTAAATAAAAGGTGTATTTATGGCAAAACTTAGGAGTAAGGGGCAACTTGGAAATTATAAAAACGATGAAGGGTAACTTGGTAATTAAATTACGATTATAGAAGGGCAATATAATTTTTGTAAAAATGGACAAGGGTAAATTGGTAATTATAATTATGGAGAAGGGTAAATTGGTGTTTATAATAATGGAGAAGAGTAAAATGGTAATTATAATAATTGAGAAGGATAGAATGGTAATTATGACAATGGAAACGGTAATTTGGTAATTTAATCAACTAAGGGGCAATTCAGTAATTATGATGATGGATAAGGGCAATTTGGTAATTTAATCGACTAGAGGGTGAGTTAGTAATTATTTAACCTACTAAAGGGGCAAATTGGTAATCATGATAGCAAAGATGGGTAATTTGGTAATTTATCCAACTAAAGGGCAAGTTTTGATTGTAATAAAATAAAAGGGCAAATTGGTAATCTAACCAACCAAATGGGAGACATGTTAAGTGTAGCAATTATGAGAGGTGAATGGTGATATAAAAAGCGTAGGACATAACTTGGTAACCTAAATTGGATAAGGGGTAATCTGGTAATTATGCAACTTGAAGGGTAATAGGGTAATTTGTCAAGTAAGGAAGGGATGACTTAGCAATTATATAAGTAAGGGGTAAATAAGTAATTTGTACCTAACATGTCATTGTGATTATGGAATTTCATAATATGATTCAAATAACGCTGATTTGCAAGGTAAGAATATTTGATAATTAGTAAGTATCACGAGGACAAATCCTAATTCAGAATTAGATGAGGTTATTATGACCTTAATGATTTCTCTGTGTTATCTTGGATAACCATCTAAATAAGAAATGACTAATGATATCAGAACGATTGAAAGTGAATATGTATATGCTTATTGTGCTTTTCGTGATAACCTTAATTAAGACATTAATACTTAAAGTGAAAGACCTCGAGATCGGGAATGGTGGCTCTTTAGGGGTCGCTACCCTAAAGACGTTGTTTAGCCCACGATTATTCTGGTATTTGCTGGTGTGCCTTTGTGCCCCAGCCAAGCCCTATATCTTACTCTATCGAGCTCTACGAACCTAGTTAGGGGGGTATGTATACTTATAGATTAGGTTTCCTTATCGGTAGGGTACTGAGTAGCTTTATGCACCAGTACGACCAGGGTACCTTTGCGTCCCGCGTTCTGGATCTCCCGTCCGAGGCAAATAAATGGAATTGTTGTGCTGATTAAAGAAAGGAAAAATACTAATCATGAAAGTGAATGATTAATGAGCCGGGCCTAGTTAACTTATGATATTGAGTACCGATCCACCAGTTATAATAGTGGCCCGAGAGCGTGTTGCCCTGGCAGATGATATTGAGTACCGGTCCACCGGATATAATAGTGGCCCAGGAGCGTTTTGCCCTGGATGATGATTGTATGTATTCCGGTCCACCGGCTAAAATAGTGGGGGTCCCGGGCTCAATAAAACAAGCATTGGATGTGAATAATTTATGGAAAGATATTAATTGCTTATAGTGGAACACCTTGTGAGTCGGGGCCAGACCGGTCCACTGACGAATAATAGTGGCCAGGAGCGTTATACCCTGGAGATCGATCCACCGGCAATAATAGTGGTTAGGAACGTTCTGCCCTGTATGTATTCTGGTCCACCGGCTATAATAGTGGGGTTCCCACACTCACTTGGATATAACTAGAGAGATGATTGAATAACGATGGACTAATGGCTTAAGGGCCAAAAGTATCAATCGTACTTTATAACTCGTTGATATGTGGTAGCCTTGTTATATATGTGATTGTTATGTATGCACCTCTCATTACATATGTATATAGATTGCATTATGTGTTGCATTGCGAGCCTGTTATTAAGTGTGGTATTAAAGGGTTACTCAGCACCATAGTACTAAAGGGTTTCACTCGTGGGGCCCCTGCTTATTCAATGGGCAGTGTCCCTTGCAGGTCTTTTCAGGTGCTACTCAAGTGGGTAATGGGAAAGAGAGTAAGGAATTATCTAGAACTGTTAGGGTTTTTTTCCTTCTCTTTTAAATTCCTAGTTTTAACGTTAATGCTGTTAATGTAACCACCACTGGTGGATTTTATTCTTGTAAATAATTTGATACGCTACTCTGATTTAAGTATGTTGAATTTATGATAGATTGTATTTCATTTTCTTTAGCCTTAGCACTTGGTACTGGAACGGTATAAGTGAACTAGTCTAGTACTAAGTGTTGCGGTAATATTTCCAAAATTCACAGTTTGTTGTTTTACTTCCGCTAATCTTTTAATAAAACGAAATTTTTCAGTAGTGAATTTTGGGGGTGTTACATTATCTTAGCTAAGAAAGTAGTAGACATAAAAGAATGTGAAGCACTTGAGTTGAATAATACTTATGCACGAGAGGAAGAATTTGTAAATGTACCCATGATGACATGTGTCCACCTATCAGCCTCTAACTGACTCTCCACATTTAGGTAACTACTTGGAGGTGATGTAGTAACACTACCTAAACCATACCATAGATAAAATGTACGCGGCCTATGAATCCTCTATTACCAAGTATTTATGCTAGCAACACTATTTATCAATGGTGCTCTCTAAGTTGGCATTATATGAGCCACCTTACCTTGATAACATGCATACCCTAGTAGGATACTTCCTCTAATGAAAAAACACCTAAAACAATGGTGCCCCATCTTATTAGAGCCATGAAACTAAATAAATTATCTTGCATAATTCGTTCCTTATTGGATCTTACCACACTGTTGATATATGAAATGCCTCACTATCGGTGGACTCAGCTCTCTTACAAAGCGAGGTACTGACTCGAGTGGTGAATGTTTTTGGCTAGGAACCTATTGTATCCATATTCACCTTTACTACCCTCAAACCTCTACTTGGCCCCAATCTAGGTACTATGGGCCAACACAAACAATGATTCATTTAAGGTATGGTTATACATGGCCTAAAATTCATATGTGTTACTCCCTCCAGTTGTCCTAAATTCTTAGGCTCAGCTATCGTTTCTTGTCCTCAAGCAGCATCATGTCATGCACAAAAGAAACATCAAGGATTATAAGTGAGACAAGTTTTGAACAACAAGAATTGTAAGATTTGATTTAGTCATTAACGGAGTTTAACAATGCACTGGGACTTAATACATTTATAAATCACAAAAAATAAAATTTGAAAATGTTTTGGATCACACATCTAATATACGCAATAAACAATTTTATCAAATGGTCAAATGGTTAAGGAACAATAATTAATATAGTTAGTATCTCACCATGTAAAACTAGATTAAGATTAATGAAGGTTAAATTGGTATATTCTAACTTTTCGTATGTGTAAAATCTCACTCTTATGTGTCTAGGGTGAAATGTTTTACTCTCAAGTTTCCTCCAAATGATTATGATTTCCCATATGTTTGCCATTACTCTCAATTCACCACCACTTGAGAGAACTATAGTATATAAAAATCAAAAGGTCTTAAATTTTGGTGTGATGGGGTTAGGGTTCTAAGGTTAGATATAAGTTTGGGATTATAGCTAGACTCTACCAACTAGAGAAGCAATATCCTTCTTTCAATTAAATCATAATTCATCCTCTTCTCCCTCACTTCACTTCCCCCTTAGAAAAAATCAATTATACTTTCAAACCCTTCCATTCAACCAAATAAATAGCAAATCATTTTTTTTTGGAGAAGAATGGTTATCTACTTCATCCATTGTTTTATGATATCCACACCCCATACTTAGATTTCACCTTATTAACAAACATATGTTATCCTTGAAAATCTATTTCTCCACTAGTCATAGATTGAGGAATGAAAATGCATATAGGGAGTAGTTGTTAACAAAGGTTAGATCAATAGAATAAAGCTTTAGGATCAAAGGGGTTATGCAATGAAATTTTTTTTTAAGGTAAGTTATTTCGTCTTGTAGCTAGTGAAGGAAGAAGAGTGCCTCTATCATTTTCAAATATCATAAAGTTCTATGCGGTCTTGACAAGAACTAATGGCAAATTCTAGTTTCACATATCATTGGAGAATACACACAAAAGAAAAAAATATATTTTGAATAAGCAATGTATCCATAGATTAAGCTCAAGTGCTTACAATGTTATATCTACCAATTTTGAATTTCATTTCATCTCATTCATAATTAATGCATGGATTTATTTCTAACCAGTCTAACTCTCTTTCCTTCACCACTATCATAATCTCAATTTCTATTTTTAAGGTTTCGAAGATGGTGATCAAATTAGTTATTATAATTTAAAACTAGCCTCTGTCAAAAGATTTAGTCCCATTCCTTTGCTTACCTAATGAATGAATAGGTTAAATATAAAATTTCATGTTTAGAAACGAACCAAAAAAAACAAACATAAGATCACATAAATAGTAAACAAGTCATATCAATGTAAACAAAAAAAACAAATAATAATATGACATGCAAACAACACCAACACAGACTATCATCAACTATATATACCACCAAAAGTGCATCCCTCCTATTTATCTTGTTCATTGTCCCTAATGAACTAACCCATACAAAAGAAGAGAGAAATTAGAAATGATATATGAAGGAGGAGGTGGTGGATCCCTATTCCCAAGATAAAACTCATAAAGAGTTTTCATCATCTCCATCATTTGATCTTGAGTAGTATGAAGGGAATCTAACTGGGAGAATACTTGAATTTGAAATTGGAGGTGCTATTCAGGGACATAAGAAGAATAGGATGATAATCCAGCATGCAAATGGGGAGGAGGAGGTGGTGGTGGGGCTTTGTCACCATAACGGGGGTAAGGATGCTCAATAGTAAGAGGGGCAGAAGCATCTTTGTCATATGAGGGTTTCCAATTTCTTTGGTTTAAAGGGTTAGTTCTAGCAAGGCTAGGTAAAGGAAAATGAGCACGTCCTTGATAGCAAAGATACCACACATTACCCCTACACTCAGTAAGATGCACTAAACGATAATGTTCAATGTCGATACACATGCGCATGGCTTCTATTGGCATGTCATCTAGAATGAGACGGTCCATATTTATATAAATAATTGTAATCAAACAAACAATGACAATATCTCCCTACTTAGAGTTACTAACCCTCTTAAATTGTTTAGTTAGAAAGTAGACAGTATCAATTTTGTCATGATCTAGCATAGAATTAATGAAGAAGAGCTTAACGGACTGAACTACCCCTGTATTATCCCCCCGACCAAAAATAGTGCTAGCTAAAAGTCTTTGTAAATAATGGAAAATAAGATTGAAGATTCTTGAAGTTTTAGCTTCTAAAACTCTGAAGGTGCCAGGGGTTGGCATATTAGAAACATCACCAATTTTAGCAAAAACGTTATCCATATTAAACCAAGATAAAATTGTGGGTTAATTCATGTAAGGAAATTTGTCTATCCACATTAAAGAGGAGAAATCAAATATATCCACCTTCCTTTGTAGATGAACTAGCATGTAATTCAAATGTACTAAGGTATTCTAGGGTTAAACCTCTATATGTATGATTAATACAATAGATAAAGTTATGCAATCCAACATTTCTTAGCATTTGGGTGACTTGCATATGCCTACCTAATGTGTTAAGATAACCAAAATCTAAATAATGTGTTCTAGTAATGCACCTCTGAGACAAATAATCATACATTTCTTAGCATTTGGGTGACTTGCATATGCCTGTTCAGTCTGTTTTGATTATGAATTGGTGTATTCTATTGTCTTGAAGATTCTCCCTCAGTTATTTGTTTATTTTTGGGTGCCATTCGTAAGGATAAACAAAGACATTTAACATGTCCATTTGCATACTACCAAATAAAAATGCAATTGCATTAACCAGAAGGCACATAATCAAGTTCTATTCTATATTATATTCCAATCAAAAGACTTATTATTGTGATAAAGGCATTCAAAACAAAAAAGGATTACAAATTTTGTATTATGTCTTACTTAACCTAAAACTATTTGTCATATGTAATGTCAAGTACCACATAGCAAGATGAAAATTTATTGTTCATGTTGCAATATTCATCTTACAGTTAATGTAATTGCATTTGCAGTTAACGAAATTTCATCTTGCAGCATTCAATCTCAGCAAAACAAACAAGTATTTCAATTAAATATTTTCATTTGAGATGAAGCATGTCAAAAGAAAACCCAAACAGGTTTCGGTTAAGCAAATCAATATGAAAGTGCACATACCTCTTTTTTTTAATGAATTTGGAGTCGTTTTTGCATAATGATGCCTTGAATAATGCTTAGAAAGATGAAATAAAAAAAATCACTAAGTTAATTATGTGAGATTTGAGCATAATTTGAGCAAAAATTGAAATTAGGGTTTTGATTGTATTTTCGTGTAGAGCAACTAATTTGGAGTTGCTGGAAGTGATTTCAATGTAAGAATTTGGGTATAGAAGTGTGAGATATGGAGAATCAAAGATAAGATGAATGGTAATGGAGATTTGATGCAGGATTATGGGTCATTTGAAGAGGACGAAGGGTTCTACTATTACATTCAGTAGAGAAAGGGAGAAGTCGATGAAAATAATATGGTTTGTGTTCTTTAAAGTCAAAAACACGGGTAGGCTGTAGGTTTTTTTCTACAAACACTGTCTGTGTTTCAAAAACTCGGGACGTCCTTGTTTATTTTGAACCATTTTGCCAAAATGAAAATTTTCCTAAAAGAGATACACGGTTGGTGTCTTATAAACATGGATCCTCCGTGTTAATTTTGAATCATTCTACAAAAGGGTAGAATTTTCCTAATAGAAATACACAATCCGTATTTTATAAACAAGGACCCCCGTGCTTATTTTGAATCAATTTGCCTTTTGTTATTTATGCAGGGAAAATTCTAATTGTTAAAACAGGTCGTGTTTTTGGAATATGGTTCCCCCGTGTTCTTTCATTCTTCTTCTGTTTTTCTTTAATTTTTTCCTACAAAAAGAACAGGAAGAATCTTCCAAATATGATAAGGTCATATTGACTTGTTGAAACTTAAGCTTATGTGAATTCTATTTTCTTCTGAAACCTTTCATTATTTGCAATATAAAACAAGAAAAACACACATAAATCACACACAAAATAAGCAAAAGTTATGAAGACACATAAAATGAAAAATATTCACAAACACAACACACATGAAATAATGAAAAATCATGAGCATGAGAAAAGAAAAACTTATTTACAACACTTGGGTGTTTCCTAAGTAGTAATGTCCCAATATTTCAGCTTTCATAACTTGGAGTGGTAAGATCTACCACCTCCAAGTTTCGCACATAATGTCCCTCGTAAAAAGGTTTGAGATGGTGTCCATTCACTTTCCACACCTTTCTTGTCTTTTCAAATTTAATCTCTACTGCACAATGAGGAAACACATTAGTCACAATAAATGGGCCAATCCATCTCGACCTCAATTTTCCTGGAAACAACTTCAAATGAGAATGATACGATAAAACTTTTTTACCGATCTCAAAATTCTTTCTAAGAATTAACTTATCATGAACTGAATTAATTAGATATTTGTATCACAATGAAGTTTCAAAAGCATCATTTCTTATTTACTCAAGTTCTTGTTGCTAAAGTTTCCTAGGTCTTCCAATTTAATTTGACACCATGTAACATTTCTTCACAGCCCAAAAACCTCTATGTTCTAATTCAGATGGAAGGTGACAAGGCTTACCATAGACCAAAAAATATGGTGACATACCAATTGGAGTTTTGAATGCTGCAAGATATGCTCAAAGAGCATCATTGAGATGTAAGCTCCAATCCTTCCTTATTGGTTTTACCATCTTTTCTAGAATTGATTTAATTTCTTGATTTGATATTTTGACTTGACCATTTGTTTGTGGTTGATATGGTTTGGAGATTTGATGTGTCACATGATATTTCCTTAACAATGCTTCTACAGTTCTATTGTAGAAGTGTGAACCTTTGTCGTTGATTATAGCTTTTGGCAACCCAAACCTCGTAAAAATATTATTTTGAAGATAATCTGCAACAACTTTAGCATCGTTAGTATACGTGGCCTTTGCCTCCACCCATTTTGATACAAAATCTATAGCAAAAAGAATGTATTTGAAACCTTAACATGATGGAAAAGGACCCATGAAATCCATACCCCAAACATCAAAATTTTAACATGCAATAATAGGGTGTTATGGCATTTCATTTATAGGACCTAATCCTCTAGTCTTTTGACAATCTTCATTGTTTTGCAAAACTCATAAGCATCCTTAAACAGGGTAGGCCAGTACAATCCACTTTTTAAAATTTTATGAGCTAATCTTTTTGGACCAAAATGACCCCCACAAGCATAGTTATGAAAACATGTTAAGACATAAAGAATTTCACTATCGAGAATACACCTTCTAATGATTTGGTCAGCACATTATTTGCACATATGAATCATCCCACACAAAATACTTTGCTTGGCTCTTCATTCTATCCTTTTGTGCTTTAGTAACATGTTAAGGAAATACCATGGTATTTCATTCCCAATTACATGAAGTTTTTCATCTAGAAATGCTTCATTGATGGGTTCCTCAACTTCAACCTTCTTGATTAACCTACTTAGATGATCTACTACTCCATTTTCTATTCCTTTTTTTTAATCTTTGATGTGTAGATTGAATTCTTGGAGTAGAAGTATCCATATAATCAATTTTGTTTTTTCTTCCTTCTTTGCCAATAGATATTTCAAAGTTTTATGGTCAGAATAAACAATAATATCACTGCCTAAAAGATTGGAATTTTTTTTATCTAAAGCAGTTATAATGGTAATAAGCTCCTTCTCAGTAGTTGTGTAATTAAGTTGGGCTTCATTCAAAGTGCGTGAGGTATAGTATATAACATGTGGATCTTCTCCAATCCTTTAACCTAAAACTACACCAACATCATAGTTAGATCCATCACACATTAAAACAAAAGGAAAATTTAATCGGGTAGTTGAACTATGGGTGCACTAATCAATTTTTCCTTCAAATGCTCAAATTCTTTCTTACACGCATCGTCAAAATTGAACTCTATTTCTTTCTGAAGAAGCTTACACAAAGGTTTAGCTATTTTATAAAAATATTTAATGAACTAATGATAAAATCCAGTATGCCCGAAGAATGAACGCATATCTTTAATGGTCGATGGGTAAGGTAATGAAGCTATAAGATAAATTTTTGCCTTATCTACTTTGATTCCTTTAGTAGAAATGACATGTCCTAAAACTATACATTGTTGAACCATAAAATGGCATTTTTTTAGAGGTTAGTACAAGATTTTTTTCAAGACACATTTCCAAGATGAGAGTTAAATTATCTAAGCATTGATCAAAAGTATCATTATGAATACTAAAATCATCCATGAATACCTAGATCATTTTCTCTAAATATTCAGAAAATATGCTTAACATATATATATGAAATGTGACAGGAGTGTTGCATAGCCCAAATTGAATGCGATGATATGCAAATGTATCATAAGGACATTTCAATATTTTTTTCTCTTGATCTTCTGGAGCTATGGGAACTTTCACATATCCTGAATATCCATCAAGAAAATAATAATAAGCATGACTTGCTAACCTCTCTAACATTTGATCCATGAATGGTAGAGAAAAATGATCTTTCCTAGTCATGGAATTCAACTTCCTATAATCTACATACACCCACCAACCATTTTGAACTCTAGTGGGAACCATTTCTCCTTTTCCATTATCCACTGTGGTGATTCCTATTTTCCTAGGTACTACTTGGATAGGACTAACCCAACTACTATCAGAAATTGGATAAATGACTCCCACAGACTATAATTTCAACACCTCTTTCTTTACTACCTCCATCATAATCGGATTTAGTCTATGTTGTACTTGTCTACTAGGCTTAACATCATCCTCCATTAAAATCCGATGCATACACACTGAAGAACTAATACCCTTAATATCAGCAACTATCCATCCAAAAGAAAATTTATACTTCTTGAAAATATTAACAAGTTTTTCTTCCTATTTGGGTGTTAGGTCACTAAAGATGATAATAGGAAAGATATCTTTTTCTCCCAATAATGGATACTAAGCTCTATCGAAGGTAAATGTTTATCCAATGTCAATGGTAAATCCACAAATCTTTTGATTCTATTAGGACATGCTCCTAAGGCAGCCATTATATCTTTAATCTCCTCATCAACTTTAAATTTCTCATTCAATTCTTCTAAAAATTTGGTTTCTATGCATTGAATTAAGGTTACCTCTAAGGGACCTTCAGATAATAATTCGTAAACCTTTTCAATGAAATCTTCAATAACATTGATCATAGAGACCAATTCATAATCTGTTGGATATCTCATGGAGTCATATATATTAAACCTAATGACTTCACCATCAAACTCCATAGTTAAACCTCCATGTACATAATTTTTTTTAAAATTTTCAAGAATGGTCTAGATAACAATATAGGAGAAGGGTTAGATGAACCATTATCCTGCATATCTAACACATAAAAATCAGCAAGGAATACTAACTCATTCACCTGAACCAAGACATCTTCAATTACTCCTTTAGGATATGTGTTAGATCTATCAACCAACTGAATAATAACATGAGTTTCCTTTAGATGACTAATACTTAGTGCATTAAAGATAGATAAAGGCATCACATTAATTAAAGCACCTAAATCAAGCATACATCTTTCATACCTCGTATTTCCAATCTTGCAAGGGATGATAAAAAATACCTGGATCCTCACACTTTTGTGGAAGTTGCCACTTCAAAATTATGAATACATTCTCTCCCAAACTTATCTTTTCATCCCCCTTTAATTTCCTTTTGTCAGTACACAAATCCTTAAGGAATTTTACATACCTTGGTACTTTTTTAATTATATCAATGAGAGTGATATTGACCTCCACCTTTCTAAATATGTCAAACATCTCCTTGTCATAATTCAACTTCTTTTTTCTTGCCAACCTACTAGGAAAATGAGCATTAATTTTAACAGGAGTAGAGGAATCATCTTTAGTTACCTGTGGTAAAATTTTAATTTCTTCTTTTTCAACAACTATCTCATCTTCTTCTTTACTTATTTCTTCTTCTTCACTCGCTTGCCATGAACTTGCCAATTGTTTCCCACTCTGAGTTGTGATAGCACTAGCATTTTCCCTAGGATTCTTTTCCGATTGACTTGGGAATTTTGAGGATCTTGTGCTTGTAATTTTTCAAGATAATCTGCCAATTGACTCACTTGATTCTCTAAATTCTTGATATCATTTATAGTTTCTTGTTGAAATGGCAATGTATTGGTATCCATAGATGTAACACCCCAAAATTTACTACTGAAAAATTTCGTTTAATTTCAAAAAGCTTAACGGAAATGAAAGATAACATTTGTAAATTCGGGGGCATTACGGCCACACTTAATACCAAAACAGTTCATTCCTTCCATCCCGGTACTAAGTGCTAAGGCTAAATAGATTAACCATCAAATACGAGTCGATAGCAAAACACAGTTATAAGTAAAACACGAGGAATACAAAATCAGAGTGCGAAAGGTCAAAGTACAGTTTAAAGATACCGTTTTAAGGATTCCAAAAGTTGAACGCCGTACATCAGAAATAAACAAACTTAAATACATAAGAAAGGTAAGGTGAACAATAGACTCCGGGCACATCACTCTCGAACCCCAAGCTGGGTCCAGACTCAACTCTCGGTCCCGCTTGACGCCTCATAAGCGTCGTATGCATCGAATATAGAGTCACCTACCTGCACTAAATCAGATGGGCCTTCTGCTCGTGGGAATGAGCAGCACCCATGAAACGGGTGGTCAGTACGCTTCGTACTGAGCAAGGTAACCGAATAACTAAGGCTAAACAAACCAGGTACACAATACATGCATGATCATATAGGTACATAAAACAATACAGATAATGAGGCCGATTATGTTCCAATTAGACTTATCCTTTTAATCTCTTAATACCATACTCAATTCCACATACTCTTTCTTAATCCATGTAAGTGCGGGTGCCCCACTATTATAGCCGGTGGACCAGAGATATGTACAGGGAAAAACGCTCCTGACCACTATTATTTTCCAATGGTTCAGTCTCTAGGGCAAAACGCTACTGGCCACTATTATTTGCCGGTGGACCGGTCTGGCCCCGACTCATATGGTGTTCCACTGTAAGTATTTAGTATCTTCCCCATGTCTTATCAATTTTACATTTGGTTTGCTGAGCATGGAAACCCCCACTATTATAGCCGGTGGACCGGATATATATACAGGGCAAAACGCTCCTGGCCACTATTATTCGCTAGTGGATCGGTCTCCAGGGCACCCCGGCACCTGGCCACTATTATTCACCGGTGGACCGGTCTGGGCCCGGCTCAGCATCTTCCTCTTTAAGTGATTAGTATTTTATTGTATCTTTTCCAACGAATTCCGCCCTAGACATGCATGGCTAACTTCAGCTATACTTATCCTCCCAAGAGGGCCCATCTCATATCTTCAGATCGCTGCGCCTCCTAACTCGCCCGACATCCTTCCCTTAATCAACTTACTCACTCCGGGAACCCATCTCCTAGGTGTGTGGGTCTAGGACCACAACCTTATACCCCAAGGTCCACTCACTACCTTCCCTTAGGGTTTTCTCCAGAAACCCTAATTTGGGCCTATGTGGCCCACCCTTTTCTGCCTTGTACATCCAGAACCATTCTAGCACCCCTACACGTCATGACTCTTTGGTTCAACCCTCACATCATGCCACCCTCACCCTCACTTATTATTTTAATTCTTCTCTTTTTCTTCTTTCCCCCATACTAAATCAGGGTTCCCTCTAAACTCTAGCCTAGTCTCCTGTGCACCTTTATTTTGGTCTACGTACTATTTTTCGCTCGAAGCCCCAAAATACCCAAACGACACTTCTCTTACCTTCCACACACATCCCGAGGCATCTTTCTGTACGTGAGGTTCCCCCCTATGCGGACCTTAACCACCCCATGCAAACCCTTGTTTCTCCTATTCCTTTCACTAGCCAACTTACTTCCCTGTGGTTATCTTTCTTCCCAAAGTTACTTTTTCATGCCCCCAAACCGCATCACCACATCAAATACCCTAGCATGCATGTCCTAAGGCCACATCATATCACCACAGGTAGCACACCCACATTAATACATAACAAAAGCAATCATATAGATGTACCTTGAATCCAAGTTGCGCTACATGTAAACAGGTAAGATAATGACATTTAAACACGACACATAATCATGCGAGGCATCCAAGGCAAGTAGTTCACGTATCACACAAGCGGCCTTAGTTAGACCCTTACATTAATCGGCGCCGGGCTTGGAGCACGCTCCTACGCCTCCCGAAAGTTCTTACTCGATTCACCTATAAGGGGGAAATACTATAAGTTAATCTCCCTCTATCGGAATTACCAAAATTCCTATCTTACCCCTATCATGGCCTAATACTAAGGCTAATATTAATAACTAGTAGTTTATAAATAAAAAGGTAGGGTTATTATTGTTCGTAAGATAGTTAATCGACTCCCCACTAATCAAAGTATGTTTTAATAATACTCATAGTATTAAAGTAAGGGTGTCAGTTTTACTACTACTACTAATAATAATAATATTAATATTAATAAAAATAAGAATACTAATACTAATAGTAATAATGGTAATAATACTAATAATTATAAGACTAATAATAATAATAATAATAATAGAGATAATAACAATGATAATAATAGTTAGAGTAGTAAACATAGAAATGATAATACCAAAAATTATAATAATAACAATAGTAATAATAATAATGGTAAGGATAATGAAAATGATAATGATAGTAATAATAATAGTGTTAATGATAATAATAATAATAATAATAATAACAATAATAATAATAATAATAATAATAACAATAGAGACAATAGTCATAGTAATAATAATAGTAATAATAGTAACGATGACAATAACAATAATAATAGAAATAATAATAATAATGATAATAGCAATATTAATAATAATAACAAGGATAATAATGATGATGACAATAGTAGTGGAAATAATAATAATGTAATAATAATATCGATAAGGATAATAACAATAATAATAATAATAATAATAATAATAATAATAATAATAATATTAATAATAATAATAATAATAATAATAATAATAATAATAATAATAATAATAATAATAATAAGAGTAATACCATAATAATAATAATAATAATAACAACCATGCCCATGATAGTAATACTAATAATAATGATAATGATAATAGTAATAACACCCTTAGTAATAAGGATACTAAAATTAATAATAATAGTAGAAGTAAAGACAATGATAATAACGATTAGAATAATAAACATAAGCATAAACATAATGATAATAATAATAATAGTAGTAGTAGTAGTAGTAGTAGTAGTAGTAGTAGTAGTAGTAGTAGTAGTAGAAGTAATGATGATAATCATAAGGATGATAATGATAATGATAATAATAATAATAATAATAATAATAGTAATAATAATAATAATAGAATAATCATAACAATAATTAACAATATTAAAATTATTAAACTTTCATTAGTCAGGGTTTAGGGTCCAAGGAGGTGGAAGGCAACCTGGTGGTGTGGTGGTGCCGGCGGCGGCGCGGCGGCGGGGGTGGAAGGAAGGAAGAAATGGAAGAGGTGGATGTGGAGGCTAGGGGAGAGAGAAGTAGGGAAAGATGGTGGTTTAGGGTGGTAGGGTAGGATCTCCTAGTTGTTTTGGGGGTAGAGGAGGTGTTGCAGGTGGCGGTATAGGCGGCGTTGGTGGCGCGAAGGTGGCGTGAGGGGGTCGAATAGGCTGATCGGGGAATCAGTTTCGCACGGCCGAGGCGGCTCGTGCGGAGCAAGGAAGGGAAGGCTAGTGGTTGGGTTGCGTAGAGGGCGGTGCAGGGAGAATTTTGGTGGCTGGTTCGGGCGGTAAGGCGGCCGACGGTGGAGGAAGGGCTGACTGAAATGGAGGTGGCGCACGACGGGATTTTCTAGGTTCCAAATTTCGAACCCGATTATGGCAGCTCTTGGGGTTATTTATAGCCCAATCGGGGGCTAAAACGACAAAGGAAGGTGGGAGAGTAGGGGGAAAGGGGTATGGTTCTCCGGCCGGCGAGGATGGGCCGGCGCAGGCCTACGGGGTTAGGCCATGTTTGTCGGGAAAGGGGAATGGTGCGGGCAGGGGAAGGAATGGCCGAATGAGACAAATAGATAGGGGGAGACGACGGGAAAGAGAGGAGGAGAACGATGGTCAAACGGCGGGATCGGAGGCGGAAAATCCGGCGCCGATCTGGGAGTTGCAGGTGTGTCGGGGAAGAAGACGACGCAGAGGGGGAAGGAGGCTGGACCGGCGGTCCAGGGAGAAAGAAGGAAGAAAAAAAAAAGAGATAGGTCGAACCGGCCGGGAGGGGAAGGGAGGGGTGCAGGGTACTGGGTTGCGCAGGGGAAGGGAAAATGGGCCAGCGACCGGCCCAAGTCGGGGAAGGAAGGAGAGAAAAAAAAAAGAGAAGGAAAGGAAAGAAAAGGAAAAAGAGGGGGAAAAGGGAGAAAAAGAAAAAGGAAAAAGAGGGAAAAAGGGTGGTTGACTTAATTAGTATAATTTGGGTGATTTGGGGTGTTTAATAATATATAAATATTAAAATAATAATTAAATTCTATTTTTAGGTTAATTTAGGAATTTTTTTGAAAGAATATCCTTAAATTCCATTTTAATTAGAAAAATACTCAAATTTTCCTATTTAAATTTATTTATAAATTTATCCTAGATTTACCTTAATCAATTCCCTCTTACTTTAATAAAAGTAGTTTATTTACTTAATTTCCTAATAATTCCCTATTTGGCCATGATTTCCTAAATTAGGGTTTTGGGGTATTTCAATAGATTTCACCAAATCTTCTAGAGGCATTCTTTCTGATGGTCATTGAACTGGTGGTGGAGGTAATGGTTGAAATGGTGGTCATTGGTGGTTTGGTGGAACTTGAAAGAATTCGGAAAGTGGATTTGATCCTTGTTGATTCTGATAAGCTGGTGGTTGGAAATATGAATTATCACCTTGTTGATTGTTTCCATACCTTAAGTTAGGATGATCCTTCCATCCTGGATTATATGTTAGAGCATAAGGATCATTCCTCTTTGGTTTTTTTTTCATCCTCCAATAGCATTCACTTGTTGTTCTTCTTATAAAGGACATATATCAGTAGGAAGATTAGTAAAAGAACAAATTCCACATACCTTTGTAGAAATTTTTTCACCCACAACTTTTTCTACCAGAGATTTCATATTTGATATTTGTGTTTTCAATTTAGCAATACTAGCCTCTTACACCTGTTGAGATATAGAAGTACTATCCCTACTACAATATTGAGAGTAATGTGCCATATTAGTAATTAATCTTTTAGCTTTAGCAAGGGTTTTATCAACTAATGCACCACCATTAGTAGCATCTATCATGTTAATTCCATAGGTGATAATCCTTTATAAAAGTATTGTATTAACAATTGCTCACTAATTTGGTGATTGGGGCAACTACCACATAAATTCTTGAAAAATTCCTAATATTCATGTAGTGATTCTCCTCCATCTTGCCTAATACCACATATTTCTTTTTTTATGTTAGTTGAGATGAAGAAAAATATTTTTCAAGGAAAACCTTTTGCATATTAGCCTAAGTATTCACAAAGCTAGCTGGTAAGTCATACAACCATTATTTTGCTGCATTAGCCAAAGCAAAAGGGAAAGCTTTAAGTTTAAGTTGTTCTACACTTACTCCATTTGGTTTCATACCAGAACATGCAATATAGAATTCCTTAGGAAACTTGTTGGGATTGGTGAAACATCTTGAACCCATTGAGTTGTTGGCCCTGAATCCTGAATGGATAAAGCAAGTATTAAACTAGGTTTTATCTCACAAGTATACTTTTCTACAGGATAATTAATGCATAAAAGGTTAGGGTTGAATTAAACTAGCTCCTTGAGAGTTTGATCTACCATAGGTGGATCTATTTGGCAAGTTGAATTAAAGAAATCCACTATGTCATATTCTTATAAATCTATAGAATTTCCTTCAGAAGGTAATGGAAAAGGACAAGCATATTTCAATCTCCTTCTTCTTCAGTTTGTAATAGGAGAAGAATAGTTGGTGTCAATTGGTGGGATGATTTGTCCTTGATGCTCAACCGCAAACAACCTTAAATGCAAATTTCTTTACGATTATATACAATTAAAGAATAGATAAGTACAATTGGATAAATTATTAAAAGCAAAAATAAGAAAAAACATCAAAAATAGAAATAAAATTTATAATTGTCATTCCTCGGCAATAGCGCTAAAAATTTATGCGCTGTCCTATGCAAAAAAAAATTAATAAATAAATCCTAATTCCAAATATGTAGTAGATAGTAAGAAGGAGTCGAACCCACAATGAATGATTCATAATCAATAATTATGTAATCAATGTTAAAACCACGATTATTTAATAACATTAAATTCTTTCACTAATTTCTATATTATGGATCAATAATAAAGCATGTTACTCACTAATTAATGAATAAGGATAAGAAGATATTGATTATAGTACTAGGATATCAAATAATCATAGAGAAAAGAACGATTCTAAATTTTCTAACATTGACCTATAGAAACTCATGATAATTCATTTCTTTGCTTTCTCTTAATTTTAATAAATTGAATAAGCTCTCAATTTATCATCTAGAAAATTAATAATCTATGTTAAGAATGCTAGATTCAATTAACGGTAGCATTACAAATGGAAATCATTCAACTATGACCATAATCACATAAGCTCAGATCATACAATCGTATGAATTGATGGACAAGATTAATAATTAACCTTTTGCTACTTTGGAAATGTTAATTAAGAATAATGTATTAATTATGTTATCCTGGCTTTGATTAAGATCTAAACTAAATATTTGATTAGTCTAATTAGTTTAAATTCTTAACGTATGATGCGAGATCAATTGATTCGGGCCATTAATTCAATTAAATTTCATCTAGAATCTTAAATTCAAATTACGTTATCATATCTGACATCCTGATTCTGTCATCAAATTCTCCTACCCTATACTAACTATGCTACTATCTTCATAATTGCACTACCACACTATTAAATTCATTAATCTATAATTAACATCAATGATTAATAATAAATTAACAATGAAACAAGAAAAGTAAGAGAAATGAAAATACAATAAAGATAATTTACTTGTATTAAAAAAATAAAACTTGCAATTAAAAGAGGAATGGAGAAGAACTTATCAACTTGAATTGCAAAGTGTTAATTGTTTAATTGAATACAGTGAAGGGAAAGAGAATTGGAATTGTGAAATACATGTGATTTCTAGAGAATATAGAGAAATAGAGAGAATATATCTCTCGAACTACTAAAAACATAATGTTGAATGTTCAGAAATGTCATAAATATATCAGGAAAGAGTTCTCGTGAGTGGTTACGGAATTTAAGGAAGACACTATCCGTGTTTTGGGAAACACAGAGCCTCCATGTTTTTCGCTGATTTCTCTGCCAACTGCTAAATTTGAAAACTAATATTTTTGTGTTCTGGTGGCAAAACACGACCCGTGTTTCGTATTCCTTTGTCATCTCTCTATTAATTTCAACACAAGCTTCCTTTTGCTGTATATTCTTTATTTCTTGTGTTTTCTTCCATTAATTCGATGTGTTCTTTACTTCATTTCCTCTTTCCTTTGATTTCTCCTTTGGATTTCTTCATTCTTATCTTTACCTACAAAATCTATCCAAAAGAGAAAACTCGTGAAAAGATTAAATCTTATAAAAATAATGAGGAATAAATGACATTTTTACCTATAATAATAACATATAAATCTCATATATCAGACATGCACCCTAATCATCTAAACTATAGTCTCCCATTAATCTATGGTGGTGCCTCTCAACTGCCAATGTCTCCACCACTCATTAGGGTCACCCCAAAAGCTGAACACTCTGATGACTACTCGCTTACTTTTTGTTGTAACACCCCCAATTTTTGAACACGAAAATTTTGTTTTTAGGACAATACAAAAGTTATTTGAAAAGCAATATCGGGGAATATTACCACCACATCAACCATGAGAGATGTGTGGTCATCTCCTAACCCAAACTGATGTAAGGAAAAATGGAGCAAGGAACAAAAGAATGGATGATCGTAACAATAGTCTGACACTTACATTGAAAAAAATACTAAAACTATATCATAGATAGAATGAACTTAATAGTTTATAAAATATAATATATAAATCTGAGCCAAGAGTTTAAATAACAAGAAATATGAAAATCCTAACATAGTAGGTAAAATACTAATAACCGACTTGCCTAACACTTAGGCATAATCATAAACTTGCAACCCCAAGTAATGGCCTGCTAGTGGCCCAAATCATCAACCTCAGCGTACTCTAGTTGAGAGTGTAACCCTACAAATCACCATCTACTCCTTGGACAAGATGTCAAATCATCATAGTGACAACACAACTGTAGTATCAATATGGTGAAGTATTGGTAAATCATACTACCTAAAAAATGGAAGGCTTATGTAGCATATTGAGGTCATACAGTGACATAGTATTCAATTTACTATAAATGTAATATACGATAACAATGATAACATGACAATACCTTAATGAAACTTGAAGATACAAAATTGCACACATGCATGGTTTTCCACAACAATCTATATAAAGTTAAGCACATAATGTGAATATCCATGATGGGACTAGTGTAGGATGTAACACCCCAAAATTACAATTGAAAATTTTCATTTAAACAAACAAATACAAGAATAGGGGTGCTACGACCGTGATTAGCACAAGACCCACAACATATCTTTTAGGGTCTGTATGGTCCGCTCTGTTTGTCCATCCGTGGTCGGGTAGAAAGCTATGCTCATCATCAACTTTGTTCCCAGTACTTCCTGCAGCTTTCCACAAAAGTGGGAGAAAAACCTTGAATCTCTATCTAATATGATGTCCGCTGGAACCCTATGTCAGCTGACCACGTACTTCATGTAGGTAGCCGCTAATTGATCCATACTTTATGTGGACTTCATTGGAATAAACACAATCGACTTAGTCAATGTATCCACAACAACCTAAATGGTATCACATCCACTCCTAGTCCTTGGCAAACATCTGATAAAGTCTGTGGAGATAGAGTCCCATTTCCATCTTAGCACTTCTAAGGGCTGAAGTAGCCCCATAGGTCTCTAGTGCTCGATCTTGACCTTCTAACATACCAGACATTGAGACACAAACTTGGCCATATCCTACTTCATGCGGGACCACCAATATACCTTCCTGAGGTCCTTGCACAGCTTGTCCCCTCCTGGGTGGACTGAATAAGGGGTCTGATATCCTTCTTCCATAATATGACACTTTAACTCTGGACATCCCTACAGTACACACTAGTGACCCTTGAACGAAGGCTATCATCCTCATGAACTTTGAACCCTTTTGCCTTGCCTTCTTGCATCTTCCATTGGATCCTCCCAAGCTTGACATCTTTGATCTGGCCGGCTCGGATCTCGTCAAATATGGTGGGAGTGAGTGTTATTGTGCTTATACGAGCCTCTAGATCACCTTGCTGAATCAACTAAATCTCCAAGCCTGACAAATCCTCTATCACCCGATCAGTAACCATACAACAAAGTGAAAAATACGAGGTCTTCCTACTTAGGGCATCTACAATTATGTTGGCCTTACCCTCGTGGTAGGTCAACTCAATATCATAGTCCTTGACAAGCTCCAACCACCTCCTCTGCCTCATGTTGAGCTCCTTCTGAGTGATGATATACCTGAGGCTCTTGTGGTCTGTAAAGAACCTACACTTCATCCCATACAAGTAGTTCCTCCAAATCTTCAAGCGAACACCACGACAGCTAACTCTAGGTCATCAGTAGGATAATTATGCTCATGCCACTTCAATTGTTAAGAGGCATATGTGACCACTCTTCCATTCTGCATCAACACACACCCAAGCCCGTGCTTGGATGCATCATTGTAAACCTCAAACCCTTCTAAACCCTTTGGCAGAGTCAGCACAGGTGCTATGGCCAACCACCTTTTCAACTCTTGGAAAGCTCCCTCACAAGTCTCATCCCACCAGACCTTCACAGTCTTCTTTAGGAGGTTGGTTAATAGTAGGGCAAGCTTGGAGAAGTTATTCACAAATCTTCTATATTACCCGACCAAACCCAAAAAACTTCGAACCTCTTCTATATTCGTGGGAGGCTTCCACTCCGTGATGGCCACGATCTTAGCTTGGTTCACAGCCACTCCCCTAGTTGATACTATGTGTCCAAGGAAGGCCACTTCCTAAAGCTATAATTTACACTTAGACAACTTCACACATAAGCAGTGCTCTCTCAGTAGACTTTGAGTGGTGTGGAGGTGTTGTTCATGCTCCCTATTCCCTTAGCAGTACACCAGGATGTCATCAATGAGCACCACTATGAATTGATTGAGGAAGGGTCTGAATATCCTCTTCATTAGATCTATAAAGACTGCAGGTGCATTAGTGAGCCCAAATGACATCACTATAAACTCATAGTGTCCATACCGAGTCCGGACGACAGTCTTCATAATGTCAGCATCAGTGATCCACAACTGATGGTACCCTGACCTTAGGTTGATATTAGAGAACACCGTGGCACCCTTCAACTATTCAAAAAGATCATAAATTCTAAGGAGCGGGTACTAGGTCTTTACTATCAGCTGATTCAATCCTCAATAGTCGATGCAAAGATAGAGACTGCCATATTTCTTCTTCACAAACAAGACTGGTGCTTCTTAAGGTGACACAGTCGCCCGGATGTGCCCATGCTCCAACAGCTCTTCTAGCTGGACCTTTAGCTCCTTTAATTCAATCGGTGTCATTCGGTGGGGTGTCTTCATAATGGGCTCAGCGACTAACACCAACTCTATCTTGAAGTCAATCTCTCAAACTAGGGGTATACCTGGTATTTCCTCTAGAAATACATCAAGGAACTCTCTAACCGTTGGGATGCTATTAAGAGCTGTCGGGTCCTTATTCAGCTTCTACACACTGCACAAGTATAGGGGATACCCTATTTGGACCAAAGCATACAAGGCAACTTTTGATACCACCTTGGTAGTGGGCTTAGGTTGGGTCCTTCTATACGAAACCCTAGTCCCCTTTGGGCCTCACAAAATCATGTGCTCATGAGCTCAATCAATCACAGTCTGGTACCACCCCAGCATGACCATACCCAGAATCACATCGAAGTCCTTCAAGTCCATCCCGACCAATTCTACTAAGAATTCTACCCCACCTATGAATAAGGCCACATCTAAGAATAACTGATTACATTTCATCCGATCACTTGATGGGAGCATCACAAACTATTCTACTCTATCATAGGGTAACAACATAGCCTTAGTAGCGAATGCAGATGAAACAAATGACAAGGTAGCACCCAAATCAAAAAGGACATACACCGGTAGAGAATAGATGGTGAACATACTTGTGACAACGTCTAGCTGGCAGTCAGCCTCTACCTCACTAATCACATTCAGGCACTAGCTTGATAGGCCTCCTATCTGAGGGAAGGGTCTGGGACCCTCAGTCCTTTCCTTTGCCTCCCAAACAAGGCCACTGACTAGGGCAGCTGCTCGCTAGTAGTAATGCGGGGGTGCAGTTTAGAGATGCTGCTAGTATACCTATTGTTGGGGCATTAGGGCTCCCCCTGCTGTGACTGTCGAGTTTGATAATTCTGGGAACACGACAATCTCTACCACTTGATCAATCTGTAGCCCAACTCCCCATAGTTCAGGAAGGTCACCAACCTACCTCCATAGTTCCTGCATGGGTGGCTTCGACCACACTGGCTGCATAAGGATCCCCTCGGGGGTCCCTAGCCTCTACTACGATCTCTCGGCATAGGTCTCATCGGTCCTCTTATTCGTGGCTGGGTCTTGCCCCTGGAACTCTAACCCTTAGGTTTCCTCTTCCCGAGGATGGTGGCATACTCCTAGACTAAAGTGATGGCTATTCAGGCACACTTGTATAGGGTGGCCAAGTCGGTGAAAAACACTACATCCATCATCCGGTAGATGCCAAAGTTCAGCCCCTGCTCAAACTAAAACACCACCATGGACTCATTGGTGGCGATCCCTAGGGAAAATTGGAGCAGTTCAATGAAGCGAGCATGGTACTGGTGGATTATCATCGATCCCTGGGCGAGATGCATGAACTCTCAGAGCTTATCCCTCTTTAGAATTTTAAGGTAGAATCTGGAGTGGAGGGTGGTCTTAAACACCTCCCAAGTCACTAGAGGACCATCTCGGGTATGGTGCTCCACCCACCAGGTGTCTATTATGCCTCTCAAGAAGAATGCAGGTATACTGGGTTGCCAGACTGGAGGGTAGTCCACTGTCTCGAAGGTGGGATCCATATCCCAAATCCACCCTTGGAGGACCATCGGGTCCTCCTCACTAGATTAGGTAAGATGGTGATGCCCAGTGACCCTGCGGAGCTAGTTCTCACTAGCACACTCTGAGTGGTAGGGTGCAGGGTTGGTACCAGGGGATGGCACTGGAAAAAATCCATGAAGGCCTCAAAGGCCTCTTCTAGGCGTCCTACTCGACCATTCATCATTAAGAGGAGTTAAAATAGAAAAGGAATGTTAGGAGTGAACCTACTAGTTCGAAGCAAATCATTTCACATTAGTTCCCTTTTTTGCGAAATTCCTAATCTACCCTTCCATTCCTCACTATGGCCTAGACTCGGAATTTGTAAAAGGAAAGGACTTTTTATGTTCAAAAACACTTCAAAATCCGAGAAAAACTTTATAAATAAAATTATACTTTGAAAATACGCACGGTTACCCAAACCAATGCTATGATACTAACTTGTAACACCCCCATAATTACAGTTGAAAATTTTTGTTTAAATAAATAAATACAAGCACGGGGGTGCTACAACCGTGATCAGCACAATCCCGACTCTCGAGCAGTCTCGTACTAACCACAGGCTAAAGAAAGGTTATCACCAAACATTAGACAACTTAAAACCAGGATTCATAGAAAAATGGAAACGTTCACAACATGGAAAATAAAGTGGGCATTAAAAGGTTATTACAACCCAATAGAGTATATAGTTAAAGTTCCCACGAGGGATAAAAGATAGAGCTCGATAAAACAAAACCGAAATAAAGTAATACAAAGGTAAATTAAAGTAAATGAGAGTCCAGCCAACATCTCTCTTGGGCTCCCATGCCAAGTCCAATAATCAATTGTCAGCCCCACCTGATGCCATTACGTATCATAGGTATCAAGGATGGCATCTCCTACCTGTACAAACTTAGAAGGGCCCTTTGCTAGTGGGAATGAGAAACATACATGAAACAGGTGGTCAATACTCTACATACTGAGTAAGGTAACCATGCATCTAAGGCTAAACATAGAAAGGAATATAATACAAATAGGATCATATAGACAACATATAAGCAATACAGATAATATAGGTCGTGTTATAGTCCGGTTAAACTTAATCATTATATCTCTAGTCAATATGCTCATTTCACACCATGCTCTTTCTAATTCCATGTGAGTACGAGAACCCTACTATTATAGCTGGTGGATCAAAAACATATAGGGAAGAACACTCCTGACCACTATTATTGCCGATGGATTGGCTTCCAAGGCAAAGTGCTCCTGGCCACTATTATGCCAGTTGATTGGTCTAGCACTAACTCTCATGGTGTTTCACTGTGAATACTTAGTGTCTTTCACATGTTTTATCATAACTTAAAGTTTGGTTTATTGAGCTCAGGATCCCCCATTATTATAGCTAGTGGATCTGAAATGTACAGGGCAGAATACACTTGACAACTATTATATGCCGATAGATCAGTCTCCAAGGTACCCTAGCACTTGGCCAATATTATGCCAGTGGATCAATCTAGGCTTGGCTCAATAATTTTTCACTTCAAGTGATTATTATCTTAACTGTGTCTTATTCAATATATGTTTTCACCCTAGACATGCATGTTATTTGGACTACTAGCTCCCACAATTCATCTACTCCCATTCTCACAAGAGGGCCCATCCTATATCTTAGGACTTCTACACCTCCTAACACATCTTGACATCTTTTCCCTCTTCTACTTACTCATCATGAATACCTAGATCCCAAGTGTGTGGGTCGAGGCCCACTTACCTAAACAATCTAATTCAACTCACTATCATCCTCTACGGTTTTCCATGAAACCCTAACTGGGCCTATATGGCGCATCCTTCCTTTGTCTCACACAAATAAAGCTCCTTTACCACCCAACACATCACCTCACTTAGATTCAACCCCAAGCATTCCACTTTAATTTCCATTTGCACATGTGACCATGAAACCCTAGTTGGCCACCTAAACCCTAGCACCTTTCTTTTCCTATATATCACCTCTCCATTACTCACCAACCATCCTCTCTTCCATATGACACCCGCACTCACCCTCCATATGATATTCTTCCACTCTTGTCCTATAGCCCACTCCCCTCCATTATTTTTCACTTGCACAATCTCCTCCATTCAGGGGTTTCCTCCCAAACCCAAGCCAAGTTCCCTATACACCCTTATACCAACCCACATACTATTTTTCACCCAAGGACTCCAATTACCCCCAACAACTCTTCCTTCCTTACTTACACCCCAAGGCAACTTTTTCCATGTAAGGATCATCTCCATGCAAAATTCATCCATCCCATGCAAACCTGAGACTTCCCTATGCAATATTCACTCCACTCTCTTATTTTGCCCATATTTTCCTTTTATTCATCCCGTTATGGGTCATGAGATAATTAAGTCATTTTCATTTCCCTTTAGTCAAATCATTTTCCCTTTTCCCCCTATTTTCATTCTTTCACCCCATATCATATTATTAAAACATCCTAGTATGCATACCCTAGAGGATCACATTATATAACACCACAAGCACAACATACATACCATTTTACACATGCCATAAGGAAGTCACATAAACATACCTTAACTCCGAGCTGCGCTACAAGTAAGAAGTCATAATAACATAAGGTACACAAACATAACATAACATATGGCATACAAGGCTCATAACACACATAGTTGGTATTAGCTACATCCTTACTTAATATGACACCGGGCTTGGAGCACGCTCCTACGCCTCCTTAGGATTTAGACTTGATTCACCTATAAGAGGGAAACACTAGGGTTAACTTCCCTCTTACCAAAATTATCATTATTTTCTACTTACCCTTATCATAGCCTAATATTAAGGCTAATAATAATAGTAGTAGTTTTATATGTAAAAGTAGGGGTATTATTCTTAAAGTAGCTAATCATGCTATGGCTAGTCAAAATATGTCTTGGTAGTTATATTGGTTCTTGTTAAAGTATTATTAGAAATATTTATATTACTAAAGATAATAGCTTTAATAGTAATAATAATAATAATAATAATAATAATAATAATAATAATAATAATAGTGATAATACTAATAATAACCCAAATCTTAATAATAATAGTAATAATATTAGTAATACTAAAGTAGTGACCATAATGATAATGTGGATGATGATAGTAGTAGTAGTAGTAGTAGCAGTGATGTAGGTGATAATAACAATAAAGATAGTAGTAATAGTAGTAGTAGTAGTAGTAGTAGTAGTAGTAGTAGTAGTAATAGTAGTAGTAGTAGTAGTAGTAGTAGTAGTAGTAGTAGTAGTAGTAGTAGTAATAATAATAATAATAATAATAATAATAATAATAATAATAATAATAATAATAATAATAATAATAATAATAATAATAATAATACTATTATTATTATTATTATTATGATTAATGGTTTGAATCTTAATAATAATAGTGATAAGGGTTTGCATAATCATAATGATAATAACATTAGTAATAGTAGGGCCAAAGTTAGTAGTAGTAGTAGTAGTAGTAGTAGTAATAATAATACTAGTAATAATAATAATATTAGTAATAATATGCCAAAGTTAAGAATAATAATAATAATAATGATATTGACACAATTAAAATAATTAACAATGAAATAAATTATTTAGAAAGGTTAGGGAGGTTAGGACACAACCTAGGGGTGGTAGTGACTAGGCGTGCCCGCGGCGGTGCACGACAGCGCCGGTGAACGGCAGTGGAGGGGGAAAGGATGTTGGAGAAGTTTTTTTCTAGGCTAGAAGAGGTGGAGTGAGAGGGTTTTTGTGGTGCTAGTGGATTCTCTAGGTTGAGGGGGTTGGAATGGTAGTGGTGGTGCAGCAAAGCTGGTGGCGCAGGCGGCGGTTGTTGCAGTGGCTGAAGGTGGTGGAGAAGGAGGGATTGTGAAGGAGAGGGAGGGAGGGTGAAGGAGAGGGAGGGGAAGGTTGAGGGGCCTTTGCTAGGTGTTTTGGGAGGTAGGAGGAGTTGTGGCTGTGGTAGGGATAGTGGTGCATGACGACGAGAAGGGCAGTGATGGAGGAGAATGGGCATTTTGGACAACCAAGGTGGCTCATGTAGGAGGAATCAGAGGTGGTGGGCGGTGTGGTTTATTAGGGGTGATGTATGAAGGATATTAGCGGTTGTTTCGGGTGGCGGCGCTGGGCGATGGTTGTGGAGGAGGTGTCTAAGGAGGCGCTGGTGCAAGGGAGGTAAATTTCTAAGTAGGAAAAGGAATCTAGATTATGGTTCGGTATATGGTATTTATAAGCTAATGGGGTGGATACGATAGAGGGGAAAGAGGACAAAAGGGGGCAGGTGTGGCAGGGTCGCCGACCGGTGGTGGAAGGCCGGTATAGGCCTGTAATTTTGCAGGTGCAATTTGGTCGAGGGAGAGGAAAAGGAAAGGAAGGGGCCATGCATAAGGAGGTACGGGGTGGTTAGGGTCAAAAAAGGAGAGGAAAATGACAGGGAGGAGAGAGAGGTGGTGTAGGTTGGCGGTACGGTGGTGGTTGGTTGGTGATGGTAGGATGCAGATCTCAAATTGGAGGAGCGGGGGGAAGAAGAAGGTGGTAGGGTCAAGCTGGCCGGTTTGGGGGAAAGAAAAGAAGAAAAAGAAAGAGGGGAGCTGGCGGGCGAGTGGGAAAAATAATGGTGCAGGCATAGGCCACACGGAAGGAAGAGGGGTAGATTTAGGCCGCAAGGGCTAGCCCAATCCAAGGGATGAAGGGAAAAAAGAAAAAGGTGAAAAGAGAGAAAGGAAAGAAAAAGGAAAAAGAAAAAGAAAAAGAAAAGGGGGGAAAAGAGGAAAAAAAGGTTGGTTTGGGTATCTAGAATATTGTAGTAAGTTTCAATATTTAAAATAATAATATTTAGTAAAATCCATTTTAGGTTTCCTTTTTAGATTAATTTAGGATATTTTAAATAATTTTTCCTAAATTCCATTTTAATTAGCAAAGCACCCCAACTTTTCCTAATTAAATTATATATTATTTTCCTCTTGATTTTTCATTAGATATCCCCCCTTATTTTAATAAAATAATTTATTTGATTAATTTTCCTTATAAATTCCTATTACAACATAATTTTCTAAATTAGGGTTTTAGGGTATTTCATAGGACTACAACTCACACCATCTCATGACACTAGTGCCAAAGGGCTTATCTCAAGGATCTTCAACATCCATCTTACTTGGACACCTAGGTGAGGGAGCATATGCTCAATTCTTGGTTTGCCTCACCCACCACACTAACACTAGAGCCAAGGAGCTTTTCTCAGGGATCATCAACATCCACCCTACTCGGATAGCTAGGATAGGGGTCTCTAAGATTCCATGATCAAAATACCACATATCAACCAATTAGCTGTTTTAAGTGTTGACACCAAACACTAACCAAGGCATACAAGCCACCAAATTGGGTGTTTATAAATGAAACTAAACTCACATAAGTAATTAAAGCCACCAAATCAAGTGTTTAAAGATAACACTAAACTTACATAAGGCATTAAAGCTTACAAATGTGTGTTTATAGATAACACTAAACTCATCATACCAATCGGGTGTTTAAGGATAACACCTCATACCAAATGGGTCTTTAAGGATAACACCAAAGTCAACGAAAATCAAGTATCAAATACCATCACGTTGGTTCATATTGACTTGGGTTAATCATGGTTGAAATCATAATTCAAATAGTGTAGATAGAGAAGAAACAACATAAAAGGCCTATGAGAAACACAACAAATCATAACAAAACATGCAATTTCAAGCCAAACCATTTGATTAGTCCTCAGATTAGTCAAATGGTCTGGTTGTACCACACTGTGACTAAATAAAAAATAAGAGCACTAGTCAACTGACTAACCTCACTAATGGACTATTGATAAGAATCAGTAAACTGGTTTGATCGAACCGATTGATTGGTCAAAGTAGGGACCAAAACATTATGGCCTTTTTTGAAAAATTGATTGATGGATTTGACCAACTAATAGACTGGTTATAGTAATTAGTCAACTAGTATATTCCAACTAGTCAATGGGTCTAAGTAGAGACCAAACCATCGGAGTCTGCAGGGATACTAGTCGATGGGTATGACTAGCAGATTGATTGTTCATCAAAATCAGTCGACTAGTATACCAAACCAATCAACTATTCTCATGACCAATTTATCCAAAACTCCAAACCATTTGACTACTCGCAAAACCAATTGACTTGTTTGAGGAACCAATTGACTGGTGTGGGTAAACACAACCCAAACTTGCAAAAAAATCCCAAAATTTACCACACTTTACCATATTAATCCTATAATGTTTCTATGTCTAAATACACATAAAAACATATGCTTCACTCATAAAATAATATGGAAACATGGTGATATACACACTTAATCAAATAATATAAATGATCAATTTGATGCTTAAAACTTAGGAAACTCAAAAACACTTACATGGCAAGAATTATATCATAAGCTCATATAATGGAACACATTTAGATCATACTCATATAAAAACTAACACATGGAATCCTAATATACTACATAAACCTAATTATGCTAAAGATAAGAATACTTTACCTTGAAGTAATTCCTATAGCACAAACCTCCTACTGGATGGCCTATCTAGTATAACATAGATTCCTAAGATGATCAATGTAAAACCATTAAAAAATCCCTTTTCCAAAAATCTGTTAAATTTAAGAAAAATAGAAGAAGAAGAAGAAGAAGAAGAAGAAGAAGAAGAAGAAGAAGAAGAAGAAGAAGAAGAAGAAGAAGAAGAAGAAGAAGAATAATAATAATAATAATAATAATAATAATAATAATAATAATAATAATAATAATAATAATAAGAAGAAGAAGAAGAAGAAGAAGAAGAAGAAGAAGAAGAAGAAGAAGAAGAAGAAGAAGAAGAAGAAGAAGAAGAAGAAGAAGAAGAAGAAGAAGAAGAAGAAGAAGAAGAAGAAGAAGAAGAAGAAGAAGAAGAAGAAGAAGAAGAAGAAGAAGAAGAAGAAGAAGAAGAAGAAGAAGAAGAAGAAGAAGAAGAAGAAGAAGAAGAAGAAGAAGAGAAACATAAAACACCACCTTTTGACTCAAAACAGGGTGTTATGGAGAAGCTAAAATCTCCAACTTTTTTCAACCTTAATTCTTCATTGCATAGGGAAAGCAACAAGAAATTAAAACTAAGATTGGAAGAAGAGAAAGAAACACAATTCTTGCACAATTAAAAGGAGAAAAGTAAAGAGGATGTCTATTTTTCTTAGCAGAAGGAAGAAGAGAGGGAAAATATAAAGGTGTTCAACACTTAGTGAGATTTTCACAAGAGAAAGGGAGTAGAGAGGAAGAATACAAGTGTGGAATGATGATAGATTAGTAAAATGAGAGGTATAGGAGCAAGCTAGTTGACATCCTGAAGGAAAAGAGGGATGAGATAGATGAGGTTGAGTGTGTCATGATAAGAAGTGAAGGATGAATTGATAGGATGGTGATGGGTTAAGTGTAGTCAGAGATGAATAGGCAAGTGGGTTGGCAAGTCAAGCGAGAGTGCATAAAGTTAAATTTTTTTTCCTAGCTACCTAGAGAGAGAAAGAGAGGTGAGGGAAAAGGAGAAGAAAGGCTTGCCTCAAAAAGAGGCTTTTTGGGAAACTTTTGCTAATTAAAATCATGTAATGGTCCAATTAACATGAAAATAATAGTAGAACACTAAAACATGCATATTAGCATAATTGAAATTGAATAAGAAGTTTTTCATAATCATTGGAGAGAAATTCAAATTAAAATTAGAAATTGATCTGAAATCATAGGCAAACTAGTCGATCGATTAGGGTAAACTAGTTGATTGGTTTATTGAGAATACATGCATAAAATTTTCCAGCACACTAGTCTATCAGTTATGTAATCTAGTCAATTGGTACACTTGAAATTCACATTTTTATTAGCTTTTCTAGCCCATTTTTAAACCAAAATTTATTTATTTTATATCAACATAATTCTAAATACAATTTGAAGGATTTTAGGATGGGATATTATATCTATATAGCCACTAGCTAAACAAATATTCTCAAAATCTCTAAGTTGTTTCCCTAACACATACTAGTCCTCCTGACCCTCAACGATTGAAGGGTGATGCAGATCAACCCTACAAAGCCACTAATCTGACGTTGGCCTCTGGAAAGAAGGTGGTAGTGGTGGTTGTGGAGCCTCCTCATGATGAATCTATCATTTTATATAGGTGCCAACTATCTCCATGAAATGTTTGAGATGCTAGTTTGTAACAATCAAGAATATAGGGTACTCAACCATGTTAAAAAGGCCAACCACCTACTATACACTTAGTACACATAGAGGAAGCACATTGCACATAAGGCCAGAAATTAGTTCTATCTATGAAATTTGAGGCCAATTCCCAACTAAAAAACCTCTCACATGTAAACTAAATCGAATCCTATAAATTTAGAATTTACAACCATAGACTTTGATGCCAACTTATAATAACCCTAAATTTTTATTTATAAAATTTGTTTAAAAGGCAATGCAGAAGCATTATAAAAGCAAAAATAAAGAATGTTACCCTTACATCAGCCATTAAAGAGGAGTGATTATGACTTAACCCATATTTGATTCAAGGAAAAATGGAACAACAATAAAGGAATGTGTGCTTTACTAATAAAACAACAATACTATGATAAAATGATGAAAATGGTAATATAGATAGGAGAGAAAGATTACAAAATCCAAAAACAAGAATCAAGCCAAGAGATATCACAAATCATAATTCCAGCCATGTATAGGATTAAAAGCATGGAATAGTGCTGATAAAAGAGAAAAATTGTGTGTAGCCTTTGTACACCTATATGACCAGGTGTACCTCTATGTCCCTAGTTTCAAAAATAAGGTTATTGTGTTGCCTTATGGTGCCAATATGATCAAGTGTAACTCGATGTCCTGGGTTGATTGTATCCTCCTCAAGTAAGTCAAAATGGAAGTATCTATTATGCAAAAAATGAAAATAATGGATTTATTGGTTTGGTAGTTGCCTCAGTGCCCTACGTTGGTATTATTTTATTTTGTTGGTTCATTAGTTGTCTTAGTACTCTAACTTTATTTTAAATCATTTTTAATTGTTAGTAGTTACCTTAGTTGTAATACCCCGTATTTTTAAAATCCAGATTTATTAAGTTTAATGATTTTACTAGCGTAATTTGATGTAAACAATTAATTATTTTAATTTCGATTCGTTCTATGAATTTATCGACGATTTCGAATTCATAATTGAATGTAACATTTTCGGGAATTTTAAATTAAAAATGTTTTCGGAACTTATTTAAGAATTTCTTTTTGAAATTAATTTTCTTCCGTTCTACGCTTTTTAGTTTGCGGAAAATCGATTTCGGAAATTATTTAAACTAGTCTCGGTCTTATAATATATTTCCGTAAATAATATAAATTTTTATGTTTGTTGGTAAATTCTTCCGAAAATGTTTCCGAAATTCTTTATGTAGCTTTTTATTTATTTAAAGCGTTTAGATCGTTTTGAAATAATTTTCGTTTAATAAATTTAGATAAAATCTTCAAATAATAATCTATAAATATTTAGTATTTTATTTTAGGTATATTTGTATTTGTATTTGTAAATAAAAAATAAAAAATCGGTGCCCCAACCGAACCCCCCTCTTCCTTTTCCTTTTTCCCTCTTCTTCTTCCTTTTCTTTTCTTCCCCTGCTGCTCCTGACCCCCTTCCCTCTGCGCAGCCCCAAACCCTAGCCAGCCGCCACCTCCTCCCCAACTCCTCCTTGCGTCGCCTCGCCTATCGACCTTCGGTGACGCTGCAGCAACAGCCGAAGCAGCGCAACAGTAGCCTGCTCGACCGCAGCGGCAAAAGCCGACGCCCCAGCAGCGATTGCGCACGGGAGCAGCAGCAGCAGCGGCAAGACGCTGTCCGGCCATGGCGAGCTCGGGCGATGACCGGCGAGCCACCCTCGTTCCCCGACGAAGCTTCTCCGGCATTTTCTTGTCCCGATTGTGTTGATTTCATTCGGTATAAATTTTTGAAAACCCTAATATATATATTTGATTAATTGAGTATGAATTAGCTTATGAAAAGCTAAATTGATTGTTTGTTTATGTATATATGTGCTGTAAGATTGATTTGGATAGGTTAACTGTGTGGTTGTGTTGGAATTTTGGAAAATTTGGATTTTTGGTCGGGTTATGCCCGAATTTTTTGGATTCGTCCGATTTACCTATTTTTGATAATTTGATTATACAATATGTTTTAAAATGTATCCAATTTTATTTTGGAACCGTCAATTTGAGAAATTTATGCAGGTTTTATCGGAATTTGATTCCTAGGTCAAATTTTGGGTGTAATGAAATTGGGTCGTATAATTGAGCTGTTCCACTCAATTGATTTTATATTATCGTTTAAAATGTATTTAATTTTATATTGGAAGTGTTGATTTGGGAAAATTGTGCGTAATTGACCGGAATTGGATTTTTAGGTCAAAACTCCCGCAGGTTTAAATTGAATTATGTAATCAGATTATTTTATTCAATTGACTATATAAATTACATTAGAATATATTTAATTACATTTTCGAACTGTCAATTTGTATGTTTTGGCAAGAATTGATTGGATTTGCGTTCCGGGCTCAAAAATCCTAATTGTGCTAAATTGTGTATTTCTTTTACTAGTTTTCTACAATTGATTATTTGATATGTTATAAAATGTGTTTAATTGCACTTCCAAACATTCAATTTGATTAAATTTATAGAATTTTAACGAATTGTATTTTCGGGCCTAAAACCTAAATTTAAAGTGAAATTATGAAATCGATTACTTGTATTGTTGTTTTCTAAAATTGAATGTATAGAAATAGTTGAAATGGTATTAATTGCTTTCTAATACCTTTAATTTGAATTGATTAAATTGAATTACTTGAGTTTGTGTCGTGGGCTTTAAAACCCTAAGTTTCAGGGATGATTTTATAAAATTGATTTTGCTATGTGTATTTTATCTAATCAAATTCTATCTTTGGGTTTTAATCATTTAAATTCTGTTTTAACCTAATCGGTTTGGATTTGGTTCTATGTAAATGGTTAGGTTACCTATTTAGTTGTAAAACCTAATAAATAAGTTATTTTTGATAAATTAACTTATGATCGATTATTCTTTCTCAGGCTTTCCAAATTAAGTTGAAATGTCCCAAGTGATAATTGTATTAATTCGTTTTGATTTAATTTTAACCTTAAATCTTAATAGAGCTATGCTTTTAAGTTCTAAGTTTTGGACACGTTTTCTAAGAGAGATCCTTTGTGTCGTTTGTGTGTATTTAATTAGAGTATGTGAATTATTGATTGATAGGATAGTTTGTAATTTAGTTTTTCGATTTCTATCGGATCTAGGAAAGCTTTCTCGTGGATCCACGAGCTAGTGATCTCTCTCCATCTTATCTCGCTTAGCTAGCTTCGGATCCAGGTAAGTCTCGACTTACCTCTACTTATGGGTATTTCGCAAGGATGTGGCTAAGGTCCCTATGTGTTATGTGACTTGTATGCCTTGGATGCCTCGTATGATTATATGTCGTGTTTTACATGTTGTTACCTTACCTGTTTTATGTGTAGCACAGTTTGGATTCAAGGTATGCCTTTGTGATCGCTCTTGTTACGTGTTAATGTGGATATGCTACAAGTTGTGACATGATATGACCCTCTAGGACATGCATGCTAGGGTTTTGGTAGCATGAAATGATAATAAAAAAACACGGGAAAGTGGACATTTGGGAAGTTTGTATGGGGGGGGACTAGATCTTGCATGAGCGTGATCTTTACGTGGGAAAAGTTGATTTGGGTTGTAAGTAAGAGTTTTGGAGAGTCTTAGAGTGATTGGAGACTTGGTATGAAAATAGTACGTGAGTCGGTGCATAAGAGACCTGATTAGGGTTTTGCGAGTAAGTGTGTGTTGGGGAGTCTGCATGGGTATCTAAATTCTACAGGGGGATGAATCTTACATGAGGAGAATTGATTTAGGAAGTAAATAAGATAATGTCAAAGTTATGGGTCCATTGGAGACTTGGGTGCAAATTTTACATGGGTCGATGTAAGGGTGTCTAAGGGACCCAATTAGGGTTTTGGGAGAAAATGAGGAATTTAAAGGGGTACAAGGGTAAAAGTGATCAAGGAAGGATGGAGTATGGGGTTGAGAGTGAGAACTCACTTATATAAAGGATGAGTATGGGTTTTTCTAAATGAGAGAAGAGATTTTGGGGTGAAAGAGGGAGGTTACTTGTTGAGGAGGTAAAGTGCTAGGGTTTGGCGCGGCCAACTAGGGTTGACATGGTCAACTAGGGTTTAGGGTGGCCAACTAGGGTTTTGTCGGTCACGCGTGAACTTGGGAGATAAAGTAATACATTTGGGGAATTTCCTAAAAAAAATGAGGTGCGAGATAGAGAACAAAGTAATGTTTGGGTAAGTAAGAAAGAGCTGGGCCACATAGGTCCGATTAGGGTCTCCGAGGAGGAACCCTAGAGGGATGAGGACATGCGAAGTCGATATCATGTGTGTTGGGATGGCCTATATTCTTTGAGATTGTGCTTTACTATATGCCACTATGCCTAAGTCTACGGGGGATGGATGTCGGGTGTGAGAAGAGGTACGAGTCTCAAAATACGGGACGGTCCCTCTGGAGGGGAAGAAGTAGAGTATCAACCACATGCATGTCAAGGGTGTGATGTGATTCAATAAGACATGGATAAGACATTAATTATGTAAAGCGAAAGACTGATGAGTCCGACCCAGTCCGGTCCATCGGTTAGAATAGTGGCCAGAGGCGTTCTGCCCTGGTTGTTTATTTCCGGTCCACCGGCTATAATAGTGGTCAGAGGCGTTCTTCCCTGAGTGTTTATTCCTGTCCACCGGCTATAATAGTGGGGGATTTGGGCTCGACAGACCCAAACGAATAAGTTAATCCACTGGGAAAATACTAAGTACTTACAGTGAAACACCATGTGAGTCGGGGCCAGTCCGGTCCACCGGTTAGAATAGTGGCCAGAGGCGTTCCGCCCTGGGTGTTGATTCCGGTCCACCGGCTATAATAGTGGTCAGAGGCGTTCTGCCCTGTGTGTTTATTTCTGGTCCACCGGCTATAATAGTGGGGCTCCCGCACTCACATGGACTAATGAAGAATGCGTTGAATGAATACGAATGAAGTAATCCATGGGAAAATACTAAGTACTTACAGTGAAACACCATGTAAGTCGGGGCCAGTCCGGTCCATCGGTAAGAATAGTGGTCAAAGGCGTTCTGCCCTGTGTGTTTATTTTCGGTCCACCGGCTATAATAGTGGTCAGAGGCGTTCTGCCCTGAGTGTTGATTTCCGATCCACCGGCTATAATAGTGGGGCTCCCGCACTTACATGGATTATTAAAGAATATGTGTGGAATGAACATATTATTAATGAGAATAAAGAATAAGTCTAATTGGACCATGTCCGGCTTTATTTATCTGTATTGCTACATGCTGCTTACGTGAGTATGCCACGTATTGAGTTTTAATAATATGGATTATTCCTACCTGAGGCGTATGAGCCACTTTACATCTCGGTTATACCACGCTTATATGTTAAATAGGATGTTACGTATGTTTTATATGTTACTCTAGGTGTATGGTAAGATTTATGCTGTGGGTTGTGAATATGCATGATATTGTATCAACGTGTTGTACCCGGATTTAATATGCACTTGATGATATCTCTCCTAAGATAGGGTAGTGAGACTTACTCAGTATTGGACCCGTATTGATACCACCTTGGTTGAATGGGTCCTGTGATGATCCACCGATGGTGGGGAGCAGACCCCTTGTGCAGGTTGATACTGTGTTGGGGTGGAAGGCTTGACCTGAGTGAGTAGGCAATCCGGATATTTATTCTTCGATATTTGTTTTGTTTAATTGTATTCATCTTCGAAGTTACAAGTGTTGTATTTAAATTTCCAAGGATTTTGTAATTGACTTTTAATTTCTCGTAACGCTATTGTGCTTTTAAAATTTAGATTTAATTGTTGACAGGTTTCAGCCTTGCATCTAATATGAGATAGATGGTTGACATTTATCTTGTGTTAGATGTGGCGGTAACATTTCCCAAAATTCGATCCTAGCTTCCGCTTTAATCTTTCAATTTTTTTTTTCAGGAGTGAAATTTGGGGGTGTTACATTAGTGCCCTACCTTGGTTTTCATATTTGATTTGGATTCGATGGTTTGATCGCTACCTCAATGTACTACCTTGATATTTGAAATTGTCTTGGATATGTTGTTTCAGTAGTTTCCTTAGTGCCTTACCTATTGTTTTGGAATTTACTTGAGTATTCGGTTAGGTCTATTATACCTTAAAATGATGAGAAGTGAACTAACATGTTTTATTATTGAGCTTGAGATTAAATATTTATATATTGTTGTATGTGCTCATAATACATGATTTGTGCTCAAGGATGTTTGCTTTCTGGAATCTATGTGACTATGTGAAATGTGGGCATGCTACCTTTTTGTGAGGTATTGTTATTTACTCAATACAAGGAAGTTGCATTGATGCTACTTTTGTAGAAAATTATAAGAGATCCATAGAGTGAAATAAAGCATATGAATGTAGGAAGAATAAGCAAATCCCTTGGGACGATGTCTCATTTTTAGTGTAGGCCTTCAGGTCTAAGTTCTTAGACAAACCAGTGTTGTACCTATGTGTGTTAGTTTTCAGGTATAATTAGTTTTCCTTTAGACTCTTATGTCTCTTGCTTTATTTTAGTTATCCAGTTATACTAATAATAATTATCCTTATGTACTACCTATGTATGGTATTCTATATCCATTGATTTACTTTGTTTATGGTTTCTTTAGGATTAGCATTTAGCATAAGATAGGTAAGGAAAATGGAATTATTCTAAATATGGAGGTAAAATAAAGTAATTGGGTAATTAATGCTTCTATAAAAATAAAAGTTTTATCTGGTAAAAATGGGGGTATTACAACAACAATATTTATCTCATACCTCACCTTGCAAGTGATTATTAGACTTTACACGTCATATATTGTAATTAAAATAAAGTGTATGCATTTGATTCCCTCTAAAAATATTCCATTCCATTTGTTATCGCTTGTTCAGTTGGAAAATATTTAATTAACATATTATTATACTTCTTACTTCTTGCTTTATTAGATTATTTATGCATATATTCTAATTTAAATTTTTGAGGCCTATAAAGTTATAATATAGTATATCAACTTTATTTATTAGGCCACTACAAACAATGTGTATGTGGAGAGAAGAGAATGGTGTGCTAGACCCAAGGAATCTTAAGTATGAGCATATAATAGTATGTAGAAATGCAAGTATTTTGTATTTTATTTCATTTCCAATTAATTTAAAATAGAGAAATATGCTACCTAAATTCATTTTACAGTGTCTATAATAGAAAAATGGTGGTAATTATGGATACTGTATTTATAGAAAAATATATCTCATACTCAAGAACAAATCTACGAACATAGATCTAAGCCATGTATATTTTATCATATTTTTTCTTTAATTAATCTATGGCATATTAATTACTAACAAAATGATTGAATAGAGATGCACAATGCCAGAAATATGCAGATGAAGAAATTGATGAAGTTAGAGATAAATGGGCCAAGTTCGTGCACTCACACACTTAGTATTATGTATCGACATATATGTTATGTTTTGTATCTCATATGTCTTTTGTTCTTCTATGAAACTAGAGATGCACATCCATGCATGCAAGTGTTTTATAAGCTATTGATAGTTAGGTTTCATGATCTATGAACTCTAACTTTGCAGTGTGGAGTCATCAACATATGATATGCCTACTAATTTGCATTCCCAGGAGTAAGATATGCATGAATAGATATTTTTTCCCACCTTATAGATTTTGGTAAATATCGAAAGATACAATTGTGTAAGTAGGTTAGAACAAAAAAGCACAGTTTATAATAATAATAATAATAATAATAATAATGTTTAAACAAAAGGTTATTAACTAAACCGCTATTAAAACCACTAATGTATTAATGCTTTTAAGGGGTTTTAATAATGGTTTTCGCTAAAACCATTATTAAAAATATGCTTACAGAACGATTATTAGATAAAACCATTGATAAATGGTGAATTAAATGTTCATTACATAATAATTTCATAGTTAATGTTAATCAGTAAATTTTCATGACAAGTTTAGGAGACAATTGTTATTAAGGTAGGCATTTAATGCTAATGATTAATTACTTAGAGTTTTAATTAATAATTTATTGGAATTTATCTAAGGTTTTCTTGGGCTTTATTGTTAAAAAAATACCTAAAATATATTAATACATTAAAATTTTATTAAAGGTTTGCATGGGGATCATTATTTAAACCTAAAATTTGCCCCAATTTTTAAGGATATTTTAGAGTTTTGATGACAGTTTTTGAATCATTATTAAAGCTCTAACAAAATTGTTATGAAAATTCCCTTTTCTAGAGTGGTGCCTTCTTTGGTAATCAATCTATCATTAATATCCCCATTAAACTATGCATGAGAACCCTCGTCAAAATTGTGAAAACTAAAACTGTAAATAGGAAATTCATTAAATTCTTTTTATTATTTTGATTTAGTTCTTGTGTGGCTTGTGTAAATTACCTATTTTTTCTTGTGTGTGCTTCCAATATGTATCAAATACCTCACTTAATACACCTATATTTTCCATATTTTTCATGAGGAATGTTCATTCTCATGAATAATCCTTTATGTGCATGTTTTGTTGAATGTTTTGATAAGTTTGATGCACTTGATATGGAGGCGTAATCCATACTTTTATGTGAGGTTAGTCAGATTATCTAATATCTGATAATTCGGCCTAATATTCGAATCGATCCGATCCAAAAAAATTAATAACATATTCGATATTTTTTTTTAAATCAAATATCCAATCCGATAAATAAAAGATCAGATAAATTAGATATTTGATTTGACAAATACAAATAATATCCAATTAGATATATTATATACATATACACTCTAAATATTATTTATTTTTCATAAAATTTTATTTTATATAATTATGTATGTGTGTATAATTTAAAAAGAGTGTTTAATTAAGTAAATTTTATATTCTTTAATTATTATTTTGATTAAATATTTAATTATTTTCCAAATTTTGGAATTACTAATTGAATATAATGTAATTTAATACTAAACCTAAATCATTACATCATATTTATTCAAATTGGATCAGTTTTGTTTTTGATCCAGTAAGTTTTTTATCCATTATTTCTCAATTGTAGCTCATTTGAAAGTTTTGATATTTGATGGTTTATTTATTATCTCATTTGAAACTCTTTATATCTAAATCTTTTTTTTTTTTAAATATATGATCTTTTAAATATTCGAAATATTTTACTAAATATTCAAAACATCGAATATCTGATATGTAAACACCCCTACTTTTATTGGTACCAAGTATAGAATCTTAATAACCCCGTAGCTTTTTTTTTCTTTTTTTTTTCGGGTTACTTTATGGGCACTTATATTCATATGATCATTTTATATGTATTTTTATAAATGTTCTACTTAGATTTTATTTTCAAATATATATATATATTTTATAAAACTCTAATTATTTCGTTGTTATCTTGTTTTAAATTGTAATAATATTTCAGCTTGTATTTAATACGTGAAGGGACGGTAAGCCGGATCTGTATATTTTATGGCACTAGCACCCTAAGATCTTGTATTAGATTATGTAAAAAGAAATAATTATTATTTTTTTAGTAAATTTAGGATGCTATATTGTAACTGTTAATTTGTAATTCATTGGTGTCGTTTGTGATGCACTTGATGGACGGCGTAAGAGATTATAATCGTTGGTAATGCAATAAATTAATGAAATATATCCAAAACATTTGCTGGAAAATCCAAAGCTGCACGATGCTATAAGGTGCTTGCAAAAAAAAAAAAAAAATTGATTGAATTATTTAAAGCTATTGCGAAGTGTTTGGTAGTTAGAAATTAGACTTTTCAAAGAGATTTTCGACGCGTATGGAATTTTCTTATATGAACAAAATGACTTGAGAAAATTTTGCAAGAGTTCTGTTTTATCGTGATATTAATCGTTGTCACAACTCACAACACTATTTTGAAGACAGTGCATTGCACCTTTAAAGCCTATCAATCGGCCTAATGTTTCAATTTCGCCGTACACCCCCGTGTCCGCAAATAACAAAGACAACAGTCGACAACATACAACAACAGTAGATTTATCTCCACCAACCTAAGAGGCCTTATTCCTCATATTAAGTTCAGAATAACCATGTAAAAATAAAAATGCTGCGTATTCAGATTTTAAATTTAAAGTTAAATCTATTTTTTTTTCAAATATGCATATTAATATAATAATTTTAATTTTTATTAATAATTAAGTATTACAAATTAATAATAATACAAGAAAAATACTATAAAAAAATGTAAATCTTTTTGTTTATTATAAATTATAATAACAATAATAATAATGATTTTAATAAAAATAATATTAATAATAAATTTATTATATTTTTATGGAATATTTTTTTATAATATATTATTATTAATTTATATTACTTAATTATTATTAATAAATAAAATTAGTACATTAATATAAATATTTAAAAAAAAATTAGGTTTGGATTTGTATTTAAAATCTGGATACATATTATTACAGATTTAAAGATCATGAGTTTCTACCTATTATTTTTCCGTTTTTTTTTTCTGAGCTATATTAATAGGGTGATGGAACAGCGCCAGATAGATAGTTCAGCTTGAAGTCGCTATAGCTAGCTAGCTATCTGTTTTCGTACTTAATTGTCAGAGGAAAGTAAAAAAAGAAATGACCACATAATTCAATGAGATAGGGTGGGATAGGGCCCATGTCCGTAGATAATTCGCATAACCCAACGACCAAAATGAAGCGAAGGCCTTTCAAGTGGCGTCAACATCGACCAAAAGGCAAACAAATGAACTGAAGTGAACAGAAAATATGTTGTACGGCCTGAAGAGACTAGCAAGTATTTCCAGCTAGCTATTATATGTAGAAAATAAATAACAATACAAAATACTAGATAACCATTCAAAGAGAAAATACAAAGACATTACTTAATTTGCAGATAAAATAATTGAGCACACGAAAGAAAAGAGGGAAGAAAGAGAAAGAACAAAATAAAAAATAAAAAATAAGGAAACAAACTGAGACCACCGATTAAGCCAATAAGTTAGCACCGTTGGGGTTGGGCATGCTTTTACATATGTTAGTGAGCTTGAGACCAGTATACAACCAGCTGCTTCAAAAGGTAAAGAGTTTAGATCGTTAACCATGCATTATATTCAACTCACTCTTTTTTTCTCTCTCTTTCTCTAAGGCTCTCTCACTCTACCACCGATGATATGCATTTTTTAAGATTTTAAATAAGTTGATGGTTGGGAAGAGATAATTTTTGCCGTTAATTATACTTTATATTCTTATGTTAGATTGTTTAAATTTGCTAATATTTTTTTTAGATTTGGTTAAATTTGTTTAAATCCGTAGATTTGGTTAAATTTGTTTACTTAGAGAAGAATCGGGGGAGGGACTGCCATGTTTTGACATTAGAGGGCAAGGGAAGTGATTAGAAATGCCGATAGTAGGTAGGAATAAATGACTAAAGTTGTTAGTAGGTGAGGGAAAGAAATAATAACCTTTACCTTTGGAGGGTCACGAGCGTCGGTAGAATATGCCGATGATTGGGGAAGGGAACGCCAATTTTTATCGCGCATGTTTTGTGTTAATTATACTATATATTTTGTGTTAGTTTTCTTCTCGACAAATCAGTCAACTTGTTTACCCAAACCGATTAATTGGTTATCCTGTGATTTTATATCCATCTTCGATTTTGATTCAAATTCCTTTCAAATGTTTATGAAAACTTCTAATTAGAATCCATTTGTGTTAATAATCATATCTTGGTACTTTAGGATTATTTTCATATTATTTAGATCGTTCTATATTTGTAATTAGTTATATTTTCCTAAAAAGAAGTCATGCCTTACCTTCTCTCTTCTCCCTTCTCTATCCCTCCCTCTTCTGCCAACTGGAGTATGCGGTTGACTTCGTGCACCCATTCCCTGACTCACCTACCTACTGCTATGCCCCTTCCCGACTGCACTTAATCCCCCATCACTCCATCAAGTCTGTCTTTACCTCATGGTTGTCCACAATCAACCATACCAATCTCATCTCTCTCTCTCTCTCTCTCTCTCTCTCTCTCTCTCTCTCTCTCCCTCTCTCTCTCTTGTGAATTTTGACTAGCCCTCACCTTTATACCTTCCATTTGTTATCCCTTTTCACTTCTCACTTGTTATTTTTGTTGTATTCTCCCTTTTCTCGATGGAAAATTTTCTTAAGTATTGAGCATTCCTTCATTCTTCCCTTTCTACTCTCTACAAAGGCAAAATAGAGGCTTGCTCTTGTTTTCTCCCTTCTTTTGTTGAGCATTGCCTCTATTTTCTTCTTCTAATCTTATCATTAGTTCTCTATTGTTCTTCTTAATCAAGGAACGATTAATGTTTGAGAAATGTTGAAGATTTCAATTTATTTTCCTTGGCATTATGTTTTTGAGAAAAGGTTGGATTGTGTTTTGTTCTTCTTCATCTTTTAATTTTTCTTTGATTTTTAATGGAGTTTTGAAAAGGACTTTTAATAGTTTTGACTTTGATTCTCTTAGGAATCGAGGTTCCATTAGATAACTATCAAGTAGGAGTTTTGTGCTAGAAGAATTACTTTAAGGTAAGGCATTCTTAGTTTTAATATGAATAAGGTTCTGGTGATTATTGAGGTTTCATGTGCTTGGTGTGTTTTATATTGAGCATGGCCTAATTATATCTTAGAATTTGAGCTTGTGGTAGAATTTCTTTTAAGATTAAGCATTATTGGGTTTTCTATGATTCTTTGCATGAATTAGTGGGTTGAGCATGATTCAATTAAATGGCTACATTTTTATGTGTCTATGTGATTCTAAGTGTGCAACATGTCTTTTTATGTGTTCTATGATATAGAATCATGTTAGACTCAATGTGGTAAATTTTAGTAAATTTTGGGTGTGTGCATCACAAGTTTGGGTAATGGTTTACCTAGACCAATCTATCGATTCATTAAACACATCGACTAGTTGTGTGATAAGTCACATGGTTTGAAAATTTGGATAGGTTGGTTGTGAGATTAATCGATGGATTTGATAAACCTATCGACTAGTTCCTATATATGAATAATCAATTGGCTCATCAAAACCATCGACTTGTGACTCTACAACAAAAATGGTTTGGTCTTTGTATAGACCCATCAACCGGTTGAACCAAACACATAAACTAGTTTCTATGAATAGTCAATTAATTAAAGGAACTACTCGACTAGTCCACAAAAATTTTGGTTGAAGTTTGGTACAACCAGACGAATTGATTGGTCCTAGAGACCGATCGACTGATTTTGGCTGTATGCCGCCTGATTAAGTTTCTAATTTTTGATACTCTATTAGACCTCTCATGTTAATACATCCATGTTTTTGTAACATTTAAGTTATGATTTTATCCATGATTGACATGGAATGAATAAGAATCGTAATGATGATAATTGGGATTGAATTGGTTAAGCTTGGTATCATCTATAAATGCCTAATTGATGGCTTTATGCCTTATGCTGTCTTTAGTGTTATCACTTGGAAACACCTAATTTGGTTAAATTTAAATTTAATTGTGTTTGGTGTTATCACTTGAAAACACGCCAATTGATGGCTTTTATGCCTGTGATGTGTTTTGTTCTATCACATGAAAACACCCAATTAGTTATCTGTGGATTTAATCTGTGATATGTGATATCACTTATAAGTGTATAATAATGGAATAAGATGTCGTTTGAGCCTTTTTTTTCTCCAACTCTCAGGATAGTGAACAAGGAGTTAGTGGATGGATTACCCTATGGTTCATATCTTTCAATCGGTACATATTTCCTTCTCTATCAGGTTGCTAAAATTTAATACGCCCACTTTTTGTAATGTGTTGAATGAGAAATTATGGTAATTTTTAATGTTTAATTTTGATTTGAAACTATAATTGGGTTCAGGGTAAAGTTGGATCTCAAAGGAGGTTAGAAAACTAAATTAAATAAGTTTTTCAAGAGGATTGATCCACTGATTTTTCATTTAACCAAAATGATTTTTACTTGACAAAACCGATTAAATGGTTCTGGAACCAATTGAGTGGTCTATTGAACAGTCGATTAGTAGGCCAAACCGATCAATTAGTTTATTGAGCTAATTATATTTTTGAAACTCAATTTTTTAGAAAAAAATTTTATACTAAAATAAAACCTTGTTAAACCATTTTGAATTGTTCTTAAAATATTTTTAACCATTTTCATGGTGGGTTTGGCCCAAAGATAGAACCTCAGATTGATCTAAGGAGTTGATTGGGTCAAATGAGGGAGGAGATGACCTCAGCTTTGTCTTCTTCCACCTTTATCTTTTACAAATTTCTAGGATCAATACATTGACTTTAGACTCTATTCTCCCTAGCTAGAAGATTCCTTCCACCTTGACCTTCTATTTTCCCTCTTGTGTATTATATTTCTAGATTGATAGACTCATACTGCTCTAGAATCACCATTTTAGCTTTGGAGGATATTTCAACATATCTTGGACCAAATCTGTTCATTTAAATCAAATTTAATTGGTAAGAATTAGGGTTTTCGATCTATTCCTGACAACATTTGTGAGTTGTATCAATTGGTTAGCTATAAATAGCCCTAATCAACCCTTATATTCACCTATCATTCTGCCGGCAAAATACTTAACTCTCCAACATTCACCTTGTCCGTCTTAACTTTGAGCCTTACAATCAAATTTCTTTTTCTCTTTTGATAATTTCCCTAGCTCCCTTTAGTATTAATTGTTAAGAAAGAAAGAGGTATATTTAGGGAAAAGGTTGAGTGGTTTAGCTGAATTACCCTTTTTATTTTTTTGGTTGGATTTATTAAAGTTATTCGCAAATTGCTGAGCTAAATTTTTTGTTTTTAAGTTTATGAAATTTGAGGATTTAGTAAGTTGAATGTTATTCTATAAGGAAAGTTTGCTTGCATTAAGTAAGTCATTCTTACTTCTAAAATGTGTTATGAGTAAAATTGCATGTTATGGAACTTTCTAAGTTTGATATTACATGTTGGCATGAATATATAGCTTTACAAAAGTATATTGAATGGTTAGACTGTGTATTTAGAGTGAAAGACCTAAATCTTAAGGAAATATTGGGTTATGATGATTAATGGTGAAAAGTGCAACTAAATTATGCTAAAAATGTGTTATGTGATGCTAGAACATGTTCCAATGTGCTATGATAAAGAATTATAAGCATGATCTACATAAAAATGAGTATTTGGTGCTATTGGAGGGTAAACTAATTGACCAGTTCCTATAATAATTGACTAGTTGACCTAACCCAATGATTGGTAGGCTTGTAGAGACCTTGGTCTTGCTCTCTACTTAAACCCATCAATTGGTTGGAAAAAATCGATCGACTAGTCTATGAAAAATTGATTGGTTTACCTAAGATGATAGACTAGTTTGAAGAAAGTTTTGTCTAGGTGAGCTAAATGGATGGACTATTCAGCCAAACCGATCAACTGGTTGGTATAACCGATTAATTGGTTGGGCCAGATAGATCGACTAGTTACATTGGTTTGTGTGATTTTTTTCTTCTTAGTTTAGGTATGCTTTGAGACTGCATATGGGATTGTTATATGAGTAATTAATAAATAAAATACATAGATTACCATGGATTAATGACCTAATTAATGGATTAAATGGACTATGATTCGTGACACACTTAATGAGTGTTATAAAGGCTTAAAGGGTGTACCACATATGAAATGTGATGATTCTTGAGAAATAGGGTGCTGAAATAAGGAATGTTCTTATATGTAATAATATAATATGCATGATTAATATTGAATAAGCATAAATGAAAATCCCATATATGGTTGGGGATGGAAAGGATTAATAAGGAAGAAATATGTCAATGTCTTGCTAATTTTTATAGGCCTTTTGTGATAAAATAACCTTATGAATAATGCACTAACTATTTAAAGTGAAAGAAAATTGAGTTGTTTATGGGTCTAGGTTACCCTATCCTCGATAAGCTACCAAGGGTTAGTTTGCCTTTAGGCGTTTATTTGTGCCTTCGGATAGGATCCTAGTAGATCTCGATGCCTAGATACAGATGATGTACTAGGGAGTATCAATACTAAATGGTTTGGTTACCTAGGTGGTTGGATTTAGCTTGGAATTAAGTCCATATTAGTTGCCTTTGGCCTAGACTTATACCTATATTGGTTGGCTTCATCTTGGACTTATGTTCATTATGGTTGGCTTTGGCTTGGACTTGTGTCCATTGTGGCTATTGGCCTTGGCCAGTAATTTATGTCCCTTGGCTTGGATAGGATTCCATGGTATGTGAGACCATGGGGTGGTGCATAATCCATTGCTCGATTATGAATAATTAGATAATGATTAGAATGAACGTTTGGATGATAATAGTAATAAAAGTTGGAATGAATACTTGGATAATGACTTAAATGAATAACTGGTTAATAATTGGAATGAATGACTAGGATGATGCCCTATATATATATATGGATAAGAGAATGGTATAACTAAATTGATTAAGCATGTTAGAAAATAAACCCTATTGGTTATCTTGAATATCTACATAGTACATGTGTGTGATTACCTATGATATAGTATTATGAAAATTAGCATGACACATTCTCAATTGATTGAGTTATGCATGATAATAAATATTGATGCATTATCTGATCATGATAGAGTAGATACACTTGTTTGGAACTGACATGATGCATGTTAAGTACATTTTCCATGATGTGATAGAACCATGAATGCTTGTGACTTCTGTTGAGGAGGTAACTTGGCTTACTCAGTACATCGCGTGTTCATGTGTTCATTTGTTTGGTCACCTACTCGTTCCCACGAGTAGAGGGTTATATGTAGGATTTTGGGATGGCTACTACTAGGCTTACCTCATCTTGACTTCGAGGCTTGAGAGTGTGGACATTCAGAGGTGTTTATGTGGTCCATAATAGACCATGGTTTTGGGATTATGCCTCAACTTACTTTCTACTAATATAGCCCTATGATCTTAGCTTATCTTTCTCCTTGTATTTGGTTATGTCAGTGACGATCAAGGTCCTATGTTGTGAATGATCATTTAAATATTTATGTAACTTGATCTTGTGCACTCTACTTTAAAATGGTATGTATCTAATATGGGATAGGCGACTGGCGTTTATCTTGTATTAGGTATTCCCGTAACACCCTGCTTTTTCTAGGTGTGTTTAATATTTTCCACGTCTACACTATTTTTAAATGATATTTTTTTGGAGTATAAAATGGAACTGTTAAAGGTTGGTATTAAAGACTTTTCTTAAAATTGTGTCACTTTTGAGAATAATTAAGCCGATACTACAGGTTGGTATTAGAGCATTTTCTTAGAAATGTGTTGTTTTAAAATATTTTTAAGATAATAATAGAAGATGGTATCGACTTTGATATGAAATCTTTTCACCCTTGATATTTCCATACTATATGAGAATTTAACTAGAAGTTTAAGTATTTCTAAACCCAAAATGTCCGCGAGTGAGAGTGGGTTGGGGATGCTCTATAGATGGTCTTTGTGAGAAGTTGATGTGCGAGTCTTGGTATTTGGTAAATTGATTCTCTCCTAATTACTTCTAGTGTTTAGGAATTGATGGTCGCTAACTGCCATTATGAGCACGTCAACGCATGTATGGAGACCATCAAAGCCTACATGGAAGATAAGATCCAATAATCTCAACTACCACCAAGGATGGTAGTTGCACTAGTCACAAAGGATTGGATTAGGATGGTCGGGCATCATCACACATGGATATTTGAGGTGTAGGATGACCCTGGCATGATGGAGAGATTATTTAAGGACATGAAGAAAACCCTCACCACATGTGGTTTCCATGTAGACAAGAAGGTTGACATGTCGGTGTATTATTTGAGAGAAAGGGAAGAAGCTTGAGAGAAAGGGCAGATACTTGGTGGAGGAGCATCCAAAGTAGGGGGTACAGAAACTATGGGATGGTAACCTTTCTAAAATGTGCTTCATGCCTATTTTTACACAACACTCCTCTGTATGAAGAAGTACTGTGAGTTAATGGCCCTTTGGTGAGGAGGCACTTCCATTGAGGAGTATTACACATGATTTATGGACTTGGTCTAGTTTACTTTAGAAGTTGAGGCTAATGAGTTGAGCCAAGTCCACTATTTCAAGATTGGACTAGGAATATGATATTAGGAGCTCTTAGTGGGAGTTACTTTGCCGCACATGGTGGAAATGTAAGAACTGGCTTTGGAGGCTTCCCGAGTCATCCACGCCCGATGTCCTCGGTGGGGGAGTAAAAGGAAGTTTGAGCGTTATCAACATTCTAGAAAAAAGAAGAAGGCTTTTTTTAGGAGGAAACATGCCGCCTTGATATGGTACCAGACATCAATTTATTGCGCACAAGAATGTGTGATTTTGTGAGGACCAAAGGGTGATAGCATCTCATATCGGAAGTGTGAGTCAAATCCCTCTCCAATGATTGTGTCAGCAATCGCAATGAGCAACCTTGTTCGTAACTAATATTTTCTCTACTTGTATAGTGTTCAAAGTAGTTGAGATGCCATTAGAGAAAATAGCAGTGGTCCGTGAGTATCCTAATGTGTTTTCAAAGGAGATTCTGGGAATGCCATGAGCTTAAGAAGGTGAGTTCACCTTAGATATGTTGCTGGGAACATAACTGGTATTTAAGGGCCCGTACTATATGGCACCTACAGAGATGAAAAAACTCAAGGCTTAGGTGGAGGACTTATTGGAGAAGGGTTATATCTAACTAGGCATATCACTGTGGGGAGCATCAATCTTATTTGTGAGAAAGAAGGATGAGAGCTTGTGACTATGCATCAATTACTGAGGATTGAACCTTTTGATGGTAAAGAACCGTTATCTATTGCCAAGGATCAGTGACCTATTCAGTCAACTCAAGGAAGCCAAGGTATTCTCCTAGAGTGATCTTCGGTTAGGCTACCATCAATTGAGGATAGAAGAGCAAGAAATCCCTATGACCTCTATCCAAACAAAATATGGCCATTTATGAGTTCACAAAAATGCCTTTCAAAATTACTAATGTGCCATCAACATTCATATCCCTTATGAACTAGATATTCTAACCATTCTTGGACTAGTTTGTTATAGTAGTAATCATCAAAATCCTCATTTACTCTAGCAATTAAGAGTTGCATGATAAACATTAAAGATAAACTTTAGCATTATTGAGATCACACTAACTATACGCCAAATTCTCAAAGTGTTAGTTCTGGTTAGATCAAGTGGCTTTCCTTGGGCATGTAATCTCTATGGATGGGGTGTCAGTGGATCCTTCTAAGATTCAAGTTGTTTCTGAATGGCCAACACTAAATTTTGTTATAGAGGTGCCCAATTTTCTAGGATTAGCTTGTTACTACCATAGGTCTGTAGAAAAATTTTCTTAGATAGCACGATTTTTGAGTACTTTACTAAAGAAGGCTATGCCTTTTTAGTGGGAAGAAAAGTGTGGTAAAGCTTTCAAGAAATTGAAGAAGAGCTTGACTTCAAACCTAGTGCTCATGTTACTGAGTAGGTCTAATGGTTTTGCAGTATACAATGATTCTTCCAAGCATGGTTTAAGTTGCATGCTAATGCTACAAGGAAGAGTAGTAGCACATGCTTGTTGACAACTAAAGCAACATGAACAAAACTACCTAGCAAAAAACTTAGAGCTAGTCATGATAGTGTTTTCCCTTAAGATCTGAAGGCATTATCTCTATGGTGTTTAGTGTTTGTTCTACATTAACAATAAGATCCTCAAGTACATATTCACGTAGTAGGAGTTGAATCTGAGATAGTGTCGATGGTTGGAGTTGGTCAAAGATTATGACCAATAATTGACCTATCATGGGGGCAAGGCTAATGTAGTAGCAAATGCACTTAGTCAAAAGACATTACATTCCTTGGGCACAATTGTGTTGTTAGATCATCTATGTTGAGAATTCAAAAAGTTGGAGATTAATATGATCATCACTAGTAGTTGAAAGGCAAGAATAAGTGCACTTACCATTACCTCTTCAATCTTTGAGGAGATCCGAGCTAATAAACTTGTCGGTGTTAAGCTTAAGGGGATCCAAAATAGTATTGCAGAAGGTAGATCTAAAGGATTCCATATCTATGAGGACAATAGTGTCAGATACCAAGGAAGGTTGTGTGTACCAAGGGAATGTGTTGAGCTTAAGAAAAGGATTCTTGAATAGGGATATTGTCCTTCTTATTTTTTCCACCTTGTAGGGGACAAGCTATATAAGCACTATTATAGAACTAAGCATTAAAGATGCCTCATAAATGTTAAAATTTGGTGGCAGGAATGTGGCACAAGTTTTAATAATGGTTTTGGAAATTAACCATTATTAAAAGTAAAGCATTGCTTTTTTGATAATGGTTTTAAATTAATAGTTAACAAAACTAAAATGGTGCAAAGTTTTAATAATAGTTATTTATGGAACTATTATTAAAAAATGTTTTGATAATGGTTATTTTTGAAACAATTATTAAAACCTGTGATTAAATATCCCTCCCTTCCCTCTCGCTCATTTACATTTGTTATAGAAACTTGAAATCTGACTTGCTCTCTCTTACTCTTATTGCTCATCTTTGGATTGCCTTACTTGCTCTCTCTAGCTTTGAGTGCTCACTCATTTATGTTTGTTGTGCCTTCCTCTTACTCATCGACAATCATTTTCCTTTCCCTTTTGTCTTTGTCATCTTTTTTCTATAGTTCTTTTCCAGATTCTCATATCCCTTTTGCCTAAGCCCCCACAACCCTTTAAACCCTTCATCTACCCTACCTAGCCTCCTGCTTCTCTTTCCCAACCCTTCCTAGCTTCCTACCTCTCTTTCATAGCCCTTCCCCACTAATTGTGGCTCCTACAACCTCAACAACTACTGTTGACCTTGTATCCTAGCTACCTGCTTGAGAACCCTACCTAGTATAATTTGTTTTCTTTATCTTTCATTATAAATATATATGTATATCTTTCATTTTTGTTGTGTTCTTATGGGTTTTCATTTAACTCTCTATATGTATAATCATGCATGACAATGTTGATGCCTTTGATATTAATGTTTTGGTAGCTTTAGAGTCATATATTTTATAATTTCAAAAGTTAGACACCAATCTTAGTAACACGATTGAGTGGTTGTTCTCTTTTATAGGTAGTGGACTAGTGAGAAGGCACATTTGCCTATTATGTACTTTCCTCCAACATATTTGTGCATGACACTTGATTCATATTTCTGGAGTCATGTTACATGGTTATACGAAGAGCTTCGCCAGTTGTTCATGAGTGGGTTGTACTATGATCTGTTCTATTTCAAATCATATCATTTTCTTTTGACATTGCCTCAAATTGAGCCATGGGCAAGGGCATTAGCTAGTTATTTCTATTTTTTTATCAACCATTCTGATGCACTACACCCGCGATTTATTGAGGGTGAGGTTTTCGTAAGGGATTATGATCGGATTGCTAGAGAGGTGATTATCATAAATGACGGGTGGAGGTTTCGTCATATCATAACCCCAAGTATTTGCTTGGTTACCCTAAAGTATCTATAAGTGAACTCTCCATTGATGATGTCACGAAGCAGTTGACATATCGAGATGAGTGGACACTAAGAGTGATAGGTTCTAGTTGGCCTAGGCATGGCTACCGGTAGATGTCATAGGATGGTTAGGGGGTGTTGTTAGTTAGTTGTTTGAGTTGTAGCAACTTTTTGATACATATATTATTGCTATTGCCTTAGATTTTCTCTTAGTTTTTGGGTATTTTTTTTAAATTCATAGTATGTATTTAACATTGAATTTACAACCCTTGTATGTACACACACACAAACACACACACACACAAATGAACTCTTTCTAACCAAGAATGATTTGTAAGTCTAAATAGAATTTACCAATGAGCGTGGCCATATATGATAACAAAGTATTATTTCATATATTTATCACTTTTTGTTGATTTGTATAATTTTATGATTTATTAGTTATTAATAAATATGTATTATTATTATCATCCATATATTGGTAGCTAGGTGGGTTACGACAAAGGGGATGTTGTCCTCTACTGTATTTGTATGCCTATACTATATAAATAATTGTACTACAATTAGAAAGACTAGGCACATAAACTATGTAGTGGATTGTATCTTCAACGAGAGGCACAAAAACAAGATTTACCTTATCCTTCACATTTCTAATGGGCATTGGGTTTTGTATGTTGTCCATCCCGATCAAAATAAAGTATATGTCTTTGATTCCCTTCGAAATTATCCCGTTTCTTTTGCTGTCCTTCATTTTGGAAACATTTAATTGACATGTTTGTATAATTCTTACTCACATTAATTTATTAATACATTTATACTCATATAAAAGTTGTAGGCATATATAGTTACAACATTGCGTATAAACTTTATCAATTATATAGGGTACCATAGATGGCATATATGTGGAGGGGCAGAAATGGTGTTCCAGACTCAAATAATCTTGAGTTTAATCTATAATGGTAAATAGGAAGACCAATATTTTGTATTTAATTACAATTCCAATTAATATATAATACAACAAAAAGCTAAATAAATTCATTTTACAGTGTCCACAAAAGTAAAACGGTAATGATTGTGGATATTATGTTTGTAGATTAATGGATCACATAATGAAGAAAAAAAAATTCTATGAACATAGGCCCAATCCATGTATGTTTCTTTTTCAATATTTTTTCATTCCATTATTAATCTATGACATAAATATTATTAATATATATAACCTAATAGTTGAATCGTATTATTTTGTAGTTTTTCAACGATGAGTACGCACAAGACTAGAAATATGCTGATGCGAAATTGATAAAGTTAGAGATAAGTATGCCAAGTTTGTCTGCTCATACAATCAATATTAGAGATTTATGTACAAGTATTTTTGGTTTATATAAGTTATATATTATGTTCTTATATATAAATATATGCAAGTCTGAGATGTAACTCCATATATGTATATGAAAGACTTTGTATATTATAGTATATTGTTACCAACTTTGAGTTTGGGAATTGTAGATCCAAGAACTTTGAGTTTGGAGTGTGTAGAGCTACTAAACTTGTGGTATGCCTACAAGTTATTGATAGTGAATTACTAATTGCATATTTGATATATGTTCGAGCATACATCTACATATGTGGGCTAGAATAAACTACACAATATATATATATATATATAAATTATTATTTTATTAACAATTTTAGTAAAAGTTGTTATTAACCTTTTCCAAAACCTTCTTTAAAATAATGGTTATATTGGATAACTTTTGAGAAAACCAAACATTTTTATGATGGTTATAGTGAGTAACCGTTAATAAAATATTATATTTTAATAACGGTTTTATTTGATAATGATTATTAAAATATGCATCGTTTGTTAAATTTTGACGCAAATTTGGATTTTTTTATGAGAGTTTTATAACCATTATTCAAGTTTTAATAATGTGGGTTTCAATAATGGTTGGGAATCGTTATGAAGTTTATAAAAAAAACTATTATTAAAAATACTTTCTAGGGTGGTAAAAGATTTAAAGAAGTTATATTGGTGGTCCCATATGAAACAAGAAGAGGTAGAATTCATTACCTAATGTATGACTTGTCAGAAGGTTAAGATTATGCATAAGAGATGAATGGGGTTAGTGCAGCTACTATAAGTTCAGGAGTGAAAGTTGGAAAACATATCTATAGACTTTGTGGTTGGTCTTCTGAGGAATTATAGTGGATTTGATTCTATCTGGGTTGTTGTTGATTGTCTGACTCAGTCAGTCTTGTTCATACCAATGAAGACGACATAGAATATGGAACACCTAACCAATAGTTATAGGAAATATGTTGTGAGATTGCATGGAGTCCCTAAGGATATCGTGTTAGATTGAGACTTCAGGTTCTTATTGCACTTTTGGAAAAAGTTGCAACCTACATTTGGTACTCAACTAAAGATGAGTGCTTCTTTGCACCTAGCTAAGGATGGTTAAATAAAGACCACATTTCATACTTTAGAAGACATGCTTCATATATGTGTGTTAGATTTTAGCGGCAATTGGGAAGATCGCCAGGATTTGAAAGAGTTCTCCTACAACAATATTTACTCTGCTAGAATCAAGATGACACCTTTTGAAGCCTTGTACAGGAGAACACATTGTAGTCCTTTGTGTTAGAACTACATTAGTGAGACTCTTGTGTTGAAACTCGAAATGATTGCGGAGTTGATGTGGCACATATTATTGATTCAAGATTGGATGAGAATAGCCCAGAATCGGCTGAAGAGCTAAAAATATTTGAGAAGATGAATGGATGATTATGAGGCGAGTGATAGAATCCTATTAAGGCTCTCTCCCACCATAGGAGTCATAAGGTTCAGTAGGAAGGGTAAGCTTAGTCCAAGGTAGATTGGACCATACTAGATTGTGGATCATGTTGACGAAGTCATCTATCATTTGGCCCTAGTAATGGAATTGTCACGAGTACACAACATATTTCACATATCTCAACTAAGGAAGTATGTAGAGGATCCTTTGTACATTATTTGACCAATTCACTAGAGCACGATGAATCCTTGAATTATGAAGAAAGACTAGTGAGGTATAGCACCCCTAAATTTTGAACCAGAAAGTTTCTTTTTTACCATAATGCTGAAGCGTTTGACAAAAAAATCAGGGAATGTTACCACCACATCAACCATGAGAGAGGTTTGAGACTAATTCATGCCTGATGTAAGGAAAAATAGAATACTGAACAGATGCATGCTCATAATATTAATGCTATAATAAAAGGTGATAAAGGAGAGAACAATATTATAGATCGAAAGACTATGATAGTTTACAAAACCAAATACCGGAAATTAAGCCAAGGGTTTGATTAATAAGAAGTACAAAAAATTCCCAATATAGTGTTATGACTTTTTTTTTAGTTGCACCTAGTTTTCCACCATGAAAAAATGTCACGATAACATAAAAAAATCACAATGGAATACCACACCCACCATATAAGATCAGGATATATCGAAGGGGCTTTTATGCAGGGATACCACACCCATCACACATTGAGTGCACCTGCCAAAAAATTGAGATACCACACCCACCACATGTCATCGAAGTACCCAAAGGGGGCTTGTACCAGGATACCTCACCCACCACATATTGAATGTCTCTGCATCAAGGGAAAAAAAGCTTGGATACCACAACCACCTAAGAAATGGATAAATGAAGTGACAACGGGCATGTACCGACGTGGGTTTGTGGAGGGTTTGAAGGATAGATCTTAATCTATAATTCACACAACCAAAGATATTAATGATTTCAATAATAATCACTAACACATAATTTATTAATATTGAGAAGAACTCATATAGAATTCAATTAAGCAAATCTTGCAACTTCATCAATGTTTTGTCTCCTTGTGTCATTACTTCTTATGGTTTTTATAACCATTGGACCTCCTTAGCATTACAAAATAATCCTCCAAAAAAATTTGATAAGAATTGACACAAAAATCATTAGCTTGCTCCCTACTCTAAACACACTCAAATGATATAATAAGATAACCATAAAAGATAGAATTAAGTTAAGTTTTTTTCTAATTCAACTTTCTTATCTTTTTAACAATTATCAACGTGATAATACTCCATATTGCACGTCCAATTTTTTTTTATTAAAGTCTCCTCATGCAGATATCACTTTCATCCCTTCCATGCAACACGTTTTTTCCTACCATTTATGCTATGCACACTTCTTTATTGCTACTGGATTATTTTTCAATTTTGATCTGTAGATAGTAATGTAGTTATCCGTTTGCCTTCTAATTTATAGAGGATCCTCTATAAATAGAGGATAATAGGTTCCATAATAATAAATGATAATTCTTTACCATTTGCTTCTACATAAAAAATGCAACCTAGTAGAGAAGGAAATAGGTACTAGGTAAAAAATATAACCATAGGGCGACCCGTCCATAAAATTATGACAGTTAATCCGAGAGCTAAAGAATGTGGCTTGAACAAAATCTTATTCCATCATTATGTATTTTCAACTGATATCACAAATCATAATAAAATCCACACATAAACAAATGGGTTATTCCAAGTGTTAACACAAAACATAATTAAATTTCATTATCAACCAAATTAGGTGTGTCCAAGTGATGACACCAAACACATGACAAGGCATTAAAGTCACCAATTAGGTGTTTAGAGATGAAACTAAACTTACTAAATTCAATTCCTAAATACCATCATGATAATTATTATGAAATTAGGGTAGTCATATATGAAATCATAATTTAAATATTATAAATACATGAAGGTATCAACACAAAAGGCTCTAGAGAAACATAATAATTTATGAAGAAACCAGGACGTATTTAGCTAGACCAATCAACTAGTTTTGTCATTCCAAACCTAAACAAAAATAGCATTAGAGAAGCAGTTGACTGGTTGACCTCACTGATCGACTTTTCATGGAAACTAGTCGACTAGTTTGGTCCAATTAGTCCAGGGGTCTATTTAGAGACAAACCCATTTTTACCTGTAGAGAAACCAGTTGACTTGTATGACCAACCAATAGATTGGTCATATAAACTAGTTGACTGATTTGGTCAAATTGGTCAATGGGCTTAAGTTGAGGCCAAACCATTTTACTCTATAGGGAAACAAATTGATGGGTTTGACAAATTTATCGACTATTCAATGAAATTAGTTAACTGGTTTACCAAACTAATTAATTGATCTTAGAAATAACCGATCCTAAACTACAAAGCATTCGATTGCTCACATAACTAGTTGATGGGTTCAAGGAACTGATCGATCGGTCTAAGTAAAATATTACCTAGACTTGTGATACACACACCAAAATTTACCACACTTTACCATATTAATCCTAGCATGCTTCTATGTCACACACACATAAAAATACATGTTACACACATAGAATCACATGGATATAAGGTAATGTACATATTGAAACAAATCATTCTCGATTTGCTAACTTATGCATAAAATCAGAGAAATCCAACAATGCTAACATTGGAATAATTATACCACATTCTTAGATTATAGAATACAAATTAGATCATGCTCAAATATACACAAAACACATGGAAACTCAATAAACCTTAGAACCCTATTTATGTTAAATAGAAGAATGCCTAACCTTGATGCAATTATTCTATCACAAAAGCTCTTACTTGATGACTATCTAGTAGAACCTCGATTCCTAAGAGAATAAAAGTTAAAAATTTTAGAAAACATCTTTAAAAACTTCATTAAAAGCAAGGAAAATTAGAGGAGGAAGAAAAAGAAGAACTTAAAACACACATTTTTTCTCAAAAATAAGGTGGTAAAGGAAAGAGTTGAAATCTTCAATCTTTCTGAACCTTAATTCTTCCTTCCTTAATTAAATCAAGAAAGAAATGAAACCAAGATTAGAAGAAGAAAAATAAATTCAATGTTTGCTCAAAGAAGGGAGAAAACTAGAGCAAGTCTCTACTTTTTTTCCTTAGCAGAGAGGAGAAAAGGGGAAATGAATGGATATTCAACACTTAAAACATTTTCCACTAAGAAAAGAGAGAAGAGACCAAGAAAAATAAGTGAGGAATGAAAATGGATCATAAATGAATTGTATAGAGGGAAGGATAGGTTGGCATTTATCAAAGACATGGAGATAAGACTTGTAAGGTTGAGTGTGTGAAACTAAGAAGTGAGGGCTAACTTGATGGGGGTGATGGGAGTTGAGTGCAATTAGGAATGAGCATGACAATAGGATGGTGAGTCAGGAGATGGTGTAAAAAGTCAATTGTGCATCCTAGATGCTAGAAGACACAGGAATAGGTGAGGGAGACATGAGAAAGTGTGGCTTGCTATAAAAGTGCTTTTTAGGAAAAATTTAGCTAATTAAAATTATGTAATGATCTAAATCATGTGAAAATAATTCTAAAGCATTAAAATATGCTTATCAGCACAGTTGGATTATAGTAAGAAGTTTTCATAAACATCAGAGAGATATTTAAATCAAAATCATAAATGAATCTAAAATCTTAGGTCAACCAGTCAATAGGTTTGGGCAAACCAGCCAACTAGTTTATTGAGAACATGAATGTCAATTACTCAGTGCACCTGTCAATCGGTTATGTAAACTAGTTGGTTAATGCATTTGAATATCACATTTTTATTAGAATTTATCAACATAACTTTAAGCACATTTTGAAGGATTTTGGGATGGGGTATTATAGCACTATTCCCTTAAAAAGAGGCTTTGTCCTTGAAATCCATAAGATAAATGTATTGTTGTTAGCTCAAAACATGAAAAAACTCTAATCCATCAACCAAAAGAATACAATAACTATAGGATAATACATGAGAACGGGTACTCCCCCCTAAAAATAGGTAGCATTAACCATGGAAAGCACCTAAGCAAACAACTTGGGATACTTCATCTTGATCTCCTCGTTGGACCCCCAAGTGGCCTCCTTTAAATTATGGCATGACCACAAGACCCTTATGAGTAGAATAATCTTTAAATGCATCTCCCAAGTCTTGGAATCATAGATCTTCAGCATTTACTCCTTATAAGTCAACATCATATCAAGCTCAATTGACTTTAGCTAAATGATGTGTGATGGATCGAACATGTGCCTCCTCAACCGAGAGATGCGAAGCGTTATGTACACACGCAAGCTGAACTAGTAAGCCAAGATTGTAATAAACTTCTCCAACCAAATCAAAAATCTTGTATGACCTAATGAAGCTTAGGCTAAGCTAACCCTTATGACCAAAACACATCACTCTCTTTGTGGGTAAAACTCTCAAAGGGACTCATCCACCTACCACAAACCCATATGATATATATAGCTTTTTTGTCTATCCTGGTCTTCCTTCATTTGGTCTTCAATAACCTTATCTACCTAGTATTATTCTATAATATCTCTTATCCTAACACAATCATCTCACTAGAGTTGCTTAAACACACAGGACTACAACACTTCCATCTATAAAGTGCCTTGGAAGGTATGATCCCTATACTTACAAGATGACTATTGTCGTAGGAAACTCCATTAATTCTAGGTGATTCTCCTTATTGCCCTAAAACTCATGTACACATGTCTGATGCATATCCTCCAAGGTCTGAATATTACACTCAGTGAGCTGGTCTATAGTTAGATGGAAAGTTGTGTTTATCTCAAGATGTGCCCTAAAATCTACTTAAAACTTCTACTAGAAGTGCAACAAGAATCTAGAATCTTGGTCTTACATGATGTCCTTATGCTAAAATACTCCAAAACCCCAATTTAAAAAATTATGGTAAAATAAGGATTTACTAGGGAAATAAATTAAATAAATTATTTTAGTAAAATAAGAGAAATTATTTAAGGTAAAATCAAGAGAAAAATAATAAATAATTTAATTAGGAAAAATTAGGGTATTTTGCTAATTAAAATGGAATTAAGGAAAATCATTCAAAATATCCTAAATTAATCTAAAAAGAGAATTTCTTTATCATTTTATTAATTATTATTATGTTAAATATTTAAAAATACCAAAATATCCTCGATACCCCAACTAACCCATTTTTTCTTTTTTCCCTTCTTTTTCCTTTTTCTTTCCTTTCTCTCCTTTCTCCTTTTCTTTTTTCCCTTCTTCCCCTAATTTGGGCTAGCCCCTTATGGCCCAAAACCCCCTCCCTTTTCCTTCGGCATAGCTCATCCCACCATTCCTTTTTTTCCCCTGGATCGGTCACTTACCGATCCCTTTCTTTTTATTCTTTTCTTTCTTCTAGATCGGCCGGTTAACCCAGCCCTCCTTCTTCTTCTTCCTCCCCCGCTCTTCTCCCACACGGATCTACAATTTTGCACCTCCGTACGTCGGCTAACCACCACCGCACACGAGCCTGCCACCTCCCCTCATTCTTTGTCACTTTCCTTTCCTCTTTCGACCCCAATTATCCCTACCTCCACACACGTGCCCGCTCTTCTTTCCTTTTCTTCTCCCTTAACCAAATAGGCCTTGCAACTTTACAGGCCTCTACCAGCCTGCTAACCCCGGCCGACAACCTACTATACCTTCCCCCTCTTGTATTCTTCCCCTTCTATTGTTTCCACCCCTCAATTGCTTATATATACCCCCAACCGACCCTTTAATCAGATTTCTTTCCCTGCCTAGAAAAATTACTTCCCTTGCACTGCCGCCTATTCAGACGCTCCCTCTACAATCGTCACCCAGCACCACTACTAGAACCACCTACCTTAATACTCCCTACATCAATCTCCACCATACCACACCACTCACTACCCTTGATTCCTCTTACATGAGCTGCCTTGGCTATGTAAAGTTAGCTGCCCAAAACTACCATTCACTTCCCTCGCCGCCCCTTATGCCTCTGTTCCTGTCGCAACCACCGCTCCCCTACCCCCAAATCAACCATCAGAGTCTCCCCTACCTCCCTCAACCTTCATTTCTCCCTGCCTCCCTCTCCTTATCCCTTCCTTCCCCTTCACCACCTTCGACCACCATACCAACCGCAGCCTGCACCACCCCTTTGGTTCTGCCACCACCGCCATTCGAACCCTCTTAACCAAGAGCACCCATCACCATCATAGCCACCCTCTCACTCCCCATCTTCTAGCCTAGAAAACCATTTCTCCACCTTCTCATCTTCCTCCTCCGCCGTTGCCGCTACGACCATGCGCCGTTGCCAGTGGTGCCTAGTCACCACTATCCCAAGGTTGTGCCCTAGCCTCCCTAACTTTTAAAAATATTTTATTGAGTTTTTAATTATTTTATTTGTGTTAATATTACTACTACCACTACTACTACTATAGCTATTGTTATTATTATTATTATTATTATTATTATTATTATTATTATTACTAAATTTGGAATATTGCTACTAATATCATTATTAATAATAGTCAAACCATTATTACTATCATCATCATCATCATCATTATTATTATTCTTGTTGTTGTTGTTGTTGTTAATTTGGGAACTATTATTATTGATGCTAATATTAACATGATATTTTGAACCCTATCATTACTATTACTAAGATTTGAAGTATTATTATTATTATTATTAACCTTTACCCTATTATTACTAATGTTACCATTATTATGATTATTAGGACCCTTATTATTATCATTCTTAAGATTCGAACTATTATTAATACTACTACTACTACTGCTGCTACTACTAATATTATTATTACTAATTTATCATTATTGTTAACATTACATATATCACTACTAGAATTATTATTATTATTAGTATCATTATTGTCACTATTTATGTATTACTGATGCTACTATTATTATTACTAAGATTTAGGATGTTTTTAGGATTATCACTACTACTACTACTACTACTATTATTATTAATTCTTTTATCTTTAGTAATATAAATATTGCTATTTATACTTTAACATGAACCAATATAAATACTAAGACCTACTTTGGCTAGTAGTAGCATGATTAGTTACTTTAAGAATAATGACCATACTTTTACTTATAAAGCAATTGTTATTACAATTAGCTCTAATGGTAAGCTATGATAAGGGTAAGGTAGAAAATGATGGTAATTTTGGTAAGAGGGAAGTTAAACTTTAGTATTTTCCTCTTACAGGTAAATTAAGTCAAAACCCTAACGAGGCATAGGAGCGTGCTCTAAGGCTAGTGTCGTATTAGATAAGGATGTAGCTAAGACCATCTATGTGCTTTATGTGCCTTGTATGCCATATCTTATGTTATTTTTGTGTACTTTATATTATTATGATGGCTTACATGTAGCATAGCTTAGAGTTGAGGTACGTTCATGTAACCTCCTTATGGCATGTGTATAATGATATGTAAGTTGTGCTTGTGGTATTATATGATGTGACCCTCTAAGACATGTATGCTAGGATGTTTTAATAATATGATATGGGGTAAAAGGATGAAAAGGGAAAAAGGGGAAATGATTTGAATAAAGGGATATGAGATTGACCTAAATATCTCATGATCCATGAGGAGACAAATATAAGGAAAATATGGACAAAATAAAAGAGTGGAGTGAATCTTGCATGGGGAATTTTAGGGTTTTCATGGGATGGATGGGGTTTTCATGGGGATGATCCTTACGTGGGAAAAGTTGCCTTGGGTTGTGATTAAGGTAAAGGAAGAGCTATTGGGGATGATTGGAGTCCTTGGGCAAAAAATAGTACATAGGTTGGTATATGGGTACATAAGAAACTTGAATAGGGATTGGGACGAAAACCTTATATGAAGGAAATTGTGGAAGTGAAAATAATGGATGGTGAGTGGAATGTGGGGTAAGAGTGGAAAATATCATATGGAGGGTGATTGTGGGTGTCATGGGAAAGAGAGGATGGTCGGTGAGTAATGGAGAGATGATATACGGGGAAAGAAAGGTGTTAGGGTTTGGGATGGCTAACTAGGGTTTCATGGTCACATGTGCCAATGGGTAGTAAAGTGAAATGCTTGGGGTTGAATCAAAGTGAGGTGATGTGTTGGGTGGTAAAGGAGCTTTAGTTGTGTGAGATAGAGGAAGGATGAGCCACATAGGCCTATTTAGGGTTTCACGGGAAAATGCAAGAGGACGATAGTGAGTGGACTTAGATGGCATAAGGAAGTGGGCCTTGAACCACATACTTGGGAGTTGGGTATTCATGGTGACTAAGTAGAAGAGGGAAAGGGAGTCAGGATGTGTTAGGAGGTGTAGGAGTTCCAAGATATGGGATGAGCCCTCTTGGGAGAATGGGAGTAGATGGATGGTGTAGTCCCAAAGAACATGCATGTCTAGGGTGAAAACATACATTGAATAAGGCACAATAAGATACTAATCATTTAAAGCGAAAACTTATTGAGTTGGCTCTGACTGATCCACCAGCATAATAATGGCCTGGTGCCAAGGTCCCCTAGAGACCGATTAATCAGTATATAATAGTGGTCAGGTGCGTATTGCCCTGTAAGTTTCTGATCCACTAGCTATAATAGTGGGGGCTCTTGAGTTAACAAAATTAAACCTTAATTTATTGTAAGTCATGGAAAAGAAATTAAGTACTTATAGTAAAACACCATGAGAGTTGGGGCCAAACTGATCCACCGACGTTATAGTGGCCAGAAGCATCTTGCCCTAGAGACTGATCCACCAACATATAATAGTATTTAGGTGCATTCTATCCTATACATTTCCGATCCACTAGCTATAATAGTGGGGTTCCCGCACTCACATTTAATATTAATAAGCATGGTATGAAATGAGTATACCGACCAAATATCTTAATAATAAGCTTAACGGAACTATAACATGGTCTCTATTATCTGTGTTGCTTGTATGTTGTCTATATGATCCTTCTTGTATTATATGCCTTTCTATGTTTGGCCTTAGCTGCATGGTTACCTTACTCAGTACGTAGCGTACTAACAACCCGTTTCATGGGTGCTGCTCATTCCTATGAGCAGAGGACTGTGCTGACTTTGTGCAGGTCGAAGATGCCATCTTTGATGCCTATAATACTTATGGGGTATTGGGAGGGGCAGAGAGTTGATATTTAGACTTGGCTTGGGGACTCGAGAGAGATGTTGGCTGGATTCTCTTTTACTTTAGTTTATCTATGTATTTTTTTTATTTTGGGTTTGTTTTATTGTACTATACCTTTTATCCTTTTTGGGATCTCTAATTATGCATACTATTGGGTTGTAATCACTTTTTAATATTCACTCTTATTTCCTTGTTATGGACATTTCAGTTTTGTATGAATCATTATTTTAAATTTGTCTGAGGTTTGGTCATAACTTTTCTTTAGCCTTATAGTTAGTAATAGACTTGCCGAGGGCCGGACTTGTATTGATCACGATGGTAGCACTACCATGCTTGTATTTATTTGTTAAATGAAAATTTTCAAATATAATTTTGGGGGTATTACATAGGCACTCAAAAGTAAGGAACCATGGGCTTCCTCTAAGCACTAGTCATCTGCTCTATACTCCACATTGACTTCATCAATAAGAAAGTGTGGACTTTGTCAGCTAGTGAACCACTACCATGATCGAGTCTGAACGACTACGAGTCTTCGCTAATCCAACTACGAGGTCCATCAATACACTATCCTATTTCCACTATGGGACCTCCACTAGCTAAACTAATCTCCCTGTACTCTTGTGTTACAACTTAATCTTTTGACACATCAAGCAATGGACAACAAAGTCTACAACGACTCTCTTCATATGGGGCCATTAATAAATCCATCTCAAATAACATCCCCAAATATCACTACTAAAAAAATTTATTTTATTTAAAATTAGCGGAAGCAAGAATCTAAATTTCTTGGATCTTACTCTATACTTAGAACCAAACCGGTTTCCTCTTACCCTTCTAATACCAAGTGCTAAGGAAAAAGGAAAATAACACAAATAAAAAAATTTAGACTTTTATTTAAATTAGAGTAGCACATTAATTTTGTTTCAAGAATAAAACCCACTATTAGTGGTTACAAGAATACAAATCATTTTAAATAAGGAAATGAAAGGTTAAAAGAGAAACACTGAAATCATTCTCGGACAATCCTCACGCTTTTACCTGATGCCCACTTGAGTTTCACCTGCAACAAATTTGTAATGGATACTGTTTATTGAATAGGTAGGGGCCCATAAATGGAACCCTTCAGTACTATGGTGTTGAGTAACCCCTTTATACCAGACTGAAATGTCATGATTTAAAAACAATATAAACAATAATATATGCGGGCTTAGGAAAATCACGATCGACATAAGGACTAATATTCGAGGCAACACCACATACAATAAGAAATGTATAACATAAAATCCATGTACTTAGCAATTCCATCATATACCTAAGCACGGGTAGGCACTAAAGCCAAACTTATATTGTAACAATGGATTATAAAGGTGAAATCAATACTTTTGGTCATAAGCCATTAGTTAAGCATTATTTCACATCATCTCTCGAATTGTATCCATGTGAGTGAGGGAACCCTACTATTGTAGCTAGTGGACTGGAACACACTTCTAGGCAGAACACACTCGACCGCTATTATTTACCAGTCGATTGGTCTCTAGGGTACATTGCATCTGGCCACTATTATTTATTGGTGGACCAATCTGGCCCCGACTCACTTGGTGTTCCATTGTAAGTTATTAGTGTCTTCCCATAAATTATTGTCATCCAATGTTTGGTTTATTGAGCTCAAGATCTCCTACTATTATAGTTGGTGGACCAAAATACACTCTAGGGAAACATACGGCTGACCACTATTATAACCAGTGGACCAGTACACATGATATAATCCATCTGGGTAGACTCAATAATGTTTCACTTTACATGATTAGTGTTTTCCATTTAATTAGCATAACAAATCTGTTTATTTAACTTGAGGGAGACACAAAGGTACACTAGTCATACTGGTGCATACAAGTAACACAATACCCTTCAACCATCAACCTAGGGATGCAAAGGTACCCTAGTCACACAAGTTCACGAGGACTCACGATACTCTACCAACAAGGACACATAATCCATAAGTATACATACCCCTTAAATAGTTTTGTAGAGATAGATAGAGTAAGATGTAGGGCTTGGCTGGCGCACTAAGGCACACTTGCAAATGCCAGAATAATCGTGGGCTAAACCACGTCTTTAGGGTAGTAACCCCTAGAGAGCAACTATTCCCGATCTCAAGGTCTTCCACTTTAATTATTAGTGTCTTAATTAAGGTGACCGCAAGAAACAAAACAACCACATACTTATTCATTTCCATTTGTTTATATTATTATTAAGTAATCCTTATTCATATGCTTACTCATGTTAACTTGAAGAAACCACTAAGGCCATCCTTAAATCACCCATTCCTATTTTTGAATTTGTTTCTAGTTATTCATCCACCATAAAGCGTTATCATATAATAATCATAATATAGCCTTAGAGTATGGTAGTCTACATAGAAGGATCATGGAATATGTAACCCTAACATGTCCCTCTATCACATCCACACACATTACCATGCATAATTAAATATTATAGCACCTCTTAGATGAATATGAGATAAACACCATATTACACCCTTAATTACCCATCCAACCCTACCATTATATTATTATCTAATATTACTCATGCCTTATTATGGAAACTTATTTAATCCATTGACATGTTAAATGCAAGTAACTGATTTACCCAAATCATCCTTACAAAGATACTAAAATACCCCTTGTTTGTAAAATTATTAAGTCATCCATTTTTATTTGTCAAATTATCACATTACCCTTTATATTTGTATAGTTACTAAAATACCCCTTATATTTGTTATAGTACCAAATTATCCTCCACTTTACCCCTCATAATTTTTAAGTTACCAAATTACCCTTCAAGTTGGTTAAATTATCGAATTTCCCTTTATACTTGTTAAAATTACGAAATTACCCCCTTAGATTTATTAAATCACTAAATCACCCTTAATACTTGCTACATTTACCATATTGCACATTTGGTTAGTTAAATTACCAAATTGCCCTTCATACTTAATAAATTTACCAAGTTTCACCTTTTGGTTGGTCACATTACTATATTTCCCTTCTTACGTATTAAAATCACCAAATTGCTACCATATTTCCCTTCTTACTTATCAAAATCACAAATTTCTCTTTTTGGGTGGTTAAATATCCAAATTTCCATTTTTTACTTATTCCAATTTCCCTTTTTGTTGGTTAGATTACCAAATTATCCTTCTTACTTATTAAAATTACTAAATTGCCCTTTATCGTGCCAAATTACCAAAATACCCTCTTACCTATCACCTTGTCATTTTACCCCTTTATCAACCAAATTACCAAGTTTTCATTCCTTTTTGTCAAATTACCAAAATATCTTTCTCACTCATTATTTTACCATTTTGTCCCTTTTATTCACAAACTTACCAATTTATCCTCCTTACATGCCAAATTACCAAAATACCGTTCTTCTTTATTAAATTACCACATTATCCTTTTACTCACAAAAATTATCAAAATACCCTTTCTTTATGCCAAATTACTAAAATACCCTTCTCATTTAATTAATTACCAAAATACATTCTTACTCACAAGAATTACCAAGTTATCCCCTTTTCCATGCAAAATTACTACAATGCCCTTCTTTTCATTTACACTTTTACTCCCTTTAATCTCATAAATTACCATTTCACCCTTGTTATACTAATTTTACTAAAATACCATCACTACATAAAATATTAATATACATGGTCCATATACATCATCCAACACTACCAACTATTCTCATTTATTATTAACACTCATTATCACCTACTTCACATACTTATTTAGGCCATACCTTTGTACAAGAAAAAATTACTAAAATGCCTCTTATATTAAAATTATTCATGGCCACATTAATTTATCATGTCACATATAAGCATTTAACATTATCCTTAACTATAAGACTTCTTCTTTAACTATCATTTCTACATATGGCACATAAATCAAAAAGCTTTTCATTTCAACAACCAACATATAACACAAATTATATTATACTTAACATCATACATCATGCACATAAACATAATAAAAGCCCTAATGTACTAGAATACATATATCAATACCTATTAGTAGAGCATAATGGTTACCTTATTTCCAGTCATAATTAAGCCTTACCAGTACTCTAGTTAAAGATTTGAGCTTTGATTTGTAAAAATTAATACTTAAAAATAATATAAAAATTAGAATAATAGAGGTTGAAAATCAAAAGAATAATTTTTATCAAAAGCTTAATTAATACATACTAATACTCACTATTTTTATACCTCAAAAATCAACAAAAACTTACTAACTATAAGTAGCAAGACTCTCACTACTTATGCAACGTGAACTATACGCATGTGTGAAGGAAGAATAGGGGTTGAAAGGGGAGTTAGGAGAAAGGGGAGGGCTAGTTTAGGTATGGGTTTTGGGGGTTGGATTGAGGGCTTATGGAGGGTGGTGGCTGGGTGTAGGGGGAGTAGGGGTGTAAGTGGTGGTTAGGGGTCAATGGTTAGTGGCTTAGGGTGGTAGAGACGGTGGTTGCAGGTCTGGAAAAATGGGGCGAAGGATGGGTGAAGGAAAAGAAGGTAGGGAAATAAAGAGAAGAGGGGAGTAGCTATAGGGATTTTGGCTAAGGGGGCAAGGTGGTGATAGGGGAGGTGCTAGGGAGTGGATTAGTGGCTATGGAGGAAGCGGAAAAGGGAGGAAGGTGGGGCACAGTGGTGGTGCAGTGTGGAGGTTGGGGAGTAAGGAAAGAAAATGAAGAAAGGGAAGTGGCTGTAGGGGTGAGTGAGGTTGATGGGGTGGTGTAGGGAGGTTGATGGGGGTGTTATGGATGTAGCTGTGGTGGTAGGTTGGGCAACAACAACGTAGTTGGTGTAGGTGAAGTGAAAACAGGGGTAGAGGAGAAGAGGAGAAAAAGGCAGAATGGGAGGGTTTGTAGGGATTTGAGAGGGAGGTTGAAAAATGGGCTAAGAAGGGGAAGTGAAGGAGAAGAAAAGGAAGAGGGAAGGGGGTAGGTGTGGCCAGGTTAGGTGGATGTGGTTGCAAGTGGTAGGGTGACGAGTTGTAAGGAGAAGGAGAAGGAAAGGGAAAGCACAATGGGGAGGGCTGTAGAGCTGTGTTTGGCGCAAAAATGGAAGGAAACAGACAGGGGGTGAGAGAGTAGGGCTAAAATGGTAGGTTGTAGGGGAGGTTGGTGGCAGGGATGAGTTGCAAGCAGTGTGTGGGCTTTGATGGAAAAAGAAAAATGAGAAGGGAAGAAGAAGGGAGCAGGGGTTGTAAACTGGTTGAGTGAGGAAAGGAAAAGAGAGCGGGCAACCCTTATGTGAGCGAGGGAAAGGGAAAGGAAGAAGGTTGGATTAGCCCAATACGGGAGGGGGAAAGAAAGGAAAAGAAAAAGAAGGGGAGAGAGGGACTACAACGGGTTGGACGTGAGGGAGGAATACCGAAAGAAAGGCCTAGCACCCTAGTGTGAGGGAAAAGGAGGGACGCAAGCCTGGCGGCCCGAAGAGGACGAAAAAGGAAAAATGAGGAAACATAAATGAATGACAAGGAGAATAAAAAGGAAAAAGGAAAAAGAGGAAAAATAAGATTAATTTTAAAAAAAAATGGTATTTAATATTTTTGATAGATAAATTAATTTAATAATTTAATTTATTTAAAATTTAAGATATTAGTTTAAGAGTGTAATTTTAGTAAACTGTTGGTTTGAAAATTTATTTAAATAAAATAAGTATGATAAAATAAAAAAGTATTTATTTTAATTTATTAAATATTCATATCCATTTTTATACACCCAAAAATCTATTAAATAAATTTTTAAAAAATCAAATTATCTCAAATGAGGGTTATTTATTATATTTCTAGGTTTTAAAATTTTAGTGTATTACAATTTTTATAGCTTATCCCCTCTAAGACAGATGGAATAAGGTGCACGATGACCCTCAAACCTCCACTTAGCCCTTGGCTAGGCACAAAGGGACTAAGAAATCACTGATGCCTCCAAGACATAACAATACAAGGTTTGCAGGTCCATGCATAAGTCCCCACCATGATGCTAGAGCATCCCAACATACCAAAGCCAAGATAATCTACTTATTAATTTCCCTAAAGTAAAGGAGCTCAAAACTCTTCTCATTTATGTGTTCATGGATTAATTCTACCTTTTGCATGGCTCGCCTAGATACTCCAAAATATGGCTCTTAAATGGCTCCATATTTTTACACATCTCCACCACCTTTTCACCACCTCCTCTAGCCACCTTCTCTATTGTTTCTCACTTGCTGAAACTCCAACATTTGTGCATTATTTGTTGAATTTGGGAAAACTATTATGACATGATCAAGAGCCCCTAAACTTGGCTTAAAATTGGGAGCAAGCAACTAGCTACATCAACATAAACGATCACCGAACGGATTAGGTAGGAATATTACTTTATTTAGCCTAGCTTAGTTATAGTTAGATGTTTAACTCTCCTATTTTGTAATTTATGTGTCCTAAACCATGTAATACGGTGTAATTTCAATTAAATGATGATGGGGGCTAGTTCTCATTTTCAACACTCAATCAGCTAGTTGATTGGTGTCTAGGAGAACAACTAATCTCATAGTCCCAACGATGAGGGGAGGTGTAACTAACTAACTTGCATGGTTAGCAATTATATTGTGCATCGATGACCAACTCCTATTCCTAATTTGAAGAGTAGAAGGTCTGCAAGGTAGAGGTAGCTCTCTTTGGTTGAAAAAAAATCCTCTTGCATTCGACTACTTCTAAGTGAAGGAAGAGTTGCGTTTCCACAAAAAACTTGCAACAGTTATGCTAAGGGTTGTAACCTTAGTTGGTTGCTTCATGTACATGAATTTGTAGTTAAAAAATTTAAGTTTTTTATTTATGGATAATCATCCTCATCCCCCTACTTCTTTCAATTTTGTTGAAGCTTAACCCCAACTTCCACACTAATTATATAGCTTAATGCTATTTGTTTAGCATTATGCATGAAATTGGTATCAAAGCTCATGGTTAGTAAATTTTTGGTATTTTTCTCTCTTTCACCATTCTTCCTTGACTTATATATTCATCTTCAACCTTCCACCAATTTTCATTCTTTATTTCTTTCGACCAGCAAACTCCTGTTGTCACAAGAACAATACCACTTTTCCATTAAACTCCTTACTTTCTCTCGAGTGTTACTATTGTGTGCAAAACCAACCTAACACATGGAGAACCAACCAGTGTTCTAAGGATTAAGTCTTGAGGAAGCTCATAATTTGAAAAGGGATATTGTAATAGAGGCATTACAAGCTGACATGAGGAGGGTATTACGTATATTAGAATCCTTTATACCTAATATTAACATTTGGCAGGCTCAAAATCCTATACCTCAAGAGGAAGAAACGGTGAATGGGTTAGAGGATGAGCCAACTGATGATAGCTCAAATTTTAGCAATTACCCTAAATCTTTTTGAAGAAGGAGGTTGGGGAGAAGAGAGCCTCTTAATGAAATCAATCTAGAAGTCCCAGAATTCAATGGATCTCATAATTTGGTGAATTCTTAGAGTGGGAGATGAGGTGTAATAGTCCAACTTACCCATAGTATGTGGCTTTGTTAGCATATCAGTTGGATTATCCAATGTACACACTTTCTGCAACACAACTTTACCTGTGATAATAGTACCCAAGATAAAGCCATACCTGATGTCAATGTGCTTCATTTGACAAAGAAAAAGATTCTAATTATTCGCTAAATAAAAAAGCACTATATCTATCTTCATAACCAACTAGATTACCATGAGCAAACCCAAACTCTCATACTAGACAACCAAGTAACAAGGATTCTTAAATGAGACTTAGTTATAGCCATATAATATACTCTACCTCAGCAGTGGACAAGGCCATCACCTTGCAAGGAAGACCTCCAACTAATAGCTGAAAAACAAAGATAAAAAAAAAATCTATCAATGGATCTCCTTCTATCAAGGTCTCCACCATAATCAATGTCTAAAAACCCAAGCAGCGAATTAATTGATCTCCCATATTCAATACATATTGATGTCATTCTCTTCAAGTACCTAAGTATCCATTTAACTAATTATGAGTGATCCTTTTCCTAATTCACTATATATCCACTCCAAACACTAATATCTTGAACTATATCAGGCTGAGTACACACCATAGTATACATGATGCAATCAACAACATTCGAATAAGGAGATTACACGCATCTAGGAGGTCTAATTGAACTACATGATGCTCTATCTCCTTCAAGTACACACACCTATCATACTCACTCTTGGAGAAACTATGCTTAAGCATAAAGTGATAAAAAATTTTATACCATTATCTAGGAGATTACTTTAGATCATCCACTTAAGGAATAACGGATCTATTAGAAGTTTCTCTCACATCCAAGTCATTCTCAACCTTCACTTGACCTAAAGCACTATCTTGATCTCTCTTCTTAGAGACACCATCTCAAGATTCAACCTTCTTGAGGGACATAAACTCGTTAAAGGTAACATCCCTACTAGTTAGGAATTTGGATGCAAATGGGTCGCATAACTTACACCCCTTTACTTTAGATGTATAACTAATAAAGATACACTTATTGGATCTAAGCTCAAGTTTGCCATCATTCACATAAACATATGTAGGGAAACCAAGGACATGGATATCAGAGTAATCAGCTGGTTTATCATACTACAAATCCTTAGGTGTCTTTAACTCAATGGACCAATTTGGTGACCGACTCGCTAGGTATGTTTCCATGTGGACTGTCTCAGCTTAAAAATATCTAATTATCTCTCACCGTGATAACATGCAATATGTCTTCCCTAGTAGGGTTATGCTCATCATCTCAACAACCTATAGTCTGCTGTGGTCTTCCAACATAGGTTTGGTATCTAGTTATCCGATGGTTTTGGTAGAAATTAGTGAAAATATTTAACAAACTCAAGACCTTTATTTGTATTAAGACACTTAATTTGCTTCCTCATTTGCTTCTCTAACAAGGTCTTCTAGTATTAGAAAACACAAAACACATCATTCTTATGCTTTAAGAAAGAAACCCATAATATCTAATAAAGTGATCAATAAATGCAAGCAAGTACCATTAACCACCTTTATAAATCACTCTTGCTAGACCCCATAAATCTGGATGGATATACTAAAGAGGCCCTCTCATACTATGCTTAGCTGTTAAAAAGCTAACCCTTTTCCTGCTTAGGATATAAACATTGCTTGTATAATTCCATTGTTTGTGTACTCTATTCATCCAACAACCTCTTTCTAGAAAGCTCAGTTAGACCCTTAACACTTATGTGTCCTAATGTCATGTTCAAATGTATTTTAACATCCAAGTCTGATAACCTCACTGATGTCACAGTATCTACCTTCAAAATAATAAAAATGCATAAACTCATATAGTGTTCCAACCTACTTCCCTTCATCTGCATCAGAACCCCTTTTGTAACTCTTAAGGAAACAAGATTAATAACACACTTGTACCCATTACTATCAATGGAAATCAAAGAGGTAAGGTTCTTGGTCATCTCCAGGAAATGTCTCACGTTAGACAATGTTCTTACCACACCTTCATGAATCCTCTCCTTCAGCATCCCAATCTCAATAACTTTACATGTAGCATCTTTGCCCAATAAAAAAAACTATACCTTAAGTCACCTAGAATTCCTGAAACCAATTTTGGTGGGGACATATATGGTAAAAGTACCCAGAACCAAAGATCCATCTATCAAAGATGTTCTTTTGTCTATCAGTGGCCATCAACACACCTCCATCACTGTCATCATAGGCAACTGCAACATCATCCTTTGTATTGGACGCATCACCGGAAGTAGTAGCAGGATTCTTGTTAGGATAAAACTTCCTAACACGCCCCTTCTTGTGACATGCATAGCATGTAATATTCTTCTCTTAACTCTTTGACTTATATCTAAACTTTTTACGGTCACCAAACACCCATTTCTATGCCCACCCCACTTGGATATCGTTACCTCACTTTATGAATCCCTTAATATACCACTTCTAGCCAACCAACTATCAAAATCTTGTTGTTGTAGGCCGGATTTCACATGTTCATGGACTAATTCATCCTTTTCATATAAAATAGTCTCACAAAAATGCTTAAAGGTTGTAGGGAAAGAACATAAGAACATAATATCTAAAAATTCATCATCTAATTTAACATCTATATTAATCAAATCCATAAATATAAGGTGAAATTCATCTATGTGAAATTTAAAGATTGATCGTTCCCTAAATTTAATTCATGAAGGCAACTCTTCAATATTAGCCTATTTGCTACTGATTTTTCCATATACAATGACTAAAGCTTCAAATACAGTATATCCACTATTGATTCCTTTTCCATTTCCTATAATACCTCTCTAGACAAGCACAGTTGTAAAGTAGAGAGGAATTTTAGATCTACTTCTTCAAATCACTCATCTGCTATCAACTCTAGCATTCTTGAATGACTATATAATACTTTATCCAATTCCTTATGAAATAGTATCACTCGCATCTTCATATTTCAAAACCCAAAAATGGGGAATCAATTCAACCTCTCAATATTAAATCTTGTACCCATCTCGATTACCATATCTCATTTATAATTCCTATCTAATACTAAATCATTAGAAAATTATTGTGGATTGAAAGGTTCCAAACCATAATTTGAGATAAGAATATTATGAACAATTATGGATTGAATCACAAAATACAAAAATTTTGGAAAAATTAGAGATCTTTATTCATGCTCTTATATGATTATAGAGTGATTAAACTAATCAATCAATCAATTACACAAATATATAATTCTATTTTAATGGAGAATTATATGGATAAGAAGAAGAGGTTAAGTTGCACGACTTCGATGGCTAAGGTTTCATCATGTCTCCATTTATAGAAAAAAAACCTACAAGGTAAGACGATATGTTTCAAAAATAAAGAAAAAATATGGTCTGTGTTTAGAAAACACGGGGCCCCTATGTTTTTTTCCTTACCCTTAACGTTTTCCCATAAAAAATATGAATATTTTTAGTGAGAATCATGATTCATCTTAATAAACATGGGACCCCATGTTTCTCATATAATTCAAATTCTACACTTCAAAATTTCCAACACCTATGTGAATGAGCATAATTTTATGTTGTGCTTCAAATACTAGTGAAAACTGATATTAACTTACATGACTAATCAACCATCCCCATTGACATATGTACATGATGATGATGTTGATGGTGATTATGATGATAGAGATGATGATGATTGGGTCGTTAGTGATGATAGTAAAGATGAATGAGGTATACAACTAAAGAATGAATGGTATTTACTTGGACCATGTTCCAGAGGTCTAATGATTCGTAATTTTATCCCATACTTCATTGGTCATGCTATTTTAGATTTATTATTAGGAAAGGTAAGTTTGGCATATTTATTATTTCTTATTTCATATGCAAACTAACATATATTCATTAAATTTGTTTGTTTTATTTATTTGGGATCATGTCTTATAAAGATCCGCACTAGATAGGAGATGTTGAAAACATTTATTAGAAGAGTCAATGAAAGGATGATTGCTCTCATACTCTAAACTAGATTGTCACATGTTTCAACCTGGACATTTGAGAATGCCAACATACTACTTATATCATCATTTATAAAAAAGATGGTAATCAGACACCAATAACTTTATGTCATTTGGTGTGATGATAATCACCCTTTTAGATGTACATCATATATTAGGGATATCAGTTAATTATTATCCATTAAATTTAAAGATCATAGTCGACAAGCAAGGGAAAATAATTGGTATATTAGCTACCTTGTTTTGGATGAAAGAAATGTAAGTGAATAAAGTCATTTGAAAAGTTTGGCTTCCATCTAATTGGCTATATGTAGTCTATGAATTATACTAGTTAAGGAATGATGAAAAAGCAATTGGGTATTTATTATGATTTATTATCCTATAATTATTTATCAATAAGTCAGTTAATAAAGTCAATCTATGCTATATCCTATTTCTCTAAGATATTAGGTGTATTGAAGGTTATGCATGGGCTGCAACCACACTTGCTTTTCTACATTAATAGGTTGGTATGGCTTCTGGAGATGATGCTGCTTAGATGTTGGGATGTATCACTTGATTACAAGTAAATTTTTAATTATCATATATATAGTACATACTTGGATACATTTCTTATACTTTTAACAGCCAAATATTATAACATATATGAATTTATGAATACTTTCTAGGGTTTGGAGTGGAATGATCCATGTATAATCCAGACAATCCCCATTGAATGAGGTTATTTCGTGGACATAAAATCAATAATAAATTAGAGATTCTTGAGTACTTTTGAGCTAAGATTGATCTTGTGCCTACGTCAAGCTATGCTCAAATTATCATATTCTTACTATATTACTTTAGTGATATCCTTACTTAGTTTAATTTTTTTATGACAAGCCATTTGGGATTTATACTAATTAGCTAATTTGTATGGGGATATTCCTATGGCATTATATCATAGTTGTTTCCACTATTTAGAGAAAGGTATATGCCAAATGGAGTGAAACGCTAGTTTAGATATATGCAGTTGATCCATGAGGAGCCTATTAAGTTCACTAGGAACACGTGCATAGGTTATTCCCTCATGAAACACAATTTTTATTATGCACACATGGTTAGCTAATGGGCCCAAATATTTTTTACCACACGCACAATACCTATGGGCTGTGGTTCATGACTGTATGGAATAGTATGTTCCTAGAACTCATACGTATGTATTGGTAGTGAAAAATATATGGCTGAACATGCAAATGATGAGAATGAAATTCTAGCAAAAATATGTTTTAAAGAAGTGTATAAAGTTATCCATTCTTTCTGATGGAGAGGCAAGCCACCTCTAAATTATCAATAGCTAGTTGCATGCATTGAAAATATTATGCATGATTGAGGAGTTACTATACCAAGGCATGGACATGGGCATTTGCATTGAGATTGATTTTTTTTACTATACGATTATGTACTTTGATAAAAAAATGTTTATTTCAATTATAGAATGCGGTCTTTAGTTTATTTCATGATTAATAAAGTATCATCCAACCCACATTGAACACATCAAACACTAAGATACTTAAGCAAAATAATATACAAATATATCTAATTACCATAAGTTAGATTCTTAGGCCATTAGGGAAAGGTAACATGGAAATAATAAAAAATTGGTAAAAATTCATCATATACATGTTTCTAAGGTAAAATAAAAATAAACATAGAAAAATTATAATAATTCTAGATAAAAGTTATGTCTAAAGATAGATGATATAGTTCTTATGTGCCATCTTGTTTTAAAGTGCGCTATTGTTGGAATCTTGATGAATATGGTGTATCCAATGTTGAAACACTACCATCAAGTATCTGTTCCAATTTTCATGTATTGGTGACAATGAAAAATTATCCAAAAGATATAACTCTTCAAAAAGCATAAGAACGTGCATTGATATAATATTAATATAGCAAAAAATGACATAAAACACCCACATACCGATATGTAGTGACTCATTTTTTTACAAAAACCATATAGTCACTTCATTTTGAGAACCTTGAAGTCTATATTGCACCATAAAACATTGGAATGAACTACATGTATTTAACAAGTAATGTACAAATAACATATAGTAATGGGTTGTAATGACATGAAAAATATCTAGCATTTTCATTTAGTGTGCCATTGAAGTTTGACCTTCCTTGTCGGTAATAATATTAAGAATTTGATTAACGGTGTCATATATGAGCATATTTTCATACAATCATCATCTAGTTAATATTTCATGATATAATTTAGTACAAATCTTAGTCCATTGACCCTCATCTTATAGTATAATATATGCTAATGCCTTTAAACTAGAGTTCCCATCTCCTTGCACATTATACTAGGTACTAATATATGGAACTATATGTCAATTCATTTGACGAATATATGAAAATTGTAATTATCCCTATGACGTAAATGCCAATTCTCATCCTCAACCCTGAAACTGGGCCTGACCATGACTTATAGACAACCTACACTGAGTTTATGTTGATCCCAAACAACCTGAAGATTGTTGTTTTGTGTACTCTTAATTAGATGACTCCCTTCTATGTCGAGTTTCTTCCAAAATGGGTGTAGTACCCCTATATATTTCTAGCATAATCCCGTACCATTAACACCCTAATTCAATTCTAAAATCAAGAAAATATTGTTTTAGCCTTAACCAAATTTCTTAATCCCAAACCCTTAACCAAATACAAATCTTTGAACCAAATAATTTGTATTTTGTAGCCCAATCTCAAATCCACTAAAATTTATCACTAATCCTACCCATTTTGGATAATCTAAAATCATCTAAACTAATCTTCAACCTTTTCTTTCTGCTTTTATTTTCTTTTTCTTCTCCTTTATCCCATCATCTCTACTATAATGATTGACTTTGCCAATTTACAACTTGCATCTTGCCACTTGCAGCATCTCCCATCACTTCTACTACAACCACTATCATCAATCATGACCCTCTTCTTCCCCTTATCTTACCCGATTTGCATACCACCCTATCTCCCTACCTTCTTCTTTTTCATTTTGCTTCTTCACGCAACATACACTCACACTCACCATTGCCATCAGCTGCCTACACCACCTGCCATCTTCCCAACAGTCAACTATCATCTCCCTACCATACTTCATGCTCACAAGCCTTTATCCCCTCTATTTTTCTTTTCCTAGTTTTCACGAATAACATATACATATATACATACATACATACATACATACATACATATAACTATACACATAAATACACACTCTTCATTCACCTTCCTTCCTTTTTTTTCCCTTCATTCTACCCGATTTCGTGTTGAAAAGCCACTACACAAAGCCCTTATCAATTATTCTTCTTCTTCCCTTCTTCTTTTCTTCTTCCTATGCGGTCATTCCCTATTTTCCAAGATTGAGCTAACTCCTATCACAACCATGCACCACCACAACCATCACATAACACCCATCGATTGGTGGATAACCACCAAAGTTGCCCCATACTTCCCTAGCACCTTTGCTGACCATTACTGCTACCATCATATACTTTTCCCACTTTTCCCTTGAGTCCATCCCAATTTTACAAAATAGACGGCTTGGGCATGGTTTTGCAAAAATAAAATTTCCTATACATGACCCTATCACATGCCTATATCCATTTGTTTGACTTACTCCTATTTGCCTCATGATTTAGCATGGTCGTGCCACATCACACCACTTGGCCATGTGCGATCCTAACTCTCGACTAGTGTATACATTGCTTGCAACACGCATATGTAGATATCTATTTTAGTTATGTATCCCTATATTTAGCCCCAAACCTTATCCAAACATTGCCAAATTTTCACTATAGCTGAACCATACACTCCACCACACATCCACATAAATCAAGCTCCCATTTAACTAGGGTTATTCATATTTTTACTCTCTTTATTTTAATTTTTTCCTTGATTATACTCTTCGAGCCTAACTGTGTATTATGTTGTTTTTCATAGGTGGTATTCTCATGGTCTCAAAGGAGGAGGTCTAGGATTTACATATTTAGAGCCAGCTATCCTAGTTGTTAAGGATCCTAATCGATATTTTAGGGTTTTATGTTAAGTATTTGTATACATATGCGCATTGTTCAGGATATTGTTACTATATGATTTAATGCATGCTGTTGATGATATATCGTGATTATATGGAACATATGTTTGAAACAAAGTGGGAATGGTTAATATGTATGTATATGATTTTGTTATGCTAATTACATATTCGTGGAAAACATATTATATGGCATGAAATATAGGCTAAATAAGCCATGATATATGGAATATACATACAAAAGTAGTATGATGATAAAAGGGTTCATTTGGGGAAATTAATGATTGTGGAAGATTCAAGATTATATAAAATAAAGACTATTATTTATCCCTAAGGGTATTTTGGTCATTATGGGATAATAAGGAAATTTTGGTATTTTATATGTTAGGTGGATTAGTATATGGTAATAATGTCTTGAGAAGTGTTTGTAAGTATTAATGTTTGTCTCGGGTTCTTCAAAATGAAATAATAGTTCCACTAGGGCATAATAACTTAAAATGATAATGTTATCATTCCAAGTATAAACCCTAGAGGTCATTTGAATTCTTGATATAATGCAAAAGAGTGGCCTTAAGAGGATTTTTATTGAACTTGGAAATCATATGAGTCTTATGGAACAAATTGTAACTAATTATGAAATTAGGGTTTTAGTAATTTTATGAGCAACACTTTGGGATTAGATTATCATTTTATGTGTATGACGTACAATGTTAGATCATGAATTATGGCTACGGAAACATTAAAGATATTTGAGGATGATATATTATAATTTGTGGCTAAATAATGATTACAAAGGAACGATGTGAGGAGTGTGGAATTAGGGATTAAAGAGATTAAGAACTTTTACTTGTGTTATATGTTAAGATATTAATCATTTAAGGTGAAAGAGCATGTGAGTAGGGCCAAAGTGATTGTTTTATATCCATTTCATCAGAGATAATTGTGGCTCATGATCTTTTTTCTTTGAGAATACAAAGTTTTTAATATCCATTCCACCATAGAGAATAGTGGGGTAGGTGCATTTTTTTCTAAGAATATGTTTTAGTCCATTCCATTAGATTAAGAATAGTGGGGACCCTGCTTCTTATGAAATGAAAATATAGTATAACCTATGAAAAATACGCTAATGATTTAAAGTAGAAGAGTATATGAGTCATCATTAATGTGTTGTTTTAATCTTTGTTCCATTAGAGATAATAGTGGCTTGTGAGCATTCTATACCGATAGGTGATGTTTTCATAACCAAATTGTTGGATGATAATAGTAGCTCAGGTTTGTTGTCTTTGAGAAGGTGATTTAGACCATTCATCAGCTTAAGAATAGTGGGGTTCCTACACTCAATATATATAAAAGAATGAGAATGGATAGATTTAATAAATAATCCTAAATAATTTTTTATTTTATGAGATGATTCATTTATTTAACTATATACTTATCACATGTTGGGAATGGATGCGCTAATTATGTCCCTGATTCATTAGTATTGTCTCCTTGCTTAGTATGTAAAGTACTGATAACCCGTTTTATGGGTGTTGCTCATTCCCTTGAGTAGGGAGACCTTGATTCTTATGTATAGGTCATAGAAGATCCTCTAGATGAATATGCTACCTATGATGCACTATGTGGGGATGAGTGTTGTTATCTACACTGGTTGTTGGGTGAAGAGTAATGTTATGTTGCAGTTATGTTTACTTGGATACTATTTTTGGACTCTTGATCCATGATGTCCTTACTTTATATTTTGGTTATTGTAACTCGGATTAAATCTCCAAACTCATATTATATTATAAATATTTCTTTTATTTCTAATTTCCTCGTGTTACTATAAATGATTTTAGCCTTATGATTTATGTTAGGATGGTTAAATAGACAAGACTTATGTCGATTATGGCGGTTACCCCTAATATTTTACTAATATAAGTTTGTGTAAGATGAAATTTTTTTAGTAGTAAAATTGGGTGTTATCAGTTGGTATCAGAGCTTTGGTTTTGATTACCAATTTTGGTTTTTGAAAATTCATTTTTTTAAGATTCCTAGCCTGATTTTATTAGTCTATTTCACATTTCAGAGAAACCTATTTTCTTTTTGAAAACATGGATTAAATTAAGGAATCGAGCATGGGTAGCCTAGGTGGCCTTGAAATGTGATTATGTACATTATGTGTTAGTAAGCTAGGAGAGCTTCATACTAACACATTTTCTATCATGTACTTAGCTAGTTCTTATGGCACTCAATGACCGCATTGGTCGTTTGGAGGAGATCTTTGAGGCCTTGATTGAGTTTCTCTAATGTTAACCTTAGCCACAACAACCACCTCCACATTACCTACAAGAGGGTATGGGAGAAGATTGGCTTCGAAGGGTTACGAAACATCCCCCACAAATCTACACTAGAGATGAGGACTCGATATGGATTGAGAATATAGATGGGATGTTTGACATATTTGATTATCCACTTGCCACGATGACGGGTATTGCAGCCTTCTTCCTTCGTGGAGGTGTAGACACTTGGGGGGTTGGCTGTCGTGCACAAAATGAGTCACAAATGTCCTATAGGAAATTCAAGGTGGCAATTCATGCTACTTTTTGCCTTGAGAGGCTTAAAAGTAACAAGCTAAAGGAGTTCATGCAACTGACTCAGGAAGCATGCTATTAGGGTTACAATACAATGCTTGGTTTATGAAGTTGCTGATGTTCCCATTGGGGATTGCACCTAGTGAGTCGACTATGGCTTATCAGTTTGAGTAGTTACTCCACTTTAGCATCCAAAGAATGATGGGAATTGTGGCTTTTTAGGACTTAGACACATTACATGAGAGGGCGTGTGTTGCTACCACTTTAGTTTAAGAGCAGGCTTCTATTATAGGTAAGAGGAGGCTCAAGACGTAGGGCTCTAGAGATAAGATCCAATACCAAGGAGGGGGGCCTCTAGGATTCTAGTAAAGAGGTTAGAACCAACCTCAAGGAGGTCAATACCGGCACTAGGATAAGTCAAGAGGTTAGGGTAGATCTTGGGGTTAGTCAAGGCACTTGAGTGCCATTTTTGTATAAAATATCATCCAAGGGAGTTTATGAGGTTCTCTAACTTAATATAGGACATGTGGTAAGTTGGACCATCGATATTTTGAGTGTCTACATCAGTAGGGTCAGTATTAGCAACAAGCACTATTAATTACGTAGAATCAAGCTTTTCAGTAGCAGACCTACCAATAGCCTTAGCAGTAATTTTAGTAGAGAGCACTTGCCCCACCCAAAGGATAGCAAAGAAAGAATTAGGGGTGACTATAGGTCCTCACCCTTTCCCTCAAAAGGGAGGAGGTCAGACTCAGGTTTCTAGATGATATCGTGGAGAATACCAAAGGGAAGAGTTAAGCAGATGCTTGAATATCATTATCCAGGCAGAGGCTAATGACTATTTGGATGTGGTTACTAGTACGTTCTCAATCCTCTTGCTACTAGTTTATATGTTGTTTGATTCAGAAGCATCTCTATCATATGCGTCTTCTTCATTTGGTGTTATAGTTGTGTTGACTTCATCTTCTTTTGTGTCTATATCTATATTGTTGCCTTTTAGGATAGAATGGAGTATGCTTGGATCTAATTGGATGTCACCTTAGAGATAAAAGGGGTAGGCTTCCTTGTAGACCTAGTTGATATCGATCTTTACGATTCTCACATTATCCATTTGATGGATATATTAGGGAGGTCTAAAGAGAGTGATGCGAGTCGTGATGCGAAAACAGCAGGGTACTAGGGTCTTTTACTAAAGATGCTAGCCTTGGCTTATGATGATTTTGTATATAGTCATACATTGTATTCTATAGTGTAGAGAGGTTACCCTATGTTTTTATGCAATGTCTAGGAGTTGGGAAAGGACGTGTTAGCATGAGACGACATTTCAATTCCTTGGGAGTTTCATACCTATTTCCTTAGGAGGGTCTTGGTATACTAAGAGCACGAGAGATATAATTCACCATTGTGTTGGTACGGGGAGCCGAACCTATTTCTAAGGTGCCCTATTGAATGACACTGGTAGAGTGGAGGGAGTTGGACACTATATTAGAGGTCTTGTTGCCTCATAGGTGCATTCACAAGTGTGTTTCTCCATAGGAAGCACAAGTCTTGTTTGTGTAGAAGAAAGATGGGAGCCTTCACTTATGTATAGATTACAGGGTTTTGAATCAGTTTACAATGGAGAACTCCTATTCGCTTTCGAGGATCAACGACTTGTTTGGCCATCTTTGTTATGCTTCAACTTTGTCAATGACTAACTTGAGGTTGAGTTATCATCAGTTGTATATCGCCGAGGAAGAAATCATGAAGACGACCTTTAGAAAATAGTATAAGCACTATAAGTATACGATGATGGGTGTTAGGCTCAGTAATGCACCCACCGTCTTAAGGACTTGATGATGAGGATGTTTCTATCGTTCCTTGATCATTTTTTTTATGGTCTTCATTGAAGACATTTTTTTTTACCCTTGGAGTTGGGAGGAACATGAGCATCATCTACACATGATTTTATAAATCTTTATAAAGCATAGGTTGTATGCCATCCCCTCTAAACATAAGTTCTGGCTTCAGGAGGTTGCATATTTAGGACACATAGTGTCAGTAGGTGGAGTCGTCATGAATCCAGAAAAGATTTTAGAAAGTGATTAAGTGGAAGGTGCCCACTAGTGTTCTCAATATAGTAGTTTCCTGGGTTTAGCTGGGTACTATAGATGCTTTGTTCAGGATTTCTTGAAGGTACCTCATCCCTTGATGAACCTTTTGAAGAAAATGACTAAATTATAGTAGGATGATGCTTGTGAGGGAGCATTTCAAGAGTTGAAGCAGCGGTTGACTACAACACCAATTTAAACTCAGCCTTCGCATACTAATGGATTCGAGGTCTACATTGATGCGTTGAAGCATGGATTGTGTTTTTTTTATGTAGCATGGTATGGTAGTGGCTTACACTTCGCGTTAATTGAAGCAGTATGAGCAAAAATATCTAATGCATGATCTAGAGTTAGGAGTTGTCATTTTTGCATTAAAGATTTGGAGGCATTATCTATATCGCACTAAGTACAAATTCAACACAAACCACAAGAGCCTAAAGTTTATATTCACTTAGAAGGAGTTGAATATGAGGAAGAGGAGATGGATAGAGTTGGTGAAGGACTATGATATTGAGTTAGCTTTGCACGAGGGTTAGGCCATTATCATTATAGATGCCATAAGTTGGAAGACATCACATTCTTTGAGTTTTGTTTTGGTGTCTAGTCATTTGTGGGAGGAGTTTGATGAGTTCGGGATGGAGATGATCAACTAGGATAACTTAGAATTATGGATGTGTGCTTTGACAATTATGCCCACACGTTTTGATGAGATTCATGTAGGATAGCCTAAGGATGTTAAGCTTGAGAGGATTCGGCGAAATATTTAGGATGGTAGAGCTGAGGGTTTTTAGATTCATGAGGATTGTAGCATTCATTATAGAGGTCATTGGTGTGTACCTCATAGTTGCGTTGATTTGAAGACCAAATTTTCTAGGATGGTTACTACATTCCATATTTAATCCCCCGAGAAGGGGATAAGTTATATAAGGACCTTAAGAGGTTCCACTAGTGGCCTCACATGAAGCAAGAGGTAGAGGAGTTTTTGGTGAGATGTTTGATCTTCTAGAAGATCAAGATGGTGCATCAAACTCCATCTCAATGGATTTTTTTAGTGGGATACTGAGGGCTCATTGCGGTTGTGACTCAATTTGGGTTATCATCAACAGGTTCACTATCTCTTACATTAAAGCCAATGAAGTTAATTTGGAGTATGGATTAGCAGGTTGATGCATATTTGAGGAGTGGTGAGTAGGCGTGCTACCCCTACTTGTATAGTCACCAATCAGGATTTGAGAATCCTTTCGTACTTCTAGGGGTAGTTAATAGAGGCTATGGGCATAAGATTAAGGATGAGTGCAACCTTTCACCCAGCTATGGATGGAAAGACTGAGAGGATGATTCACACTCCAAAGGATATGCTTTGGGCTTGTGTTTTGGATTTTAGACGCAGTTGGTAAGATTGTCTTCATTTTGTTGAGTTCTTGTAAAGCAACGCTTATGACGCTAGTGTAAGGATGGCAACCATTGAGGTATTATATTGACGTAAATGTTGAACAAATTTGTGTTTGAGTGACACCAATGAGACCATTGTACTAGAATTGAAGTTGATTGACAAGATTACTCTGCAAATTCAGTTAATTTAAGATAGGATGAGAGTATCATAGAGTAATTTGAAGAGCTACACATCTCAAATACATAGTAGTGATGGTTTTGAGGTTAGGGATAATGTTTGGTTTCACCTACTAATTGGGATTAGAGATTTTGGCAGAAGGATAAGTTGAGCCCAAGGTATATTTATCCATTAGAGACTCTTGATAGGGTTAGCGAGGTTGCATATCGCCTAGCCTTCTATAAAATTTGGCCTAAGTGAATAACATCATCCACATTTTTATCTGAGGAATAATGTTCTAGATCCATTGCAATTGATTAGACCTAATGAGATCGAGCTTGACGAGTCATTATCATACGAGGAGAGGCATTTGAAGATTCTTGACACCAAGTGTTGATGGACTAGAACGAGCTCAGTTTTTCTTGTGAAGATTCCTTAGAGTCATCATGGAGTAGAAGAAGCGACCTGGGAGACAAAGAAGGACATGTATGAGATGCAACTTGAGTTTTTGAGCTCATATTATAACTTGGAGGTAATATCCAAACTCATATTGTTTTATAAAAGTTGCTTTTATTTCTAATTTCCTTGTGTTACTATAAATGATTTTAGCCTTGTGATTTATATAAGGATGGTTGAATAGACCAGGCTTATGTAAATTACAACGGTAACCCTTTATATTTTACTTATATACATTTTTTGTAAGATGAAATTTTTTTATTAATAAAATTGGGGTGTTAAAAGTTAGTATTAAGGCTTTGGTTTTAATTACCGATTTTTGTTTTTGAAAATTAGGCTTTCAATGATTCCTAGCCTGATTTTAATGGTTTATTTCACAATTATGAGAAACGTGTTTTCTTTTTGAAAACATTAATTAACTTGTGAGAAATTCAGGATGGGTAGCGTAGGTGGCTTCAAAATGTGATTATGTGTTAGTAAGCTAGGGAGGCTTCATCCAAACACAATTTCTATGTTGTAGTTAGCCAGTTGTCATGGCACTCAACGTTCGCATTGGTCTTTTGGAGGAGACCTTCGAGGGTTTGATTGAGTTTGTCTAACGTCTGCCTTAGTTTCCATCGCCACCTCCACATCACCCACAAGAGGGTATCAAAGAAGATTAGCTTCGTAGGGTTATGAGACATCAGTCACCAATCTACGTCGGAGATGATGACCTGGTATGGATTTGGACTTTGGATGGGACATTTGAGGTAACTGATTGCTTACCTGCCCGGAAGGCAGGTATTGCATCCTTTTTCTTATGTGGAGTGGCAGACACCAACTTGCTAGGTCATCATGTAGAAAATTGGCGGCAAATGTCCTAAGAGGAATTCAAGGCAATTCATGCTAATTTTAACCTTCAGAGACTTAAAAGCAATAAGGTGAAGGAGTTCATTAAGTTGACTTAGGGGAACATGATATTAGTGTTACAATACCATGCCTGGTTTATGGAATTGTTGATTTCCACACTTGGGTTCGCAACTAGTGAGTCGACTATGGTTTATAAGTTTAAGCAAGGGCTCCACTTTAGCATCTAGAGGATGATGGGTGCTGTGGCTTTTTAGAACTTAGCCATACTATATGAGAGGACATGTATCGCTACTACTTTAGTTTAGGAGCAAGCTTCCATTAAGGGTAGGTGGAAGTAGGAGATGTGGGGTGTTAGAGGTAAGATCTAATACCGAGGAGGGGGACTCTAGGATTTTAGTAAAGAACTCAAAACCAACCTTAGGGAGGTCAATACTAACACTAGGTTCAGTTAAGAGGCCAAGGTTGATCTTAGGGTCAGTAGAGGCATTTGAGTGCTATTATTGTGGATAGGATCATCCATAGTGGAGTTGCCGAGGTTTTCTGATTAGGTGTAGGACATGTGGTTAGTTGGGCTATCGATCGTTTCAGTGTTAGCATTAGTAGGGTCAGTATTAGCAATAGGTACCATTAATTACATTAAACCAAGCTTTTTAGAGGCACACTTACCAGTAGCCTTAGCAGTAGTTTTAGTAGAGAGCACCTGCCCCACCCTACAGATAGCCTAGAGAGAATTAGGAGAGACCACAAGGGACTCACCTTTTCCCTTAGAAGGGAGGAGTTCATACTCAGGGTTCTAGAGGGTGTTGTGGGGGAAACTAATGAGGATAGTTAGGCGGAAACTTGAATGTCATTTTCTAGGCAGAGCTTGATAGTTAGTTAAATGTGGTTACTAGTACATTCTCAATCCTCTTACTACCAGTTTATGTGTTTTTTGATTAGGAGCATCTATATCGTTTGTCTCTTCTTCATTTAATGCTATAGTTGCGTTGACTTCATCTTATTTTGTGTCTATATTTGTGTTGTTGCATTATGAGATAGAATGGACAATACTAGGCTCTATTCAGATGTGTCCTTAGAGATAAAAGAGGTAGAATTCCTGGTAGACCTAGCTGATATGGACCTTTAGGAAATTTACATTATCCTTAGGATAGATATGTTAGGGATGTATAAGGTAGTGATAGATTAATCATAGTAGTGAGTCGTGTTGCGGGAACTACATGGTGCTATGGTGTCTTGTTGTAGATACAAAAGATAGCCTATGATGAAGGTTGTATCTACCTATACGTTTTATTCTTTAGCATAGAGAGGTTACCGTATCTTTTTATGGACAGTTCAGGAGCTGACCAAGGATGTGTCAGCACTGGATGACATTTCCTCTCCTTGGGAGTTTCCTATGTTTTTCCTAAGGAGAATCTACGTATGCCACTAGTACGAGAGATATATTTCACCATTGAGTTTGTACTGGGGCCAAACCTATTTCTAAGGCATCCTACCAAATGACACTGATAGAGTTGAGGGAGTTGGAGACTCAATTAGAGGTTTTGTTAGCTCATGGGTATTTCCCCCTAAGTATTTCTTCAAAGTGAGCACAAGTCTTATTTGTGTAGAAGAAGGATTGGAGCCTTCACTTATGTGTAAATATCATGTTCTGAATCAGTAGACGGTGAAGAACCGCTATCTGGTTTCTAGGATCGATGACTTGTTTCACTAGCTTTGGGGTGCTTCGACTTTTTGAAGATTGATTTGAGGTTGAGTTATCATGAGTTGCACATCACCGAGGAAGATATCATGAAGATGACCTTTAGGGCATGGTACGCACACTATGAGTTTACGATGATGCCTTTTAGGTTCACTAATGTACTCGCAATCTTTATGGACATTATGATGAGAATTTTTTGGCCATTCCTCAATTAGTTTTCATGGTCTTCATTGACGACATTATTGTTTACTCTCGAAGGAGGGTGGAGCATGAGCTGTATCTACACACTATTTTGTATCTCCTTATAGAGTATAGGTTATCTATTAACCTCTCTAAGTGCCAGTCCTAGCTTTAGGAGGTTGCATTTTTAGGACACGTGGTGTTAGTAGGAGGCGTTGTTGTGGATCTTGCAAAGATTTTAGAAAGTGATTGAGTGGAAGGTGCCAACTAATGTTCCTAATATACGTATTTTCCTAGGTTTGTCAAGGTACTACAAATAACTAAATTCTAGTGCGATGATGCTTATGTGGGAGCATTTTAAGTGTTGAAGTAGCAGTTGACTAGAACACAAGTTTTGGCTCAGCCTTCAAATACTAATGGATTCAAGGTGTACATCGATGCATTGAATCATGGATTGGGTTGTGTTTTGATGAAGCATGGTAGGGTACTACCTTACTCTCCTCATCAATTGAAGTAACATGAGTAGAAATATCCGATGCATGATCTAGAGTTGGTAGTTGTTGTTTTTGCATTGAAGATTTGGAGGCATTATCTATATGGGACTAAGTGCAGATTCTACACTGATCATAAGAGAATGAAGTATATATTCACTTAGATTGAGTCAAATATGAGGTAGAGGAGATGGCTAAAGTTGGTAAAGGACTATGACATTGAGTTGACTTAGCACATGGGTTAGGCTAATATCGTTGTAGATGCCATGAGTAGGAAGACATCACATTCTTGGAGTTTTGTTCCAGTGTCTGATTAGTTATTGGAGGAGTTTGTTGAGACAAGGATGGAGATGATCCATTTGGGTGACTTAGAAGTTTGAATGTGTGCTTTGACAATTATGCCGATGAATATTGATGATATTCAAGAAGGATAGCCTAAGGTTGTTAAGCTTGAGAGGTTTCAGTGAAATATTTATAATGGTAGAGCTTTGGGCTTCCAAATTCATGAGGATTATGGTATTCATTGCAGAGGTTGTTGGTGTGTACCTCACAATTATGCTGATCTAAAGCACTAGATTTTATAGGAAGGTCACTATACTCCATATTCCGCCCACCCAAGAGGGGATAAGTTATATAAGGACCTTAAGAGGATCCACTCGTAGCCTCACATGTAGCCTAATTTAGAGGTGTTTATGTTGAAATGTCTGAACTTCAAGAAGGTCAAGATGGAGCATTAGAGACTTGTAGGGTTGGTTCAGCTTTTAGATGTTTTAAAATGGAAGAGGGACTCCATCTCGATGGATTTTGTGAGTGGGAAACCAAGGACTCATGGTTGTTGTGACATGATTTGGGTTTTGATCGACTAGTTGACTAAGTCTCTTATATTTATACCAAAGAAGTTAACTAGGATTATGGATCTATAGGCTGATGCATATTTGATGAGTGTGATGAATAGGGTTGGTACCCCTATCGGCATAGTGTCCGATCAAGATTCAAGATTCCTTTCACACTTGTAAGTTAAGTTACTGGATATATGGGTATGAGATTAGCGATGAGTACAACCTTTTACTCACCTATAGACGGACGGAATGCAAAGATGATTCATACTCTAGAAGATATGCATTGGGCTTGTGTTTTGGATTTCTGAGGCAGTTGGGACGATCATCTTCATTTTGTTGAGTTCTTGTACAACAACACTAATAATGCCAGTATAAGGATGGCACCTATTGCAGCATTATATGGATGTAAATTTTGAACTACTTTGTGTTGGAGTGACATCAGTGAGACCGTTGTACAAGAATTGGAGTAGATTGACGAGATTACTCGATAGATTCAGTTAATTTAGGACAGGATGAGAGTAGCTCAGAGTCTGTTTAAGAGCTACGCTAATCAAAGATATAGTAGTGATGGTTTTGAGGTCGGGGGTAAAGTTTTGTTAAGGGTTACACCTACTAAGGGAGTGTAGGGATTAGGGAAAAAGGGTAAGTTGTGTCCAAGGTATATTAGTGCATATAGGATTCTTGATAGGGTTGACGAGGTTACATACTGTCCAATACTGCACCAGAGTTAGCCCTAGTTCACAACATCTTCTAATTTATCAGCTGAGGAAGCACATTGTAGATCTATTGCAAGTCATCAGACCTAATGAGATCGAGCTCGACAATTCGTTGTACTATGAGGAGAGGCCTTTAAGGATTCTCAATACCAAGATTCGATGGACTAGAATGAGCTTAGTTTTGCTTGTGAGAATTCATCGGAGTCGTTAGGGAGTAGAAGAAGTGACTTGAGAATAAGGGTAGTCCTAAGTAGTGTACTAGTAACTTCCATAGGGTTGACGTCCTAGATCACTTTCTTACATCCTTTTTCCTCTTCTTCCCCAACTTAGACTTGCTGACTTTGGGACAAACTCTCATTTAAGGGGGTAGTGATGTAGTGCCCCTAAATATTGCTTATCCTAATCCCATACCATTAACACCCTAATTCAATTCAAATCTTGAGAAAATCTTATTTTAGCCTTATCCAAAGTTCTTAATCCCAAACCCTTAACTGAATATTAATCTTTAACCCAAATAAACCGTATTTTGTAAACCAATATCTAATCCACAAAAAATTATCATAAATCTTACCTATTTTGGTTAATCTAAAATAATATAAACTAATTCTCAACCATTTTTCTTTTTTCATTTCCTTTCTCCTTTTCTTTTCTTTTTCTTCTCCTTTCCCTCATCATCTTTTTCATAAAGATTAAATTTGCCAATTTACAACTTGCATCCTGCCACCTGCAGTATGTCCCAGCACCTCTACCTTGGCCGCTACTGTCCATCATCACCCTTTTTTTTCCCATTGTGCTGCGCAATCTGCACACCACACTATCCCCCTACCTTGTTAATTTTCTTTTTCCTTATTCGCATAATATACACTCACACTCATCATCACCATCACCCAATTACACCCTTTCTATCTTCTTAACACTCAACCATCATCTCTTTGCCATCCCTCATGCTTCCATACCTTTTTCCCCATTATTTTCCTTCTCCCCATTCGCACCATGTAGATATACGCTTATATATATATGCACACACACACACACACACACACACTACACTCTCCCTATTTCCTCCTTATTTTACCTCCATTTTGCCTATTTTTGTCTCAAGAAGACACTACTTCAAGCCCCTTTTCTTTCTTTCTTTCTTCTTCTTCTTCTCCTCCTCCTCCTCCTCCTTCGTCTTCTTCTTCTCCCCCTCTTCTTTTCTTCTTCGTATGTGGTCATGTCCTATTTTTCATGACTGAACATCCTCCTATTGCCACCGTGCACCACCACAGCTACTACGCACCACCTATGGACTGGTGGAATGACAACCAAGGTTACCACATCCCTCCCATCATTGTCGTCAACCATTGCAGCCAACCCCCACTTCTTTTTCCCTCTTCTCCCTCATGTTAGTTGCATTTTTATAAAACTCATGGCCTCAAGCACTATCTTACCACACTAAACATTTTTATTGAATGCCTGTGAAACCTAGCAAATCCTACCTGTGCACCATTGCATGGCTTGTACAAGGCTCTAGCCTATGCCCGTGCTCATATGTTTGACTTAATCCTCTTAGCTTAGCGACTGAGCACAACCGTGCCGCTTGTCACTACCTGGCCGTGTGCGATTCAAATTCTTGACTTGGGTGTACAATGCCTGTAGCACGCCGGTGAAACCACCTATTTCGGCAATGCACTCTATTTTCACCCCAAACCTTTTTCAAATACCACAAAATTTTCACTATATTTCTTATACATCTGCACAACTCAAGCTTCCGTTTGACTATGGTTACTTCCATTTTTACCCTGTTTATATTAATTTCTCCATCGATTATACACTTCAAGCCTGACCATGTATTATATTGCTTTTGTAGGTGCTTTTCTAGTGATCTTGGGGATGAGGTCTTAGACTTACGTGCTTAAAGCCTAGTATCCTAGTTGGTAATAATAGTATATGATGTTTTAGGGTTTTTGTAATAATTACTTGTATGGATATGCACATTTTTCATGATATTGTAGCTATATAATTTAATTTATGTTGTGATTATATAAAATATATGCTTGAGAGAAAGTGAGAATGGGTAAGCGGTATGGATATGATTTTGTTATGCTAATGACTATTCATGGGAAATATATAGCATTACATGAAATATAGGTCAAATAAGCCATGATAAGTTGTATATGCATATTTAAGAAGTATGATGATAAATGATGGATTTGGGGATATAATGATTATGGAAGATAAAAGATTTTATAAAATAAAGTTTATTGGTTATCCTTAAGGTTATTTTTGTCAATAAGGGATAATAAGAAAATTTTGGTATTTTATGTGTTAGGTTGATGATGAGTGATCTTATCTGTACTGGATATTAGATAAATAGTAATGTTATTCGGTAGGTATGTTTAATTGGATATCTTGTTTGGACTCTTGATATATGGTATCCCTACTTTGTATATTGTTTATTGTAACTCAGAGTAAATCTCCAAAACCATTGTATTATAAATGTTTCCTTTCTTTCTAACTTCCTTGTGTTACTATAAATGATTTTAGCTTTGTGATTTATGTAAGGATGGTTGAATAGACAAGACTTATGTTAATTTTTGTGATAACCCCCAATATTTTACTTATGTACTTCCATTATAAGATGAAATTTTTAGTAGGAAATTCGGGATGTTACAATGGGTGAATAGCTAATAGCGGGATTCGCATATAGTTATGAATGTAGGTATTCCTCCCGTTCATTGTATCTTGTGCGCGCACTGTATATAACATCCGTATAAATCATCATCAATACCTACATATTTACATATTTGACACTTTTTTTTTATCATCCCCATTGCATATAAAGTGACATAAACTCTAAAATAAGCGTAAAGAGCACTTGTAGAAAAATGAAAAGTGTGTGCATTTTTTAAATACTTTGTTGAAGCTAACTTATGATAAACCTCTTTAAATATCCATGATCATCTTTAACCCTATTGATAATAATACTAGTACATTACTTTATCAGTAGGAAGAAGTAAAAGAAACTATACTAGGAGATAATATATAAATAACACCTATTCATTATAATATGATGGATATAAACCACGTCACTAAAAAATACAAAAATGATTTTGTGTTTATATGGTTGTAGCTAATTCATTATTAAATACATAATTAGGTTAGGCATATTTTTGTAATATTCCTCCAATGACAAGAGTCGTTCCTCGTATATTTATTTATTCGTATCATCTATCACATTTTTTCATCATGACATAAAACTAAGTGCAAATGATGATCTTAAAGAGACATTGTTGTGAATTTCCTCCACATTCTTATTAACATGAAAACCTACATAATAAATTTTTTGAAGTGTGAAAAATACATTCCATAGTTAAAATGAGAGCAAGGTCTCAGTTGGTAATAATGGTGGTTAGAAGTATAGATAGATCTGTTATGTTCTTGAATCTCTCAAGTACCCACAAATAATTTTCCTCCTTTCTAGATGACAAGTATGTACATGCAATGTTGAAATTCAATTGTATTGGTGTTATTCCAACAATTTCAAGTAAGGTCATTCCTTATATATATTCATCTTGTAAGTGTAATCCATTTATAAAATAAAAGAAAATCACGTAAAATATTAATAGATATGAGATGTCCAAATAGATGATCTCTTATTACATTTAATTCAGCCTCACTTTGTCGACAATAAAAATAATGGTTCTCAATAAACATACTCATAACATTATTTGGCAATCTATTTCTTCGTACCTAAGCTTCTACCAGGAATTATAAAAATGCCTTTTCATACTTACATTTCCTTCAATTTTTTTTGAAGAAACATTATAATTTGTCATGGCTTTACATTAGCTGTGATAAGTTCACAATAAATTGGACTTCATTTTGTTAATTCGTGATTATGTGTCCCATTCCTTACTACCACTTGCCATCATTCATTATTATATTCAATACCTGTAATAAAAATGGAAAATCATACTTTTTATAACTTGTGTTATGTACCATCGATATCTATAAGTCTAGTATGTACGTACATTCTACTTGTTTGACATCTTATAGAGACTCTACTTACCCCTATACCATTTCCATTTCTATAACTGTTGATGATAAAAATTATCTTATGAGTTTTGCCCATTACAATTTCTTGATAATCAAAAAATATTTTATATGTTATAAAAATAAATTTGATAATATTGAGTCATAAATCATGTATATATATGTTCCACAACTTAAGAAAATAGTTCACCACCATAATACAATAATAATAAGTATTAATTTCATCAAACCAAATTTGTACACACAATTTACAATAATAATAAAAAATTATTTTACCTTTTAGTCTAAGTAGCAATTAAAATTTGAAGAATCCATTTGTATTTCTTCTATGTATTCATATCTTGTCGGTATTCTAAATCCATCATCGAAGTGTGTTGAGGTAATGAACCCATCATTATAGTTCATCAGATCCAAACTCGTTGTTCCAAACTTGTTGTACTTTGATGGGCTTCCAAATTCATTATTTATTATAAGTTCTTAAAAAAAAAGTATTTTGAAATTTTATAGGAAGATTCACCGATGGAGTAGGTTTTTTAAAGATTTATATCAAAACTTATGAACTAATTTCTCTCTGTTGAAGAATAAAAGTTATGAACCTTGTGATTTTTTGAAGCTTATATAAGCATTCAAAAGATACAAAGTGAAACAAGAAATTTGTATCAGATAAACATTTCTTTTTACACATACTTACTCCTCATCCTACACCCTCTATTTTTATTGATATTTTTGTCTTACATAACCTTACTCTGCATGTGAATTTTTTTCTATTAATTATAATTGTCTAATGATAGAGTAAAGTGGCAGATAACTCCATTATATACCCACCCTATATAATTATATTTTTTTAATGCAAAAATGGGGTAATAGAATAATTCACTATCAGTTGGAGAAGGGGAACGGCAAAATTCACTGGTGGAGGGTGGGGGAGGGGAACAACAAATACCACTGGTTGGGGGGGGGGAGGGGAATGACCAAAATTTGCTAGTGATGGGGGAAGGGGATAGGAAAAAATCTTTGGGGGAGGGGAGAGGGAAGGACCAATCTTGATGGTAAGGGAGGGGTATATCTGCAAAAAGAGTGTGAGTGCATGAATGGAAGTTCTAAAAGCTATCTAGATATTTAACTTAGTAGAACAACTAGTTCATTTCGATGGATGTTTTAAATTTTGTCTATATATAAATGAAAATATATGTAATGAGAATCGTGTTTCATGATAATAATTGAGAAACACTTTTAATTCTTCAGCTACTTATAATAGTTCTTTTATCTATTTAGATTATTCTTTACTACTTATTTTACATAAAGGTATGTTGGTATATAACTAATTATAACAACTAGTTCATCTACCTTGGTGTTTCAAAGTTAAGTGTGAATATAAAAGAATATATCTAACAAGAATCAATTTTTATGGTTATAATTGAGTAATAATCTATTATTTAGCCTACTTATAATAATGTTTTCTTCCTATTTATATTATTTTTCATCACCTGCTTTGGATAATTTGCTAACATAAAGCATAAATATTCAATATTTATGCAAACATCACCATCTTTTTTTTAAACTCATATGCTATTGTTTTTTAAGACACCAACAAATATTTGCTCAATCTTATTCAGCTATTTTTTACTACCTATAGTGGATAATTTCCTAACATGAGATTTATATACTTGATAATAATGGCTTTGTTTTTATTTCTAGTATTAAAATACCATAGTTTCATTAGATACTTATAGCAATTTTTACCTCATATTAAGAGTAGGTTTCATTAGTTATTGTGGATAGTTTCAAATCTTAAAATATAAATACATTTTATTTACAAGAAATATTTTTTTTAATTACTCAAATATGATAGTATTGTAAACTACTTACAATAGAATCTTCCATTTACTAATAGTAGTTTATACCACCTATTGTGGGTACTTTTTTTAGTTAAAATTGATGGTTTTTAGTTTAGATAAATAATATTTGGATATAAATGCACTCTTTAATCTATGTGAGAGTAGAGTTTTTATCCAATGATGGCCTAATTTTAGTTTCTTAGAGACTAATAAAATTAAGAAAACTACCACTATTTTAGATTATTATCATATATAACACTTGGCTAGTTAATGGATTAGATGAAATATATTACTAGACATAAAGAATAGGTAACCAGAGAACAATTAAAAGGTATGTTTTGTTTTGCCATGACTACCGATTATGCTTAAGCAAATACAACCTGACCTCAATGCTATTAAGATCTCCTTTTCATCAAAAAAGGATTACACAATCATGCATCAATCCTTTTCACTCAAGAGAGAAGTAATTGGAACTTGTAATTACTAATACGTTGAATTTCATTGTGTGAAAATCACAGATGAAGTACAAGAGAAGATTAGTTTTTTTTTGTTCTAAAATTAAAGCCAAATTAGCCTTTTAATAACAAGAAGTGCTGACAAAAAGAAAAGTAAAGCTTCATCTCATTACCTAGTCACTAACTCCTCTTCTATTAGCATGCATTTGAAAATGTTGAAAGTTGAGTAGATGATTGGAAATATTTACTAATGAAATCACAAAAGAGAAACGAAAAATATTAAAACAAACCCAATAAGAGGTAAGCCCATAGGTAATCAAAGACTACACCATACCAATTCTAAAATCGATCAAGACATGCAATTATCATAAATAAATGTGTATGCGGTATATAAATCCCAATATTGAGCCTATAAATAATAGAGCAAGCCTAGAGACCTTACCTTACACACAAAAGAGGGAATATAGAAATCAAAATAAAACCGAACTACCTAATGAAGTAGGACAATAAAAGGTAGCACTACCCTAATGGAATCATATTATGAAGTCATTCCCTCAAAAAATTCTTAACTAATGGAAAAAATTGAGGAAACAAACAACAAACTAGGAAAAAGATGTAAACATACATTTTTTGTTATCAATATCATGAGGATTGATATAGTATAAGCCGAAGTGAGGCAAGATTTGTGCCTAGGGGGTGAATGAATTTTTATCTATACTAAATGTATTTGTGACTCCTAAAACACATATCTTACCTTAAAAATCCACACATTCGACATTATAAATAAGTTATATTAGTGGATTTGCACACACCTTGGGTATATATGACAGCTTTGAAAGGACGAAAAATGTTTTTTATAGAAGATGACCCATCTTCATACTCTCGTAAGAGAATCTATAAAAAATGTCTCAATAACACCACTATGTATGGCCATGGATTCATTAAGAACATAAATATGCAAAATCTTATGAAAATTAGAAGGTGAGTTAGTTAAGTTTGTCTCACATGGACCAAAAAATAATAAGGTTATAAATTCATTAAGAATCTAAGCTCCACCTTTAACACCCCATAATTTTGTAACCCTTGATTTCTAGTGTTCAGCCTTTTATTCGAAATTCAACCCTAAAAGCTTAGCTTATATATTTTTCATATCCTTCATTTGTATGCAAAATAAATTATTAAATAATTATCTTAATAAATTTTACATTTTACAGTGTTCATAAATCCACCCTAAATAGGTTCATTTCTTCCCAAATAATTTTTTCCTAACCAGTTACCTTACCGTAACAAAGTAAATATAAATGAAAATATATATCACCTAGCCTAGTCTAAGCCTCTTCACCACCTCTCTCATATTTCATCCCACCTCTTTTGTGCCATTTTTCTTGCCATAAAACACTTCCTCATGTATTCCTCCATTTTTCATAGTGCACAACACCATACCTCACATCTCTAGTGAACAAAAATCACTAACAGACTGCTTTTATGCTCCAATTCTTCCCTTCCAATTTGTTCAAATTTTTTCCAGCCCAACATGAGCATCTCCATACTTTTCCTTTCCTTACTTTTAGTGCCCCTATTCTTGTTTCATTCTGCCATCATCAACTATAATAACCACCTCTTTTATTTGAACCACCTTCTTCATTGCCAATTAACTCAACCTATCTCCCCACCATCATCTTTAGAAAAAAAAACCCTGAGCTACTGTCATCATTTGATAGAATGGAACCAACAACTCTAATGGAAAAAATTTCCTTAGCTAGTAATAATAAGCTGGTGGAATGATCTGAAGCACCTCTTAGTGACAACATACTTGAGCCACTATTATCGTCATTTGGAACAGATCCAATACCTTTGTCTTAACTCACCTACTTTTCCACTTTAAATCATTTATATCTTTTCCATTAGGTTACTTTTTTGTGTTTATATTATCATTCATATTGAGTTTAGTGCCCAACTATTATTATTCTACTGGAAAACACGGACGCATCTCTTAGAGAAAAACACTCCTTAGCCACTATTATCGTTTGGTGGAATGGATCCACAAAAAACCTCGATTGGATCCACATGATCTTTAATTTCAAATGATTAATTTCTCATTCAAGATTGATTTCATAGGCACAAAACACATTTAAGGTAGGAAAAGCAAATCACAAAGGTGACAAGGTCGTTCATCAGGTTTAAGACCTGTATATTCTACAAAAATCCTAATTTCACATTTTAGGCATAAATTATTTTCCATAATCTTTTTCTGACCAAAAATTGTAAATATGTCTCAAATACTATTATTATTATCAATAAACGAAGATTTTGGGCCTAAATCTATGTTTTTGCACATGTGATAATAACCTTATATCAAAAGTTGTTATTCATGAGGCTTAAAAAAACCTTACTTCACAAGTACATCATAAATTTTCGTGTAAGGATCATAAAATTACCATATGCAATATAAATCCCCATAATATAACTATTAACAACACATCTAAATTTCATTGTCTAACACTTCTTTTTCACACATGTCTTAATAACATTCCTGTTTTAGGGTTATTACTTCAAAATCTAGCCATCACATGACTTTATTAAACTTAGGCAATCCACGACACCTCTAAACACTTCATATAATTCCCTTCGAATATTTTAAACAAAATATCACATCAAGATACCATGATTCTCATATTAAACCCATAGGTCACATTGAGCACACCCACATAGAATAATTTTTTTTTCGATAAGTAGAATTTTATTACTAATTGAAAAGGAGATTACAACTTTGTATTCTAATCAATGACATCCAGCAGGCCTAGCCACTGACCATAATTTTCAGAATGTACATGATTGCTAAATAATCTCGATACATGCATAAGAATATTTCTCAAAAGGACACCTAGCTGTCTAGTTTTGTTCTGAAATAGTTTAAGGTTCCTTTCATGCCAAATAATATCTATATAAGAAACAAAAAGAGTTCCCAAAATATACTTCTTCTATTGTGCCTATCTTGTTCTTGTAATCAGGGTATTAATCTCATGATCCCATCCTAGGATAGGATCACTTCTTCCAGTCAATCTTCTAATAGTCTGCCAGATGATAGCAGTAGCAGGATAGAATAGAAAGAGATGATCCCTAGTCTCATCATGCTGTTGGCAGAAAATGCATTTTGGATCCACAGCCATGCCAATCTCCCTCAGTCTTGTTTTTGTTAAGAGACAATTTCTGCATGCAAGCCAAGCAAGAAAATTTACCCTAGGAGTAGAAACAGGTCTCCAAATAAGTTTAGCCCAAAGACACTTGTCCTATGAAGATATGATGGCCTTATTAGTTGATTTAAGAGTATACTCATTCTGGTTTGCTTCACAGTTTAAAATGAAGTCCTTCACAATTGGTCTGATATGAATAATCTTGAGGAAAATCCATGAAGTGTAAGATGATGGGAAAAAATCCCATACAGTGGCTTGTTTAATATAAACTAAATGGACCTGTTTAACCCACAGTGTATCCTTCTTTGCAGCTATGTTCCAAAGTAGCTTTCCCAAAGCACAACAATTCCACAAATGCAAATTTAGCAGCCCAAGCCCACCTTCATTTTTTGGATAATATAGAGACTCCCAGGCCACAAGGGCAGTCTTCTTCATCTGCACCTTACCAGACCAAAGAAAAGTTCTACAGAGTCTAATAAAGCAGTTGAGAACTTTCCTTGGAAGAAGAATGATTTGGATAAAATAAAGTTGAATACTGAAAAGAACTGACTTAATGAGCAACAATCTCCCTACATAAGAAAGGAATAAGGTACTCCAATGCCTTAACCTTGCAGAAATTTTATCCAAGAGAGGCTGGAGATGAGTAGCTGTTATTCTTGTAGAGGATAAAGGTAACCCCAGGTAAGTGATTGGAAAAGTTCCAGCAGGATACCCAAGAATATGGAGAATACTTATCTGTGAATTTGCAGACACTCCTCCAAAAAAGACAGAACATTTGTTAGGATTAACCATGAGCCCCGAAGTTGTAGAAAAATGAGTCAAAACCTCCTTGAGACAAATAACACTCAAAAGTTTACCCTTACAAAACAATAATAGGTCATCTGCAAAGTTCAAATTTAAAAGTTGAAGACCTCTACATCTTGGGTGAGCTTGAAACCCGGGGTCTCTCCATAATTTCTTCAAATACTTGCAGAAATAATCCATTACCATCACAAAGAGATAAGGAGAAAGAGGATCTCCTTGCCTTTATCCTCTTTTATCACTGAAAGATGCAGCCAAAACCCCATTAAAAGAGAGAATAGGAAACATAGGTCACACATGCCATAATCGATTTAATAAAATGAGGTGGAAAACCATATAGGTTTAGAATTTTCTGTGGAAAATTCCAATTAACCATGTCATAAGCCTTCTTGAGATCAGTTTTAACTATGCATTTAGGACAAATGCCCTTATGAGAATATTTCTGTACTAATGCATGGGCTAACAAAATATTTTCACCAATTCTTCTTCCTTTAATGAAAGCATTTTGAGAGAGATCAATGAGTTTTGGCATAAGGGGTTGTAACCTCTGAACCATGACCTTTGCAATGATCTTATACAGAACATTACACCATACTATTGGTCTAAATTCAGTAACCCTATTTGCATTTGAATGTTTAGGGATGAATATGAGAGAAGTAATATTCAATTTTCTGGGAAGAAAGCCAGTAGAGAAAAATTCTCTTACAGCCCAAGTCACCTCCTCAACAACAATGGCCCAGGAAGATTTATAGAAGCCTGCAGAAAACCCATCAATTCCTAGGGCTTTTGTATCCCCCATGGAAAACACAGCAGTTTTTACTTCAGCCTCAAACATAGGAGCAGATAGACCAGCAAAAAAATTATAATTAGTAAAAGTGTTGGGCTCAGACAAATCAATAACTCCCTCCATAGCAACATCAGTTCCCAACAGCCCTTGATAATAAAGAGTAAAGGCTTCATGAATTTTCTTTGCACCTCTAATCTAATTATTATTTGAATCTAATAGAATAACCATTGTCTTCCTTTGAAGCCTCTCTTTAACCTTGGCAAAAAAATATTTATGATTTGAATCACCACATGAAAGCCAATGGTTTGTCGCTTTTTTTTTTGTAAAAAAGCTCTTCACAATGAAGCAAATGAAAACAGTTCTTTTCTTTTTCCTTCAACCACACTTGATGGTTTTGCTCACCTGGATGTTTGAAACAATTGGATTGGAAAACTGCCACTTCCTCTCTGGCTACCTTTACTCTATGAGAAATGGAGCCATATTTTTCTCTATTGAATGATTTAAGCTCCCGCTTAAGTAAGCACAGTCTCTTGGATAATTTTAGCAGCAAATTGCCTCCCAACTTGAGCCTCCATATATTCTGGACCATAGGTAAGAAGTCCTCAGATTCTATCCAGAATTGAAAAAACTTAAAAGTTTTTGGTCCAGTCAAATAAGAAATATTAAGATGAATAAGCACTGGACTATGATTAGAAATAAGAGGACTTAAGAACTCAGCCATAGATTGTGGATGAGAAGTAAGCCATGGAAGATTGACAAGAGCTCTATCCAGCTTACACTCATCTTCTCCCTGTCTATGACTGGACCAAGTGTAATGAAAACCCTAACTCTACAAATCACACAATTGTAACTCTTGGCAACAGTCTCTAAAATCCTACACATTAGAGGTATTTAGATTTCTTCCCTTAAACTTTTCAGATTCCTGTAAAACCACATTGAAATCTCCCATAACCAACCAAGGATCCTGTCTAGGTGAATTAGCCTTCAACCACTACCATAGAGATTATCTTGCCCTACCAGAATTAAAAACATACACAAAAGCCACCCATAAACTGGAATTTGAGTGCACATTTGTGACATGACATAAAATAGCCTGATCATGTACTCTATAGGATTCCATTAAACCAAAAATTCTACCTTTTGGATGCAGAGAGTAGTTATTAATAAAATGCCAACCATTCTGGATTTTATTTAGCATAGTAACTGAATTTGGTTCTTTTACCCTTGTTTCTAATAAACCAAACAAATCCACTTTGTGTCTAGCACAAAATCTTCTGACTTCCTTATGCTTGGAAGTCTTATTAAGTCCTCTTATATTCCAAGCACTAATCATGACCATCAGTGTCAAGGGTGTAGAACATTCCCCTTTGATCTAAACCAGCTCTGTTATGGCTTTTTCCTATGTCAACACCCCTACAGTCATGAGATCCAGCCATATTTGCTTTGAATCTGGTAATTCTTGGTTCAGAATCTTGAACATTTATCTGCAGTGGCTTTTTCACCCCTGTTTCACTTACTGACAATCTATCCTTTCCATCAATAGTATAAGTAGCAGGGCCCTCGGAAGTTATGATTGGTTCTACTAAATTAGATTGTGGCTTTTCCATAGAACCTTCATTAGTGTTTTGACATGGGACTGCTCCAGCACCTTGTTCAATACCAGTGGAATGTGCATTTGGAATTTGTCCAGGGACATTGAGCTGTGATTGATCCTAGACTTGATCAGTCTTAGTTGGCCCTTTCCCTTTTCGATTATCCCTAACTTCTCCATTCCCCTTCTATTGTAGGTCCTATATTGTTCTCTTGCTGCACTTTCTTACACCTCCTTTGGTCATGTCCAAAATAGTCACAAATAGGATAATAGAAAGGCTTCCAATCATACTCAACTCTTTATTCAACCTCTATCCCCTCTGAATCGAGAATCATGAAAGACTCCAACAGAGGTTTTTTCACATCCACCTCTACCAATACCCTTAGATAGGAGGCTCTGTCCCTAGAGGCAGTTATAGAATTAGTGTAGACAGGATTCCCTACTGCAATGGCTAGTTTGCTAAGTGATTTTATGGACCAAAACTCCAATGGCACGTTTGGGAATTTAATCCAAAGAGGCAACACCTGCAATTCATCTGGGTTAAATTGCAATCGTCTATGCCATCTTTTTAGGAAAAACGGTCTATTGAAGAACATCCAATGCTGGCTAAGAACCCAAGAAACCTCCTCCTGAGAATGAAATTTAAACAGAAAAAATCCAGAAGAGTGCAAGATAACCTAGGGACTCTGAACTGCTTTCCATTGTCTCATGACAAAAGTCTGCATCTGGGTGAAGGATGGTGCCTAACCATACACAAAACCTATCAAAGTGTTAGCCCAAAGTGCTGCTTTAGAATCAACTTCATCCTTATCCAGTTTTACAACCACCCGACCCTTTTCATACATGAGATTTTGAAAATTCAGCGGTTGTCCATGGCTAGGGATCCTATTACCAAGTACTACATCTCTCCATGATGAACTTGGGGGCGATGTAGGTTGTAGTCTGCTCCATACTGAATCCTTGGTATTGGAAGTTGGATGGTTTCTTGTAATACCAATCTCCTCTGCTAGGGTTTCCACTGTTTCATTGGACACACCTGCATGGGAAGGCCCTGAGGCAGATGGAACAATATTGTGTGCTTTCATCGTATTTTTCTCAAAATCCGTAGGTAAAATTACGTCGATCAGTTCATTCTCCTCGGGTTGTATTTGATCGCCAACTCCTGCATCCAGGGTTTCTGGATTTTCAGTTCTAAATGATACAGTTTTTGTTCCTTCCACAGTCATGTATCGATCCTTATCCTTATTAGCCAAAGATCCTTGAATTCTAGATCCAGGTGATGATCTCTTCTTCTTGGCCATGGTCAAGTCTCTCTCAACCCTAGGAGACAGGAGAGAGTAAACTTACATAGAATATTGCTATAACAATATTCCACAATTCTTAACTTACTCTATTTTCCATCATAAAATATCAACTCTCATATCGTAGCATTAACAATCATACTTTTAACCACATAATAATAATAATAATAAGTTATCTCACATAATCATGCATAAAACTCAGAACCAAAAATCATAGACTACTAAGTATCCTTATAGAGTAAGCCTCCGATCTCAATGCACTTATACCCTATTTTGCCTCCTCTTGAACATCTAGAAAATAACCTAAGAAACCATAATATAATCCCACTAGGATTTCACAAAATAATAAGGAATAAATAAAGGAATGGGGTAAAATAATGTAGGAAAACTAAAAAAAACCAAATAAGTGCATCAAGAAATCTTTGGACAACAAAGGAGGGAAGAGCGGTAACAAGTGCTAGAGCTAAGGGGGTGGAAACAACACAAGCTACCATTGCTAGAGGGTGAGAAAATACAAAGGAGATAAATGATGGAGAGGATAAATGGTGGGGAGTTTGAATGGAAGGAATCAAGCAATAATAATATATGTTATTGCTATGCGGGTCTTTATGTGTGGTTGGTTGAAGCCAAGGAGCAGAACATGGTGAGGATGGGTTTGGCTAGTTGTGGGGTTTTGGTGGAAGAAGAGGTAGGAAGGGGAAATGTTTTGGAAATATTGGCCAAAGGTAGTGGGTGTGGTGTGGTTCTCTTAACCGAATAGCGGGTGTGGGCTCTAGTTGTTTTTGCTAAACCCAAGTGGGAAGGAAATGGGGCCAAGATCGTGTTTTGGTGTAGGTGACTAAAGGTGGTGTAGGTGCTTTGGTTAGGCTCATCGGTGGGGGTGTTTTTTAGCTTCTTTGTTGACAATAAGGAGGTGGAAAAGGAAGGAAGGGAGGCTTTACTTGGTGGCATACTTTTTGTACACATACGTGCTTATGAAAGGGAGGAGGTAAGAGGGTGCGATCGGCCAAAAATTTTAGCCCCAACAAAAAATCATAGGATTTAGGAGTTGATGAGATAATTGGATAGGGAGTAGCTAGGTAGTTTATGGGGGAATTTTATGAAATTATGGAATAGACTACTAAAATTAGATATGGGATTGATTGAAAATAAAATTTTGAAAAGCATAAGGTGGTAATAAAACACAAGAAATTTATTATCTCAGTAATTTATCTTTATGATTTTACAAGTTTACCATATTCTTAAATCTACCATAATTATTTTCATTTGTTTCAAGTCACCAGCTACCCCAACAGAACATAACTAAATATAAATTAAAAATTATCTCACCAAGACTAGTTTTAACCTCTTTACCATCTCTCTTTCACATCCTCCCACCTCTTTTGTGCCATTTTCCCCACCACCTTACACATACCAATGTATTCCTCCATTTTCCACAATGCACAACACTACTTCGTACATCTCTATCGAACCATAATCACCTACCAGCTACTAATATGCTCTAATCTTTCCCTTCCACTTTGTCTTTACTTTTCTTGCTCACCACGAATATCTCCATATTTTCCTTGTCCTTCCTTTTAGTGCCACTTTTCTTGTTTTATTCAGCTATCATCAACTATAGTCAGCAAATCTTTTGTTCGAACCATCTTATTTGTTTTCTATTAACTTACAGAATCTCCCCACCATCATCTTTGCTGACACTTCTTCTCTCCCTCATGTACAACTACCGCCACCACTCTTTCCTAGCCCTTCCCCATCACCACCATGAACCATCACCACCCTTTTCCCTCAATATCAATTCTCCTACAACATCCCCCTTATATTTTAATAATCATCCTCAACATGTAGAATGACATAGCCTTCTATTTTCCACCTTTCCCCACTAGCTCAACCTCAAAAGTGTCACCCCACAAAATTTCTATGTAACACTCTTAGTTTTACTACTAAAATTTTTTCTTAAGATAAAAGCTTATAGCTAATGTATCATGTGTTATAGCAATAATCGACCTATGTCAGGTTTACAATACCATCCTCACATCAATGAGAAGGTAAAATCAATTAAAAGTAAAGTAGAGTAAAGAGAAACAAGGGTATCTTTGTAAACAAAAATATGAATCTCAAGATTAACTCTAAGTACAATTTCAAAATAGATACTATGGAGCTAAGAGTCCAAAGAGGTATACAGGTAAAACTATCGTTTGGATAACATGACCCTATGCCAAAGCCCTACTACCAAATAAAGATCATCATAATCAATGGAATCATTCTATGGGTCCTCATTGACCTTCACACTGTGACCATAGTCATCTTCTTATTGAATGAGTAGCATCTAAGAAAATGATGGTTAGTACCTTAAAATTTAAGGTAAGTTTTAGCCTTAGCACTTGAAATCAAAATGGTGGAGGAAACCGGTCTTGTACTAAATGTGGTGATAGCACTACATAATTTACTATTTTAGATACCACATGTAACTTTTAAAAATAGAAATTTTTTATAGTAAATTTTTAGGGTTACAAATAAGTTTTATAAGGACCTAAAGAATATCTATTGGTGGCCTTGCATGAATTGGGAGGTAGTGGAGTTTTTGTCAAGATGTCTGACTTGCAAGAAGGTCAAGAACAAGCACCATAGGCCTATAGGTAAGTTTATCCTTTAGATGATCCATAATGGAAGTGAGACTCCATCTCAATGGATTTTGTGATTTGGTTACCAAGGACTTGTAGTGGGTGTGAAATGGTTTGGGTGATCATAGATAAATTAACTAAATTTATCCTCCTCTCCCCTTCCTTTGTTACCTTTGCATTGATTTCTTCATTATGTCGCTAGCTCATGCAACCTTATATTTGCTATGCGAGTGGCTCACCTTGTTGTGATGACCTATATGAGTCTAATACATGTATTATTTTTCATGATATTTCTTGGTTAAGTACCATGTTTGGAAAAATTGTAACAAATGTGTTGTTATTTTTTTTCATGAGTATTTTTAGATAGAAGAGGTTTATTAGTAGTGACTAATTAATTTCAGTAGGTTTCTTATTTTTTTTTACTTTTAATGGAATCAAACAACTCTAATGCTTTACTAAAATGTTAAATATTTCATTACAATATAATTAGATTTTGATGTGTAAATTGTATTAAATATATTTCTTAAGTTGTAACTATTTAAATAATAATACTTGTGCAAAATTTTGTAAAATAGAGCATGTAAAATTATGTAACATATTATATATAGAAAAGTATGCATAGTTTTATCATGATTATTATCACTGTGTGTGCTAGGGGTATTTTGGTCACTTTACGTATACCATGATTTATTTTTGTAAACATGCTTAATATATATTATTTATTATTAAATAGGGAAGTATTTCGTTTTGGATGAATTTGTTTTACTTGTTAAGGTTTTACATGTTAAATTATGTATAAAGGTAAAATGGTTATTTAATGTGTCTAGTAATTTATGTTCATGGTGAAGTATTTTAGCTTGTTCATGATAAATTTTTAAATAAAAATGAGATCTATATCCAAAATTGATAATAATATGGTATTTTTGATCTTAAAAGTTCTTTTATCATTTATGAGACTATTATGGAATCCATTATATTTTAATGTGGTACTGGTTTAAGACATGATAAGTTTTTTTACATGAAATATAAGGATATTTTGTTGGTCTTTGAGATATTGGAACACAACTAATTAGCTCAAAATATTGTGAAAGTTTGCCGAAGAGGATGAGGATGATGCTTTGTCCCTCATGACTCTTAGTGTAGATGAGGATGATGCTAATGAAGATTAACATGAACTAATAAAGGTAAGGTTGAATACTTTGTCCATGAGGGCTATAAACACTAATAGTGCATTTGTGAGACCAAATGACATGACTATGAATTTGAACTATCCACACCTCATTCAAAATAGTGACTTTTAAATGTCTAAATCTACAATCTTTAGGTATTGATATCCTAATATGAAGTTGATATTTAAGAATATGGGCACTCCTTTAAGATAATTGAAAACATTGTCAATGTTGTGGAGGGCTAATGGATCTTCAATGTAAACTAATTCAATCCCTAAGATTTGATGAACAATCTCAAATTTCAATCCTTCTTCATGAGAAAGAGTACACATGCTCCCCAATTCATTATACTTCGTGATATATAACCCTTATTCAATAAGTCATACTACTAATAGAAAAAATTTGCAATATATATTAGAGCCATGTTGTATGGTGCCTTGTCCTCAAATTACTAATCTCTATTTGAAATGCTACACATGTAGAGCGAATAACCCTTATGCATAAGGTTTCCCAATTTCATGGTGGACATGAACATTAATATGGGTTTAGGCATGTATCTCAAATATGAGACCCTATTGCCCTTTTCATATTTAATCACCATGTTCTCTTACGTGTAATTAATCAATATGTGGTACCTTAACAACATGTCTATGCCCAAGATCATATAATAATTGTGAAGGAGAATCTTTATGAGGTTTATGAGTAGTTGTACAAAACTGATCTATAATGTGACATTCTTACATAGCCTTAAGCAAATGCTTCTATCTTATTGGGAGTATAACAAATATAGTTGTATCATCATATGGCAACATGACAACACTTGCTATGAAATTAGTAGATTGAAAAGTTTATAAAGATCTGGAGTGAAACAACACCTATATCTACATAGAGGATAAAATGAATATATATGTGAAAATTCTACCATACTACCTCTTAGCATATAATTAACTTATAATGTTAAAAAAAACTACCATAAGGCATTGAAGCACCAACTAATACCTTTCCAACGAGAAAGGTAGGAGGTTGCTGAACCTTATGATATGAGATGGTAATGGCTGAATCACTTTACACTAAAGAAGAATTTATCTCAGATGGCCATTGCTCTTTATATATCAAAACTCAAACTTATAGTACCCCATCTTTCCATACACATGGCATTTAATCAACTATCCAATGCAATTAACAATTAGGCGGTCTTTAACACACTGTCTACAAGAATAAGCTCTATAGTTTTGACCTATATAACATCCTTTTGATTCTAAAAACATACTCAAATTGATAACTTTATCTTACTTAAAATTTCTTCCCTATGCCTTAGGGATGAAGACTCTCATAACTATAATTATCTTCTAACATGGAACCTTGAATAATAATTAATTATGGAACCTCCATGATTTAGTCTTAGATTCCCTATGAGTCCCATGTAGGTTTCCAAATTATCATTTCCATGTACCTCAAATCTTTAATTCCCATCAGCGTTCACCTTTGAAGCAAAGTATGAAAGGGCCTAATAAGTGGCTAAGGTACTCATCAAGATCATTAAAAAATTGGTCAAGATATTTGGGTCTAGCTAACCCTCATATATAGATAGGTTTTGTTGACTAACTCTACATAGCAAACCTTCAGGATGTAACATTAAAAATGGTGGTGGTAGTGGTGCCTTAGCCTTGCCATAGACCTGATGATCAAGATAGGCCCAAACTATCTCCATGAACTCATGAATATGTTAGTTTTTCATAGCCACCATTGTATCTTAAACTACTAAGGAATGTTAAAAGAACATACTAAGAACCAAAAAAGTTATTGCACAAGGAGTTACACTTAACATATAAAGGGCAAACAGTTAGTCACATTATAAAAGAAAGATACAAATTGCCAACATAATTCAAATACTTAGTCATAGACTTAACCATACTCTAATGCTTAATTAAGCTTATGAAATTCATATTTTGTTTTTAAAAAAAATGAAACATTTGGAATAAGGCTCTGATACCAAATTCTACCTCCTATAATTTTGATAACAAATTTTTTTTGTTTATTACAGTGAAAAAAGTATTTTAAAATTAAATCCAGAGGTGTTGCTACAACATCAACCATGGAGAGTGGTAATATCATTCACCAAATTCATTTTTGATCCATGCCACAATTGAACAATGAAGTAAATAATGAGTTTACAATATATTTATAAATATGATATAAAATATTCTACAATACCAAAAAGGTAGGGTTAAACCTAAGAGTTTAAATAAGTGAAATTACAAAAACAACTATGAGTAGTGGGTAAATGAACTAGCTACCTAGTTATGCTAGTAGATAACCACAAAGTAGTAGTCATCTGAAGGAACACATCATAAACTTTGGGTTTTGACTAGGTATTTTAAGCACAACATAACATTAAGTTGGTTCATGCAGGTGATGGAGAATTATAAGTTTAGTATGGTCAATTATATGATAAAAAAGATGGTATATTAACACAACTCATGTTTCTCATTGAAAACTCTAATGTGTTTTCTAGGAAACATTCAAGAAAAAGGAAATAAATAGGAGGGTTTCGGGTTTCCTAATCCAGGACCATGTTTTTTCTTTATTTTCAAAACATGCTATTTTGACCCATAGTGTTTTATCTTCTATAAAAAAAGACATGATGAAACCTTAAACATCAAGTCTTACGACCCAAATTCTTCTTCTTCTCCATTGATTTCTCCATTTTAGTTTAATCATATTATAATTACACAAGAGCATGAAAAAAGATCTCTACTTTTTATTCAATTGTTATTTTCTTTTGTGATTGAATCCTCAATTGTTATTAATCGTCTTAATTCTAATTTGGTTTGGATTATTTTATAATCCATGCTTTTTCACAACAATTTGTTAGCAGAGCTATATTATTAAAGAGATTTGGTATAAGATTAGATATTGATAATTATAATCATTCCTTCAATTTTGGATGATAAAAATTGAATATGTTGGTGATTTTAATTCATAAAGGAATAGGAAAAGCATTATCTAGTCATTTGAAGAAGCCCAAATTGATGAAAAATAAGAGATTAGAAGAATTATATCTGAAGGTCTGATATTGCTCAAGTTGTTAGTATTGTGAGTTAATATCAAGCAAATCTAGGGAAGGCTCATAGGTAATCATTGAAGTAGATACTTAGGTACTTGAAAGGAATATCATCATCTTGTATTGAGTATGGGAGATCACCTGATTCTCTTATTGGGTTTGTGGACTTTGATTATAATGGAGAGCTTGATAAAAGGAAATCCACTAGTGGATATGCTTTCTATCTTAGTGGTTGAACTATTAGATGTAGGTCTTCCTTATATGATATGGAAGCCTTCTCCACTATTATGGTAGAGTAAATGAATATTATAGGGTCTTTTTTGGAAGCCTTGTGGTTTGCTGGTTTAGTATGAGTAGTGGGGTTTTGTTATGGTGCTCTAGTCATTCTTAGTTGATAGCTAGAGTATTAGCTATTTAACAAAGAATTATAATTCTTTTCATCATCAAAGAAAGCACATTAACATTTGATATCACTTTACTACAGGTATTATTGTTGAAGGCAAAGTTGTATTGGAGAAAGTGGGTACTTTCAATAATCTCACTTATAAGCTAACAAAGCCAACAATTGTGGGTAAGTCTGAGTGTTTCTCGGACTTGATTGGTGTTCATAGCTTTGAGTCCCTTTGTTAGGCTAGGGTTTTATGTAAAAGTCTTTACATGTCATGAAACACAACTACAGTATAAGGGTGAAAAATTGTCAATTTTAACTTGTTATTTTAAGTGTTTAAGTGTAGAATGGTGATTATGTGAGAAATACGAGAGTCCTATGTTTATGAACATGGATCGTATACTATAAAAATTGATTTTTTTTTTTTGCAAAATTCAACAATAACGAAATAAATACGGGAGTTCCGTGTTTCCTAAGCATAGACTGTGTTTGTTCTTTATTTTAAAAACACGTTGTTTTTATCCCTATAAGGTTTTTTCTTTTGTAAAAAAAGACATGATGAAACCCTAGCCATCAAATTCGTACAACCTAACTTCTTCTTTATCTCCATAGAATTCTCCATCTAAGAAGAATTGTATATTTGCGTAATTTATTTATTTATTAGTATAACCATTTAATTACACAACGACATAAATAAAGATCTCTTTTTTCCATCAATTGTTCTATTCATAATCTTGTTAATTCTAATTAGGTTTGGATGCTTTTACAATTCATAGTATTTAGCAACACAAACCATACCATCATCATATTATTATCGTAAGTTGTATCATTACAAATTATCAATGTCTCCTCGTATGAGGATTAGGGTTGTTATAGTGACAAAAAATAATAGTTAGTACTAAATTACAAAGTAAAGCAACTTAACCTAACATATGGCATTTAGCCCATAATATATATATGAATTATTCTTGGCATACATAAAACAAAATAGAGAGCAATGGTAGGAAACCACATGCATAACATAGAAAACCTAGGTTAATAATAACTACCTTGGAGATGACACAATCAAGGATAATATAATCAATCGATCAAACAAAAAATAATCAATAATATAGGATAATTGGGTGTTTTAAAGTTATAAAACTATAAACAAGAACTTGGATAGCACACCCACAAAATGTTTCTATAATAAATCAATGGGGTTACTCTTTAGGGATGACACACCTATCAAACCTCAAGTGCATCTCCTATGAAGGCTAACATAAATGTTTGAAATACCACAACTACTTAAGATATAGCCATATGAAGTGAGAAAGGCTTATATAAGAATATTGCACCCACCTACGCTTGATATTAACACCAAGCCAACCTTTCAGAACATAAGCTTAATCCATAATATATGTATACCATTTGTAAACATTGAAAGGAAGGAAAGATACTAAGCAAGGATAATATGATAGAAGGGGAAAAGTTCCCCCATCAATCATGTGTCTCCCTAAAATATGTGTACTATTGATGCCACGATGGACTACCACAATATCCATATATACTAAGTCAACAATTAGATAAAATATTACGACATCCTACCATGTAAATAATAGTTATTTTCCGAGGAGTTAAAGAAATTTGGCTAAAATGATATCTTATCAACTAATTAATAGCAACCAAGGTGTCTATGCAATTAATTAAGGATTATTATCTTTCGAGATTACATGCAAATAAGGGATATAAATTAAGGTTCATAAATAGTAAAACCTATAGTTAACTAACATATTAGATCCCAAAATATATTAAATAATCCCATCATCATTAAGGTTGCGAGTTGTTACTCTAGAGTGCTTTAGAGATCAATGGTTGGCCGATAAATCAAAATGATTTTTAGTTTGATTTTTATCAACTCATATGCACTTTGAAAAACATTTCAATTAGCTACTATCCTTAAAAATTTCCATTTCAATCATCCTTAATTATGGATTTCTTTAATGACAGTCTCTCGAAAACGGTATACATTGTTCATATGGATAGTGTTATCGATCCTTTTGATCTTCCATTATCCACAACTATTTTGGATGTGTTATAGGAAGTGACACAAACATCATTCACGGCATTTAAAACCTTTCCCAACTTAAAAACACACATACACAATATGCTTTGATACTGTCAACCATTTAATAAACTCATGGTAATTAAAATAAATAATTGATACATATCCAATGACAACATTAAAGATATTAATTCATGTATACTTACAAAACTCCATAAAAGGAAAATTAATTCTATCACGCTCAAAATAATTAAACATGTTTGTATATAATTCATTCTAATATATTAGATCATGTTGAATTACTTTCACTTCTCATAATCATATTTAGAGATATGTATACTAAGATATCAATGAAAATACACAAAATACATAAGAACACAATAACCTAGCAAATTATTCAAGCTACTATAGCATAATTCCTCCTAGATTTGTAGCTCTACTAGCAAGGCTCTTGATTAACTTTGGTGAAAAATAAATGTACCCAAGATAATGAAATAAAAATGAACTTAAAACTCACAAAAATAGAGGAAGAAAGGGAACATTTTTACCTCAAACATTTCTTTAAAACTAGAGGAGCATAACCCTTAACCCTTCAATACTTGAACCTCCTTCTCATAAGATAAAAAAGAAGTTAAAATAAGATAAAAAAGAATAGAAGATACAACCTTTTCCAGAGAAGGAGGCTTTAAAGCCTTGGTAAAATGAGAAATAGAGGAGACAGGAGAAAATAGGGAAATTCTTGTTTCCCCTATTAAGATATGGTAAGTAAATAAAAGTTCTTGAGTTTGTGTGCATGAGAAATCTTAGAGAAGAAATGAAGAACTCAAGTTTAGTGGTGGGTTTGAATATGAAAATAAAAGTGAGAAAATGGGGTTGACTATGATGTGTAATGTAAGTAGAAGGGTGTAAGGTAACTCCATGATGAAGTATGGGATTTATGGAACGAAAGCAAACAATGGTAGGCTTAAGTTAGGTCTTTAAAAAGTTAATAGGGAGTTTTTTTTTCTTTTATGAGAGACTTGGTTTAACACATAACAAACAGATAACAAAACTTCACCCAACCTGTGGTCTAATATAGATTGACTCAACAAGATAACATTCATCATTTCTTTTAATTCTCTATTTCTCCATTTATCCACTCCATTTTAATAGGGATAACAATGGACACTAGATTTTAGTTTTATTACATTATTGTCTCAAAAATAATTAAAAAATAGTGTCATATTCCCCACACCTTTTGGAACTATGTCATTTAATTCTATTGTCCAATTGATTTTCAACTTATGCTTTTTATATTACAAAAAATTCTTGGTCTCATCTTTTGCATGTAAGCGGCAAACTTTTGTACATATCGAATAATCATCAATGAAAGAAACGGAAAACCATTTATATCCCCTACTAACATTGTTATTAAAATAAGATAATCCTTAATGTAACAAATTAAATAGTTCATTTGATCTACTAATGATAGATTTAAAGGGTTTCTTAGTAGATTTAAATTATTAACAAAGAGGGCACTTCTAATATCTATAAGTTTCCAAAACACAAAAAATTTAAAAAAACTAAGTTTTTAGTGGAAGAAATATTCACATACCCTAATCTATCATTCCCAATACTAATAGACTAAAAGATAAAGGAAGAACATTCTAAAATATATTCATTCATGGAATAAGAGTAATGTTCATTATAAAATGGTCATTAGTAAAACATCCCTTCTATAAAATTTCTCTATATTTAGTACAACTTTATAAGATTCAAACTTCAATTTCAAACAAGCAATATTTAGTAGGCTTCTCGAAGATAAGTTTCTATATAGGAAAGGAACGTAAATCATTTCATTTAGTGATAATTTCTTCAATGAGGTTAGATTTATAGACACCTTTACTTTTCCATGCACATGCAGACACATTAGTCATCACTTACCTTATCAAACCTAAGTAATGACCCTCTATTCTCATATATGTGTATAGAAGAATCGATGCCTAAATTATAGTCTTGATTATTGTGCACCATTCTATGCTCTACCCTAGTAGCTATTACATTATCATTTTTAGGTATCTTGGCCTATGGAGAAGGAGAAGATGCAAAATATTGCTTAAAGTTTTTTTTTCTATCTAATTATTAATTTTATAACACTTATATACCTTGGGGCCATCTTTTCCGCACATAAAACATTGTATCTTATTTTTATAAAACTTCCTATCTCGCTTGTTAAACCTACCTTGAATCTTTTTTGGCCCTTATTTTAATTTAGTTTTTCATTTTCATTAGATTTATCTTTTTCACCATTAAAATATTCAAATATATTAGGATTAAGAGAAATAGAATTAATGTAAGTGTGCTTTATTGGTTCACTTCCTCAACTTGCATATAGCTAATAACCTCCTATAAGGTCATGTATTACTTCTTGTGTTTTGGTGATTATGATAACCACTCAAGGATGATGGAAACTTATTAATAAGCACATTTTCTTGGAAGGTCTTTTACATATTCATGCCTTTGCCTACAAAAATTTCATATTCATAAATCCCAACCATTATTGCGTTTTCATCTACTATCTAAAAATGTAATAGATTGGCCATAATATAATAACTTTTCTCCATAGCATCTACATTATATATTTATTTGACAACATACTATATTTCCTTAGTTAATAAGCACATAAATATTAGAACAAAGATAGTGTTTTCCATGTGGGGTATATAATTACTGTATACTATTGAATTCTTGTATTAATACTTTTCCATCACAAGTTGCGCAAAAAATTTTTTCACCATGAAACTATGGTTATACAATTATAGTGTATCAATTTTACCAAGAGGATCTATAGACAATATAAATTCATCCTTTAACACTTTGAATTGGATTATAAGTTCTAACACTAGAAAAAATAACAAGTTCTAACAATATGCCAAATTTAAGTTAAATGTTATATCAAGTAGTTAATATTATAATATAATTGTAACTTGAAAAAATAAATATTTCTATTTAGCCCTAAATCCTTAATCCTAATTATTAACGTAACCCTAATATCCATTTTTATTTATTAAAACTTTGGCCTAAAACTAATCCCTTATGGTCGATAATTAAATTTTCTTAATACCTTAATCTAAATTTAATTCTAAACCCACACCAATTTTCTTCTCTCCTTTTCCCTTTTCCTTTTTCTCTATCATTTTCTATTCTTTATTTTGTCCTTACATATTAACCACTCTTTTCTATTTTTCCTATGTTTCCTTTAACTTGTGTGAAACCCTCCATGACCATTCCTTTTACCTCCTTTCTGCCATACTATCACCTACACACTACACCCATCAACACATGAACTTCTAATCCTCACGTGAAGTGTTTTGATTGTAAATCCATTCCATTATTATACCTCCACAATCCATTTCCTTCTTCCTCTTCCATTTCTCCCTATGCATGCCTCTTTTTCCTTACACACACACATACACACATATACTCCTAATTCTCTCTCTACACCCTCTAATAATGTCAAAATTTGCATAGCCAATCAAAGGTCATTTCTCTGCCTCTTCAATGCCAAACATACCACCAAAGCCTCCACTAATAGCCTTTTCCATGCGTCCCTATTCTATTGAAACATTTTCACTATCATAGACAAAACTCACAAAACACCTCACCCTTGCTCTAGTAGAACTCACCAAACATGCCCTCTTACCTTCAAAAAACTCCACTAAAACCCCCATTTTCCTTTTTCCATTGAGCATCTGTGATCCACCCCTAAACCGCACCCTAAAAAATGAAAAAATATTTCATTCCCTACCCCTACCTTTAGCAAAAATAATTATAGCACACCTCCCCCATTTTTCCAAAAACAAAATAGCAAGCTACCCTCTTTATCACTTCCTCCATAGCTAAAAACTCTGTTTTTACCTCCTATACCTCTCAATAATGACACAAGCTACCGTTTCTCCCCTACTTCTTTGATAAATTCCATTAATCCCCTCCCTTTGTTTTCCTACTCTCCACCAAAGCACTTACCTTAATTTTGTTCAATTTTCCTTTATTCTTTCACATTTCCATACATTACCTGTTCCTTAATTATATCATTTAGTTATAATGGTGTTTCAATATTTTTTTCATGGGTGACTTTTTGTATGTTCCAAAATAGGTGGGATAGAAAATTAGATTAGCAATATATGCCTTTTTTATTATAAGGATACTGGTCGTAGTTTGGATTTTATGTTAAAATTTTAATATTATTTTGTGTATTAATATGTTGTGTAGTTATATTCATAATTTCATGTTTATCAATTTTATGATGTTGCAATAGGATATTGTACAATGAGAAGTTAGTAAGTTGAGAAGCATGGCATGTCTTTATAATAAGTTCTGTATTGAAAACCCTAAGAAAATCTAGGTGACATATGGTATTATATTATTGGTTGAGTAAATTTGATAACTGGAAAATGAGTATTTAAGATGTATGGTCATAATTAGAGTATTTAGAAATAATGATACAAAACATATCCGATTTTTATGAAATAGGGACATTTGGTAATCCATAAGGGAATTCCTGTTAATATATGTCTACTATAAGAATTCTATTATTTTAATATGTTATATGGATTAAAATATTCTAAGAGTACCATATGAAGCATTGTATTAAATAAAAATTATGTGGATTCTGCCAAATGAGAAAAAAAAAAGATTAATTTAGGAATAATAACATTAAAATGGTGATGTTATCATGGTAAGTGAGAAATGTTAAAGTTAGACCATGAATTTTAGTGATGTTGTTAATAATGGTATTTATGAATGCATACAGAATTTGGTAGACATAGGAATCTTTGGGGAAAAGTTATGATGTAATTGTAAAATTAGGGTTTTGTAAGCCTTATAAATAGTAACTCTTAAGATTAGGTTGTTATCGCGTATGTAACACATTTTACTTAGGCCTTGTTTTTTAGTTATGTTAATAATAATAAAAATAATAACAATAATATTAATAACTGAGAAGAGGTATTGAATTTTTTCAATAAAAGAGCAATAGGGAATAATTTAAACCTACAATGTGAAATGAGGGTTTTTAGGAAATATAAGACCTTAAATCCTTGAGACTAGCCTTCATATCTATGTTGTTATGGTTTAATTGCTTCAATTAGTTTTTATACCTATGAAAAAAATCATGAATAAGACATTAATTATTTATTGTAAAAGATCATGTGAGTTAAGCTAAGGTAATTTATGGGTTTGTCCTACTAGGCTATAATAAGGCTTAGCTGTGTTTTTCTTTGAGAGGTGCACCAACTTGTTACACTAGGTTAAGAGTAGTGGGGACCTAAAGTCAACGTGAGTTAGAATATGAGTTGAGATTTTTAACTAATGCATAAGACATTAATTATTTAATTTGAAAGATTATGTGAGTTAGAACTAGGTGTTGTATCCCTTCCACTAGATAATAATAGGGGCTCAGGTATATTCTTCCTTGAGGGGTATTTCGTACCATTCCACTTGTGTAATAATAGTGATCTGATCTGTGTTTTCATAGTATATGTTGGGTCTACTCCACTCGTTGATAATATTGTCTCAAGTGTATTGTTTCGAAGAGGTTCTTTAGTATATTCTAAGAAATTAATAATAGCGGGATCCATAAACTCAACATAAATAAAAATGTGAAATATGTTACATCTAATTATAAGACCTAATATTAGCAATTACCTTACATTATTTATGTATCATGCATGTTTGTTTCTTTTCTTTCTCATATGAACTCATATAATTATTTGTATCCTTTACTCGACATTATTATCAAAATCTTCAGTATGTAGCATACTCAACAATGTTTTCATGGGTAGTCCTCATTCCTTTAGTAACCCAATGAAAATCCTTACTCAACTCTTAGTTCCATGGTACACACTTATCTTTATTTTTCATGTTGTATTAAGAGTTAATCTCCAACTTCTACTCTTATATATGAAGTTTCTCTCATTTTCTATTTATCATGTTTTACATTCTAGTTATTTTACGTTGTGATTTACGTGAGGATAGTTTGGGAAAGTAGAATTAAGGTAATTATGGAGGTAACACCCATCTATTTTTATATTATACTTTCTAATGAATCAAATTTTTTTAGTATTAAAATTTTAGGTGTTATAAGTTGGTATCAAAGATTTATTTTTGATTACTATTATTTATTTTCAAATATATTCAATTTTCAAAATGAGTCCCTATTAGATTTTATTTGTGTATTTTATTTTTTGAAAGAACTTAATTCTTTGAAACCCTAGATAAACTTGTAGGAATTTAGGACAGGTACCCTTGACTACATTTTTAACATGATTATGTATAATGTGTGATTGTGTTAACATGTTTTCTATCTTGTAGCTTACTCACCATGCCCCCTAATGGTCACGTTTATTATTCAGAGGAGGCGTTCAAGGCCTTTATAAAGTTTGTCACATGTCCACAACCACTACCACAACCTCAACAACCACTTTATCTTCGCATTACCCATAAGAGGATATTGGAGAGTATATGTTTCAAAAGCTTTAGAAGGTTATGGAACACTACGAATCAATTTATACTAGTGATTTAGATCAAGTTATCCTAGAGGGATAGATTCACAAAATGGACAGAACATATGAGGCCATTGAATGTCCACCTCCTCACAAGATGAGCATTACAACCTTCTTTCTTGATGGAGCAATAGACACCATATTGGTAGGGTCATCATGCAGGTTGAGGACCATTAATGTCTTAAGATGAATTTAAGGCCATGATTTGAACAAATATTTACTAAAAGAGTATACAAATTAATAAGTTGAAGAAAACCTTATAGGTATCATAGGGGAGGAAAATGGTGAGGTAGTGCCACTCGGGTTTTATAGAGATGCTGATATCTACACCAGGTATAGTAGCTAGTGAGTCAACTATGGTGTATCAATTTTAAATATGGATCCATTTCAACACCTAGAGGATGTTATGTGTTATGGGTTTCTAGTGGGGAAGAGGAAAGAGAAGGTGTAGGGTTCTGAATGTATGATCTAGTCTGTGGTGGTGGAATAGTACAGTTCTTGTACTGAGGTCTACTCAAGTCATATGATGGTAAGTTTTGATGCTAAGGTAAGATGAGTGGACATAACATATTTATAAGATAACCAAGGTGATTGATATGCCATTTTTGTGGCTATAATAATCCATAATCAGACTACAAGGGCACTCATGTTTAGTTTAGGATATGTCGTCAAGTAGGCCACTAATCATTTGAGTGTTTACTTCAGTAGGGTTAGTTCCAGCAGTAGGAACCACTTGTACCTCAACAATATGCCTTTTAGTAGGGAGCCTACCAGCCACAATAGTACTAGTGGTACCTACTCTAGCTTGGGGAAAACTTAAGAAGGCTAAGGGGAGACCATAGAGGCCTCGCTCGTATACATAGGGCATCGATAGAATCATGATTCTGGAGGTTATCATGGAAGATACTATGGAAGATGGTCTCGTAGGTTCTTGAATGTCATTAGCTAGGCAAACACTGATTAATAGCTTGATGTGGTCACTGGTATGTTTCTAATCCTCTCATTACTAGCTTGTTTATTATTTGATTTTGGTGCATTTATGTCATTTTTATCTATTGCATTTATTGCTAGAGCTGCTCTATCTACATCTTCTATCAAACATATATCTATGATGTTGCCTTCTAGGGATATATTAGATTACACTAAGCTCTACTTAGACATGACCTTAGAGATAGGCGAGGTAAACTTCCTAGCTAACTTGGTAGAGTTACAATGATTGGACTTTGAAATTACTCTAGAGATGGATATATTTTAGAGATATCGAGTGGTGATAGATTGTGCACACAGACGAGTATTGTTGTAAGGACCTTTAGGTGTTACGGTCTTCTATGGGAGATTCAAGCCCACATCTATAATGAAGTTTTTATCTATTGGTATGTTGTATTTTTTGGCGCAAAGGGGTTATCCTATGTATATAAGCAAAGTTTAGGAGTTGAAGAAGGATGCAGCGGCATTGGAGTATATTCCAATTGCCCTAGAGTTTCTTAATGATTTCCTAGATGAGTTACTAGGTATTCCATTAGTATGTGAGATGATATTCATCACTATGTTAGAAGTGGGAGTGAATACTATTTCAAAGGCACCTCACTAGATGGAACCAATAGAGCTATGGGTGTTCAAGATTCCATTACATGATTCAGTAGCTTGTAGGTAGGTTCACCCGAGTGTATGGGGAGTATTAGTTTTTTTATTTTTTATTTTATGAAGAAGGATGAGAGCCTTTGTATGTGTATTGATTATCATGATTTGAAATTGTTGACATTAAAGAACCACTATTAGCTTCTAAGGATCAATGCCTTGTTCGATTAGCTCCTTGGTGTTTTAATCTTCTAAAAGATCAACTTGGGGTCAAGATATCATTAGTTGTGCATCACTAAGGTAGGCATCATGAAGATGGCCTTAAGGGCACATTACAGGAACTATGTATTCACTATGATGCATTTTGGGCTCACTAATGCATATATTGTCCTATTTAACTTGATGGTGAGGATTTTATTGTTGTTATTCAATCAATTTTTTGTTGTGTTCATCCACAATATTTTGGTGTACTCTTGGAGTGGAGAGAAGAACGAGTAGCATCTTCATGAAAAATTTTCACTCCTTAGAGAGTAAAAGTTGTAAGTCAAACTCTCTGAGTGTGACTTTTGTCTTTTAGAGATTTCATTTTTTGGTTATGTGGTATCAACATGAGTTACCGTTGATCTTGAATTTGTTTTAGCAATGATTAAGTGGAAGACACCGACTAGCAACCCTAATGTGTGCAATTGCATATGTATGGTCAGTTAATACAGATGCTTTATTAAGGTCTTCTTGAAGGTAATTCGTCTTTTAACAGACCTCCTAATGAAGACATCAATATTTTAATTATACATCACACGTGAGGGTGCATTTAAGGATTTGCAACAACATTTGACTATAGCAAAAGTTTTGACTCTACCATCTACATGAAAAAGGTTAGAGGTCTATAACAATGTTTCAAATCATTTATTAGATTGTGTATTGCTGCTACATATTAAGGCAAGGCTTATACTTCTCATTAGTTGAAATAGAATGAGTATAACTACTTTATACATGACTTGGAGCTTGAAACTATCATATTCAAGATAATGATTTGGAGGCATTTCCTATATAGGACTCAATACCGATTCTTCAGCAACTAAAAGAGCCTGAAGTATTTATTCATAAAGGAGTTGAATATGAGGTAGAAGAGTTGGCTTGAGTTGTGGAAGGGCTATGATATCGATTTAACCTACCACATAAGTAAGATAAAATTGTTACACATGCTTTGAATAGGAAAACACCACATTCTTTAAGTGCTTGTGAGGTGGCTAGTTCATTACTAAAGTAGCTTGGTGAGATAGGGATAGAGATGATCCAACATGGTAATCAAGAGGTCTAGATAAGTGCTTTGATGATTAATACAACTTTTTTATGATGAGATTGGAGTGGGATAACTTGGATATTTTCATGTTAAGATGATTTAATAGAACATATAAGATGTTTGAGCTTATGGTTTCTAGATTCTTGAGGGTGGTAACATTTGCTACACAAGTCGTTAATGTGTACCTTAGACCTACATTGATATGTAGTGTTGATTAATAGAGGAGTGTCACTATGATCCATATTCCATGTACCTAGGGCTAGATAATTTATATTAGGACCTCAAGACGATCTATTAGTTACCTCATATGAAGTGAGAGGTAGTAGACATCATGTCAAGGTGTCTAACTAGTCATAAGGTTAATATTGAGAATTAGAGTCCTAGTGGGTTAGTTCAACCTTATTGGTTCTAAGGTGGAAGTGGGACTCCATCATGAAGGATTTTATTAGTAAGCTATTGAGGACACATAGTGGGTGCTCTACAATCAGGGTTATCATTGACAGGTTAACTATTTATTACCCCACATTATTCTTTGATAAAATGAGAATTTTTTCAAATTTTGGGTCATTGATTTTGATATAAGTTTATAATTTTCTTTGGGATAAAATTAGACTATAAATCATGTTCAAAACATTAGTTTATATGATTTTGTAGACAAACCCATCAATTGGTTTCATGAACCAATTGACTAGCTTGTCATTTTAGCCAAGCTGGGTTCCTTGACTAAATTGATTGACTAGTTGTGGGAAACGAATCAACTTGTGGTTGAACAATCGACTGATAGAGCCAAAACCCATCGACTTGTTTGTTAAGCTAGTTACATTTTAAGTTTGATATTTCTGACAAATCCCTTACATTAAAATGGAGCCTAAGAAACCCATGTGAGATTATCCCTAAGAGATTCCTAACCATTTTTATGATGCGTTTAACCTAAAATATAACCTTAATTTGACCTTAGTATTATGTTCTTCCTCCTTTCTCCTATGCATGATTCTGAGATAGAATACATAGATCTCAGGCATGCTTTTGAGCAGCTGGAATATTCCTCCCATCGGACTTCCTATTACACCATTTCTGAACACTAATTTGGTCTAATTACCCTAAATTATCTAAAGACGCAGTTTGAGCTCTAAAGAAGAGGTCAACAAATCATTAAAAAAAATCCATGTGTTATGATCAAATTCATATAATCAATGGTATGGTTTTGAGTCCATTTCCAAACATTTATTAACTCCCTTCAATTGGTTGGCTATAAATAGCCTTAATCATCCCTACGTTTCACCTTTCTTTCAACCACAAAATTTTCCTAACACTTCAATTCCCTATCTTCCTTCCACCTTTTAAGCCTTGTCAATCTATTTTTGTAGAGTCTTCTAATCCTATCTCTAGCTCTTTCTTGTTTTAATTCTCCAGCAAGGTAAAGTTAGATTCTTGGAAAAGGTTAATAAGTTCTATTAGCCATTTTCCCTATTTTTGGCCTCAATTTGGTATGTTCTGATTCACTAATATTTTTTAAGATTCAAAATTTGATAAGATTTTAGTATAATTTCTATGTTTAAGAATTTGATTTTAAATTATTCAATGTTGAGAATTTTTCAAGCTGGACTTCCTAATTTTAAGAGGATTTTTCTTGCATCAAGCAAGTGATATGTGCTTCTAATATATTTAGCATGTGCTGCTGCATGTTTGGTGTTATCTTTAGGTGAATGACACATGTTACCATGAGGAAATTAGTTGTATGTATGATTTGGGTACTTAAATGACATGAATTGATCAAAAAGTAAGAAAATAGGAAAAAGTAGGCTATGATGATCTCATGTCAACAAATGTATGCTAATTTGGCTGGAAATATATTAGTTGATGTTGATAAATGACAAAAATGATTTATATTAAAGAATTTGCATGAAAATTTTCATTTGGTGCTGTATTAGGTTAAACAAGTTGGTTGGTTAGGTAAAACCCATTGATTGGTACCGAGAATAGTCTAATGGTTGACTTAACCCATCAATTGGTATTCTGTAGAGACATTGGTCTTACTCCTATTTAAGTCCATCGATTGATTTAGCAAAATTTATTTAATGGTCTATGAACAGCTGATTAGTTTTCTCAAATTGATTGGTGGGTTTTATAAAAGTGTGGTCATGTTGAGTGAAAACGATTGATCGGTCAACACAAATCGATTGACTAGTTGGGCTAAACTAATCAACTAGTTCAATTAGTTTGTTTAAATTGCTTCTTTTTTTTCGGTTATGCTTTGAGATTTTGATTGGCACTATACTATAGTTATTAATAGGATGAAATATAAATTTTATCATGGATTATTGGCCAAATTAAAAGATTAAAATGGATAATAAATTATGGTATACTCTATGAGTAGTGAACTAAATAGGCATTTCAGTTATGATAAGTGACGCTATTGAGAAAAGATTAATGAAAATCATCTTGAGCTAGAATTAAATATAATGGTGTATATGAATAACATTGGCCAAGGATAGTTGAAAAACATACATGGTTGGGAAAATATGGAAAATAAAGGATTAATATGGATTAACATGAAAGGTGACCTGCTTGCTTTGTATGATCACCTAACTTTATGAAGAAAACACTAATCATATAACATGAAAGAAAGTCTCGATGAGTATGGGTCTGAGCTACTATTGGGGGATAGTTAGGCTGATGAAACCTTGTTAGGTTTGGAAGAAAACATTGGACCGTAAGTCGAGTGATGTGTTTGAAAATTTAGGTTTGAGAGATAGAGAGAGCTTTGAGAGAGAATGAGAGAGAGAGAGAGAAAAGAATATAGCCTTAGCCAATGTATTATCTGCCAAAGTTCTATACAAAAAGCTGTATATCCCCCTATATATCTGTCATATATATATACATATAAAAATAAAGATAGTGGGCCAACTGAATCAAGCCTCACGCCAACAGCCCAGCACAATATACAATTATTGGTGTTGACTTTAACTATTCACCCCAATTACAAAGAATTACAATTATTCCCAAAGTAATTAATATATTACAATTAATCTCCCATTAGCTAAATTATATAGCTAATTGTGGAAATTAAGGGTTGCATAGTCTGTAATATTTCTAACCCAATTACAGGTTGGGTGGTTGACCATGCGGCCTACTTATTTCCACTAGCTATGATTGCTGGCAAATGCATCATATGGGAATGCAACAATTTTCCCACACTAATATTAATAAAAGAAGAAGCCAATGTACTAAGCAATTCTATATCAGCAACAACAGCAACCAGCAACAATCACTCATAGTAGCCAACAACATGCTCCATTTCCATTACTTGAGTTTTTCTAGTTATTCACATGATAAGAGAAATAATTATATGTACAATGTATATCACAACAACCATCAAAATTATCTAAATAAAAATTATTGAGATACATATCATCCCCCTCTTCTTGGTGGGGCTTCGTCTCTGAAACCTTCATGATTCCAGCAAAAGGACTTAAATCAGATACATTAAAAGAATTACTTGCATTGCCAAATTTAGTAGGCAAATCAATTTTATAGGCATTGTCATTAATCCTTTCTAACACAATAAAAAGTCCATCACCTCTAGGATCCAATTTAGATTTCTTAAGTGTTAGAAAATGTTGTTTCCTAAGATGTACCCAAACTAAATCTCTAGGTTGAAAAACAATTTTCCTTCTTATTTTATTGGCAACCTCAGCCATTTGTTGAACTCTGTTATTAATTTGTTGACTTACAAATGCATGTAATTTCTTCATCTTTTTGCATAAGACTCAACCTCAAAATTATGTAACTCAGAACTAGGTAAAGGAACTAAATAAAGTGGAGTTAGTGGAGTAAAACCATACACAATTGCAAAAGGAGTTTTCTTAGTTGTATAATGTATAGTCCTATTATAAGAAAATTCTACCTGTGGTAATATAGCTTCCTATTGTCTAAGATTTTTTCCAAGTACAGCTCCGAATTTGTTACCTAAAGTCCTATTTACTACTTCTATGTGTCCATCAGTTTGAGGATGATAGGTAGTCAAAAATAAAAGTTTAGTTCCTAATTTACCCTATAATACTTTCCAAAAATGACTTACAAGCTTAACACCCCTATCAGATACTATGGTTCAAGGTACACCATGTAATTTAATTGTGTGAAAAGAATAAGTCTACCATAGTCAGAGCATCATTTGTTTTATTAGAAGGTATGAAATGTGCCATTTTACTAAATCTATCTACTACAACCATCATAGAATCCTTAACCCTAGTGGTCCTAGGTATTCCCAAAACAAAGTCTAAAGAAATGTCAGCCCATGGCTGGGTTGGAATTAGTAATGGAGTATACAACCCAAATGGTTTAGAGGTGGACTTAGCATGTTTCCAAGCCACACAATTCACACAATACTTTAATACATCCTTTTTCATATGAAGCCAATAAAAATGATCAACTAATACATCTAAAGTCTTTTGAAAACCTACATGTGCCACTAAACCACCATTATGTGCCTCCTAGATTAATAACCCTCTGTATGAACAATTAGGTACACAAAGCCTATTCTCCTTAAACAAATATCCATCAAAAAGGTAATATTTCCCTTCGGTAGTAGTTTCACAATTCTTATACAATTCCTTAAAGTCATGATCCTCAACATATAAGGTCTTAATATGAGAAAATCCTAATAAAGTTGCATCTACTGTATTTAATAAAACATATCTTCTAGATAAGTCATCAACAACTACATTATCACCACCTTTCTTATACTTAATTATATAAGGGAAAATTTCAATAAATTCTATCCATCTACCCTACTTTCTATTCAACTTTGATTGACTCTTTAAATATTTTATAGCTTCTTGATCAATATTAATAATAAATTCTCTAGGCCACAAATAATGCTGCCACACTTCCAAAGCCCTTACTAAAGAAAACAATTCTTTCTCATAAGTAGAATAATTCATAGTACTGCCACTTAACTTTTCACTAAAATAAGCTATGGGTCTACCATCTTAAGAAAAAACAACCCCAATTCCCAAACCTGAAGCATCACAATCCAATTCAAACATCTTCTCAAAATCTGGAAGAACTAATACAAGAGCTTATGTTAATTTTGCTTTAAGAGTTTCTAAAGCTTTTTGTTGTTCTAACTCCCATTTAATTCCACTTTCTTTTTTTGTAACTGTAGTTAAAGGTTCTTCTAAGGTACTAAAATTCTTAACAAACTTACGATAAAAACAACACAATCCATGAAAGCTTCTAACTTAAGTCACTGATCTAGGTATAGGCCATTCCTGTATTGCTCTAACCTTATCGTTATCAACAGATATTCCATCCTTACTAATTACAAATCCCAAGAATACTACACTTTCTAAGCAAAACCTTGACTTAGCTAGATTAGCATACAATTTCTCTTCCTTAAATACATCCAAATGTTACATGTGCTCTTCCATAGATTTGTTGTAAATGAGTATGTCATTAAAATATACAACTATAAACTTTCCAATAAAATTCCAAAGCACATGGTTCATAAGTTGCATGAAAGTACTTGGAGCATTAGATAATCCAAATAGCACAACTAACCACTCATATAACCCAAAATTTGTATTAAAGGCTGTTTTCCACTCATCTCCTTGTTTCATCTGAATTTGATGATATCCACTCTTCAAGTTTATTTTAGAAAATACTATAGCCCCATGTAAAAGATCTAACATTTCATCTAATATAGGTATAGGATAACTATATTTAATTGTTATTTTATTTACAGCCCTACTATCGATACACATTCTCCAACTCCCATCCTTTTTTGGAACTAAAAGAATTGGTACAACACAAGGACTCATTGATTCCCAAATATAACCTTTACTTAATAACTCAGAAGCCTACTTCTTTAACTCTTTTACCTCCTCTGTATTAGCTCTATATGCAAGTCTAGTGGGAATGACAACCCTTGGTATAAAATCTATTTGATGTTCTATGCCCCTTAATGGTGGTAATCCAATGGGTTTTTCCTTAGGAAACAATTCAGTATATTCCTTTAATAATTCCTTAACATTATCAGGTACAACCTTAATTAAGTCTACATGACACTCATAAAACTCCTTATACACCATTAGATAGGAATTTTCACTTTGACTAACAACTCTTTCAACCTCACTCTTCTTAGCATAAAACCCATATGATTTCTTAAGTCCATTTGAGCAATTTCTGGCACTTACATTCTACTTAGTTAACTCTTTATTATCAAACTTTATTTTAACTTGATCATCATAGATTTCCTTTGGAGTAATAGGTACTAAAATAATTTTCTTATCATCCTTATACATCGTATACCAATTTTTATATCCATCACGGGTCACTCTCCTATCATACTACCATGGTCTTCCTAACAAAAGATGAGCATCATGCATGGGTACGATGTCACACAAAACAGATTCCTCATGTTTTCCTAACTTTAGATTTACTAAAACCTATTGACTGACCTTAACATCTCCTAATTCATTCAACCACTGAAGTCTATATGGTTTTCGATGTTTAGTGGTTGGTAACCCTAACTTAGATACTAATAAAATACTAGCAGCATTGATATAACTTCCACTATCAATTGCCATATTAAAACACTTGTCATTAATTAAACATCTAGTATGAAAAATATTTTTTCTTTGTACTGCATTTGGATCAGGTAATTTATTACTGTTCAAATCCCTTCGTACCACAAACAAATCTCCTACTTACCGGAAGTTCTATCTCTTCTTCTGATTCACTAATGTCACTCATCACTATGTTAACTTCTAATTCTTTGCCTTCAGATTCAGAATCTATATCCCCAGATTCTCGAATTAGAATATTTCTTCTATTAGGACATTCAGAAGCTATATGCCCTAGTTCTCCATATTTAAAACACTTTATATCTCTAGCCCTAGTTGGACCACTAGTAGGGTTAGCTACATTAGTTTTACCTTTATCAACTCTATTTCCGACTCTAGCTTCATTACCTTTTCTTTTAAAATCAAATTTCCCACTATTCTTCCAATTTCTAGAACTACTTCCACTAAAATTCCCTTTGCATTGTTTCTAAACCCATGTCCAGGTGGTTTATTTTGTTTAGTTTTCCTTATTTGACTTTCTATCTTAGCTGCTATGTTAACCATCTCTTCTAGTGTTCCATATGGATATTATTCTACCTTATCAAGAATCTCAAAGTTCAATCCACTAAAAAACCTAGCCATTATGGCATCCTCATCTTCAATAATCCTTGTTTTAATTACTAACATTTCTAATTCCTTAAAGTATTCATCAACATACCTATTACCCTGATTTAAGGCCTGCATCTTCTTATATAACTCTATATAATAATAATTTGGAACAAATCTTTTCCTCATTAAAGCCTTAAATTCATCCTAAGTTTGAATAACTGATTATCTACTCCTACATATAGTTAACACAAGATTGTAATACCAAGAAGAAGCATAGTCTGTAAACTCAACTACCGCTACCTTAATCTTCATCTCATCTGAATAATTGTGACACTCAAAACTAATTCTATCTTCCTTTCCTATTAAAAATAATAATCAGGATCATTTCTTCCATTAAATCCAGGTATATTCAATTTAAGATTACCTACATTCCTATCATTTGGATCTAAATCCCTTTCTTGTCTATTAAACTGTCTAGGACGTCTATCACTATTATTAGATATTTGATCGTCTAATTCTTCTAAGTTAGTCAAGGGAGGAATCCTATTTCTAGGCTCCATAGGAGCTCTACCTAATACCCTAGCATGTTGTTAATTTACCCTATTATTTTGTAAATTATTAATTCTAATTTCTTATTCTCCTATTCTTTGTTCTAAATTAGAAGACAATACATCTAATTGAGTAGTCATTTGTTCCTAAAAGGTCCTAAGTGTCTCTAGGAGGTCATTACTAGACACAAACACAAATTGATTTACAGATTGGTCATTATTAGACATAATGGATTCTGAATTTATCCTAAATGACTTATTATTAGGCATAAAACAATCAATTAATCCACAATCACAATACACTTTGTCTAACAGATTAATAATGTCAGCAAACACTTATCACAGTACACAGAAAAATAATCACAACACAATTAGTTGTTTAAAATAATCAAACTTGAAAGATAGAACAATAATGGAACATAATAGAGAAAATTTATAAGTGAGGAATGAATGTACCAAGCCAACAATTGTTGGCAGTTAAAGCCGAGTAAATAAGATTTAGGCCCCTCTTCTTGGAGCTTTTACCCCTTTCTAAAAAGAATTGCTGGTATTGAGTTTATACCTACCCACTCAGTCGATATCTTAGTGTAGCATTATTCAGCAATATAGAATGACTGAATCTTAATTACAAAAGATAAAATTGACTTAGAGAAATTATGAACAGTTATCGCAAGAAATCAAGATTTCAACCAAACCCTAACAGAGAAAACAAAGTCGAAAATTTTGAATTGGCATTTCCAGAAAACACTGTTGCCCCTTCAGGGTGTTAAGAAATCACTGATATTATGAATTCTTCGGTCGCTAGTATCGTAACAAGAAATGTTTGATTCTTGTCAGACATAAACCTAAATATGCCAACTTAGCAAATCGAGAGTCGGCAATACCAAGAATTAGAAAGAAAAAAAAAGCAACAACAAATGAACTTTAGACCACAAGCACTTGATTATTCGAGGCTCAAATACCAAATGATGAAACCTTATTAGCTTTCGAGGAAAACATTGGACTATAAGTGGAGCGATGTGTTTGAAAATTTAAGGTTAGATCCGCTTACGGATTTAAACCGAAGGAAGATCAAAGAAACTCAGGGCACAATTGAAAATTAATGGCAGCGGAGTGATTTAGCATAGAGAGGATGAATCAGGTAAGAGAGAATCAAGAAAAGAGGAGTTCGAGAGATGGAGAGAGAGTGTTTGAGGGATAGAGAGAGCTTCGAGAGAGAATGAGAGAGAGAGAGAGAAAAGAATATAGCCTCGGCCAATGTATTATCTGTCAAAGTTCTATACAAAAAGCTCTATATCCCCTTATATATATGTCGTATACATATACACATAAAAATAGAGACAGTGGGCCAACTGAATCAAGACTCACACCAATAGCCTAGCACAATATATAATTATTGGTGCTGAATTTAACTATTCATCCCAATTATGAAGAATTACAATTATTCCCAAAGTAATTGATATATTACAAATAATCTCCCATCAACTAAATTATTTAGCTAATTATTGAAATTAAGGGTTACATAGTCTGTAATCCTTCTAACCCAATTACAGGTTGGGTGGCTGACCATGCAGCCTACTTAATTCCACTAGCTATGATTGCCGGCGAATTCATCATATGGGAATATAACAATTTTACCTCACTAATATTAATAAAAAGAAGAAACCAATGTACTCAGCAATTCCATATCAAAAACACCAACAACAATCACTCACAGCAGCCAACAACATGCTCCATTTCCATTACCTATGTTTTCCTAATTATTCACTGAATAAGAGAAATAATTATATGTTCAATGTATATCACCACAACCAACAAAATTATCTAAATAAAAATTATTGAGATACATATCATAGGCTTTTAGTATTGTTGGTTCTTTTGGGATTTGCTTTTTCGAGGGATCCTAAAAGGTCCTGCTGCCTTACCTACTCTAGATATTGATGGTTTATTAAGAGATATTGATACGAAAGGTTCTAGTTACAAAGGTGATTGGCTTCAGCATGGATTTATGTCCATATTAGTTACTCTTGGTTGGACTTAAGTCCACTTGGTGATTACGTTTAGCCTAGACTTTATGTCCCTTATTTGGATAGGCTTCCTTGGTATATGAGACCATAGGATGGTGCATAATCCATTACTTGATTATAATAAAATATGGATGGTAAGTACTGGTTGATAATTTTGAATGGTAACTATGTGAATGGTTAATGATTGGCTAAGAAATGGAAGTAATGATATGATTGACCACAATGAATAAAGTTGGTGTATGTGTTGACTTATTGGTTATGGAATGAAACATTGATAGCATGATTGGCCTATCTCTTACATGGATAAAAGAGTGGCATGTCCAAGGGAATTGGATAATTGGAAATAATCCCTTGGGGTTGCTTGATTACTCTCTATTGTTACTTATGTGAGTGTTTATGTGAAAACATGGTCATTCTAAGCATGATGGATTCTATTGTGGTGGAATTATTTGTGATAGCATGGCCTATGCACTATTACCTTTACATATAGTCTCATCACGATGCATGATATAATCTATCTTCCGGTATAGTAAGTTGGCATATCTATGTACATTGATGGAGTAACTTGACTTACTTAGTACATAGCATATTGATGTACTTATTTGCTCAGTCAATTGCTCATTCCCACTAGCAAGGACACCTAGAAGGCTTTGGTGGGGTCCGTGGTCGACCATGGTGTTAATTTGGGTATGATGCCCTAACTTATGTTTTGTAGCACATACTTTCTTTTCATATGTTTTGTAATTAGTTAATCAGAACCCGTTAGGGTCCTATAGTGTACAAACATTTTGAGTTATTTCATTAAATATTATTTTTCACACTCTGTTGTTTTAAGTCATTGAATGGTTAGTCTCGTATCTGATATGAGGTAGGTGGAAAATGTATTTTCTATGTTAGGTATGGTAGTAATACCTTGTTTTCCTAGGGTTTTTATGCTTTTGCAACTTATTTTAAAGAAAATTTTCACAAATGAAAAATTAATGTGTTATGGGTTGGTATTAGAGCATGGTTTTCTTAAGAGTGTACCACATTTGACAATAACTAAGCTCATACAACATGTTGGTATTAGAGATTTTTTATAAAAATGCCCTACTTTTGAACATGAGTTGACTGATACGCCAAGTTTTGTCAAAGTGTTTTTACTTAGCAAATAATTTTGAGTTGATTCTACTGGAACGTATCGGTCTTGATTTGAAATAATTTTCTCAATTTTTGACAAGTTCAATTATTTCTAACAAGGATGGCTGTGAGTGAAAGTTGGGTTAGGAATATGTTATATATAGTTGATGCTTGTTGTGTGCAAGTCTTAGTACTCATTGGCCTAAATTGTAACCCTAATGTCTTCTAGTATTTAGGATGTGGTGACTACTAGTACTAACTACTGATACTAGTGTGTTGAAGTATTCATGGAGACAATCGGAGCATACATGTAGGGCCAGATCTAAGCACCTCAACCTCCACAAGTTTTAGTAACTACACTAGCTTTGAAGGACTGGCTTAGGAAGGTAGGGCACCATCACCCACCCCTCTTCAAAGGCTAAGAGGACCTTGGCATCATGGAATGGTGGGTCTGAGATATGGAGAAGACCTTCAATACCTATGGTTGCTCTAGGACTGATGGATAAATGTGGTTGCCTACTATCTAAAGGAAGGACTGATGCATGGTGGTAGAGCATCCATCATAAGGGTGGAGAACCTATGAGTTGGGTGCTATTGGTTGAGGCCCAACAAGAAAGATTATACCCAACTAATCTATGTATGAAGTAGTATAATGAGTTCATGGCCCTTCAGAAGTGGGGTATGTTCATTGAAAAGTATTATACTCACTTCATAGACTTTCTCAAGTTCACCCTAAAAGTGGAGGCCAATGAGGTGAGGCAAGTTTACCACATCAAGATCGGACTAAGGATCTAATAACAGGAGCTACTGGTGGGATTCACTCCATTAGATATAGTAGAGATGTACAAGCAAGCTCTAGATGAGTCCCAAGTTATTCAAGTAAGGAGTGCTCAATTAGGGACCAAGTAGAAGTTTGAGGGTCGGTAACATTCCTATAACCAAAGTTTGGTCAGGAGCATGGGGTCAATAACCTAATATAGAGGATTTTCTAGGGGTTATACAGAGGAAAGACACAACCACTACAAGAGACCTGAGTTAAATCACCTAGTCATTGATTATAGAGGTAACAAGGTGACATGTCATACATGTGGAGTGGTGAGCCACAGAGAATTTGAGTGTTGGGTTGGTAATTGTAGCATTAAGAGGAGCTAGACTATAGGTCAAAGCACGAGATTCATCCACAAACCACAACCACAGATATTAAAAGTTTCTCCAACTCAAGCTAATGCCACTAGCCGAGCAAGTTAACCTATAGTTTCAAGGCCTCAGCCTTAAAAGCAATAGAAAGAATCAGCTAGTGCCCTAAGAGCTCCATTAGCAAGGCACCTGAATGTCATAAATTTAGAAGAGATAAAATGCTAAGGTGGTGTGGTGACTAGTATGCTCACTATCTCTACATATTCTACCACCAGACTATTTGATTCTATTCCTCTACATTTCTTTTAATCATTTGCTTTTGTAACTTGGGTTGCTTTATCTCCTTTACGTAGCATCTCTATGTTTATTATTTTGACTTTGGAGGATAGAATGGCATGCACTAGGTTGTACCAAGGGGTTGTGATTCTCTATGTAATACCCAAAAATTTGCTTAACCGAATCTCGTATCATTAGCACTAATTTGACTCTAATTGCAATAAATCTTATTGTTAGCCTTAACCAAATTTTCTAATCCCAAAACTTTACCTGAAAACTAAAACCTTGATTCGGATAATCTGAATATTCATAAACCAAAACCAAAACCCACTATAATATCCGCTAATCTAAATTATTTGGCTAATCCCTAATTTTTTAATCTAATCTTAATTACCTTAACCTTTCTCTTTTTCCTTTTCTTTTCTTCCTTTCTTCCCTTCTCTTCCTTTTTCTTTTCTTTTCTTTTCTCTTCTTCTCTGCTCCGAAATTTAAAGGTGTAAGAGTTTTTTCTTCTCCTACACATGCACCATCCACTTGCCTCCCACTTGCACCATCACTATCACCTGCCATCCCTTCCATCCTTCTTCTTCTTCTTATTCTTCCACTCTCCACACTGCTACTCTATTTTGCAACCCTGCTAGCCTACCACCCTCTTATTTCTTCTTCTCCCTGCCTTCTCCTCCTGTGCACGTTTTCCCCTTCATCCTCATCTCCCTTGTGTCTCTGTTTGACGCCCATATATCGCAACCATCACCATCCCCCCTGTATTTTTCTTTCTTCCTCTTCTTTTTGGAAAAAATCCATCATCATTGTCGTCGTCACCCTCCTATGGTTCTCCTCCTTGGCACGCCACCTACTAGTATTAATAACCCCCAACTCTCCATATTATGACCATCCATCAGCTCCCCGACCTTCTCCTCTTCTTTCTTCTCCTTTCTCCTTCTTCTTCATTCTTTTTCCCTATTTTTAGCATTCGCACCACCGCATCCACCACCAAGAACCACCCAAGGCACCACTAGCTCCCCTTTGGTTGGTATGATGACCACCAAGGTTGTCCCAACCTTCCCCCTTGCCATTGCCGGCCATCGCCGCTGACCATCGCCTCATTTCCCTACTATTTCCCCTTAATCATAGCAAACTTTTAGAGTGCACGGCTTATGCACAGCTTGCTGCACAGCCGTGCAAATACTCAGATACCCTACTGTACAGCCGTGCAACCCTTGCACCCTCTGACTATGCAACATTTTTGCTCTCAGCTTGATTCTACACGACCGTACAACTTTTGCACCACTTGCTAGTGTAACTTCCCATCTTAGTCGTGAAACCATATTTTCACCCCAAATATTTTCCAAATACCACCAAATTTACCAAATTTAACCATAGCTCCACCACACATATTTCTACACTTTCGTATAATTCAAGTTCCCATTAAACTTCGGTAAATTCCATTTTTACCCTTCCCTACCATAATCTCCCTCTTAATTATTAACCTCTGATCCTAATTATATTGTATCTTAATTCATAGGTGATTTTTCCGGTCATTTAGGAGGTGGTATAGGATTTACATGCATTGAGCTCGGTGTCCTTGTCAGTAAGGATACATGTCATAACTAGGGTGTTATGTGCTTTGTAAATTTCCTTTATATATATGCTTTGTATTGAGTATGTTATATGGAATAATTTATTTATGAAAATGGTATGAAAAGATATTCTTGAGAGTAATGAAATTATTCAAGTTTGTATTTGGGTATAATATTGGATACAAGATGCCTATAGGAAAGTAACGATACATGTCATAGCTAGGGTTTTATATGCTCCTTATATTTTCCCTATATGGTAGATGTATAATTTTGTTTTGAATATGTTGTATTGAATAATTTAATGATGGAAATGCTATGAGATGATGTTCTTGGGAATAATGAAATTATATACGTACACGTTTGGGTATATGTTTGTTATAAAATATCTATGGGAAACTAAGGAGATGTACTTCAGATAATAAGTAGAAATGTATATGCTTTGGGTTTTATAAAGCTTTAGGAGAATACAATTGTCTTGATTACCCTGAAGGTATTATGGTCTTTTAAAGATAAATACGTGGTTTTACTTATGTGTTTAATTTTATGTCTTGAGTTTGGCATGATAATATACAATCAACTTTGAATAAAATATTAATCATGTAAAGTGAAAGATCACTTGAGTCAAACCAAGGTGTTTATATGGCTCCGTTCCACCAGATAATAATAGTAGCTCGGCTGTATTATCCCTAAGAGGTGCTCTTGTCCGTTCCATTGGATTATGAATAGTGGGGCACCATACTTAGTGTGAATGAAAATACAATTAAGAGTCAAATAATAAATGGAAATATACTAGCCATTTAAAGTGAAAGACTATATGAGTCAGGACCAAGGTGTTGAATCCGTTCCACCAAATAATATTAGTGGCTTGGGTGTGTTGTCCCCGAGAGGTTCTTCAGACCGTTCCATTAGTTTAATAAATAGTGGCTCAGGAGTATTTTTACTCTGAGAGGTGTGGACTCCGTTCCACCGGATAATAAGAGTTGCTCGGGTGTCTTGTCCTCGAGAGTTGTTTCAGACCGTTCCACCACATGAATAGAACTACTTGTCGCATGACCTAGAATTTGGTAAGATAATGTTTTCTCTTAAGATCTAGAAGCACTATCTCTATGGATTTTAGTTTAATTTCTAGACTAACCATAAGAGCTTCAAGTATATCTTCACTTAAAGGGAGTTGAACCTAAGACAATACCAGTGGTTGGAATTATTCAAGGACTATGACCTGGAACAGACTTAAGATGAGGGTAAAGCCAATGTGATGATAGATTCACTTAGGAGAAAGACATTACATTCTTTAGGCATGATTGTATTTCTACATCATCTATGCAAAGAGATAAGGAAGATGGAGATTGAACTGATCACTATTTGAGGTCTAGAGGCAATAATGAGTGCACATATCATCACACCATTAATTCTCAAGGATATATGAGCTAACCAAGTTGGTGATGTTAAGCTTGAGAGAATCCAGAATAGTATAGTAGAAGGTAGAGCTTAAGGGTTCTAGGTTAATGAGGATGGTAGTATTTGATAACATGGCATATGGTCTTTGAATTAGGGGTGTTTAGTGCTTAAGAAGAAGATCCTTAAGAAAGGAAATTTCACCCCTTAATCCATTCACCCTAGTGAGGACAAGTTGTACAAGGATCTAAGGAGGGTTAATTGCTGCCCTGACATGAAGCATGAAGTGGCAGAGTTTATCGCTCGGTGTCTAACCTATCAAAAGGTTAAGATTGAGCAAAAGATACTGGTAGGTCATTGTGGATCATTTAACTAAGTTGATTATGTTCATACCAATGAAGGTGACTTGGAGAATGGAGGAACTAGCCAATGACAAGCAAATGGTGAGACTTCATGGAGTTCCTGAGGACATTGTGTCAGATCAAGACTCCAAATTCATGTTACACTTTTGGCAAAAATTGTAAGCCACCTTTAGTACTCAACTCAAGACGAGTATAGATTTTCACCCAGTTACGGATTGTCAAACTGAGTGGATAATTATAACTCTAGAAGACATTCTTTGAACATGTGTTCTAGATTTTGGGGTAAGTTAGGAAGATTGTATGGACTGGATCAAGTTCTCATTTAACAATAATCATAATGTCAGTGTGAAGATGGAACCTTTTTAAGACTTGTACAAATGGAAGTGTCATAGGTCCTCATATTGGAATGACATCAGTGAAACAATCATGCTAGGACCCGAGATGAACGAGGAGACAATTAGGAATCTCCTTCATAGAAGTGGGTGATAGCCATTTAGAAACATCACTGCATGATCGACTTCCATGCAATACTTAGAGATCAAATTACCAAGGAAGGCCACTTGGTCTAACCAAAACTTACACTTATAGAGCTCAACATACAATTGGTGTGATTTGAGCAAGGCTAAAGTCTACCTCAGATTCTACTCATGCATCTCTCAGTCACTAGAAATGATGAGAATATTATCAATGAATACCATAAAGAGTAGGCTCAAGAAGGGACAAAAGATCTAGTTCATCAAGGACATAAAAGATTCAGGCTCATTAGTCAGTTTGAAAGGTAGTACTATGAACTCATAATGCCCATACCTTGTCAAAAAAGTAGGCTTAGGGATGTCTTATTCTACAATACTCAACTAATAATAGCCTCGTCAATGATTGATCTTGGAGAACACCTTAGCTCCCTTGAGTTGATCGAATAGGTCATCGGTCCTTTGTGATAGGTAATGGTTCTTCACAATTACCTAGTTCAATCTATGGTAGATGATACATAGTCTTAAGCTTCCATTCTTCTTCTTCATGAATAACACCATCATTCCCCACGACGATATGCTTGGTTGGATATAGCCTTTCTCAAAATGTTCTTCCAACTAAACCTTGAGCTATTTCATCTCTACAAGTGCACTTGGGTGTGGTGCCCTATACACCGGCTATATTCCATGAAATATGTCCATGGTGAACTCAACTTCTTGAATTGATAGCATTCTTGGGATCTCCTCAAGAAAAAATGATGGGAAACTCATGGATTACTACCATAAGCTCCAATAGGGTCTCAGCTACTTTCTTGTCTTTAACACTTCACATATAGATTGGATACCCCATCTCTATGAGGTTACTTAATCTTATTTCCTATTCTATTAGAGCTTGTTTCTTTCCCAGCATATCCAATCTTACAATTACATCAAAATCCCCTAATTCCAGTACTATGAGATCCAACAAAAAACTCTATTCCATCTACTACCATCACAACCCCTTTATACATCCTAGAGCATTTAATTCTATACCCCGAAGGTAAAATAAAAGAAGCAGAGATGCTACTTGAAGGAGATAAAGTAGCTCTAATTACAAAAGCATATGTTATAAAGGAATGCAATGTACTAGGATCAAAAAGTAAACAGACAGAATGAGTAGAGATAGTGAGCATACCGATCACCACACAAGTTTAGCATTCTCTCTATGCCTAATTCATCATGTTCAAGCATCCTACTAATGAAACTCATGAGGTTCTAGTTGATCCACGCCTTTGAGGCATTAGACCTCTTGCGGACTCGCTTGGGTAGCGTCACTGGTTGGCGATGGAGGAACTCTTAGTATCTGAGATAGTGGATGCTAATTCTAGCTCCTATGAATGTTACGGCTACTAATGCTTTGTGTCCCACTATGCCAAAACTGTGGCACCTCACCTTATTACCTCTATAGTCAACCCTCAGGTGATGAAACCTAAATCTCTTATAATGGTGGTGCCCTTCGCCAACACAACCCATCAAAAATCCTCCTAATAGGGGTATTGACACCATGGTCTAACCAAAGCATGGCAGCAAGCTATGCTCAAAGAAAGAATTCTTGTCACTTGAATGCTTGCAACCCTCAAACTTCCTCTTTCTCCATGCTTGAGCACTCTAAGCATGAATAACTTGGGTTGCCTTAAGATTTTGTGTGTATATCACAACCATGTACAGTGGACTGACTCCCATTAGTAGCTCCATGTATCAGATTCCCAGTCTGATCATGAACCGGTGAACTTGCATCACATTATTGGCTTATACTTTTGGCAGAAATTGGGCCAAGTCCATGATGCGAGAATAATACTCTTCACTGGCATGCCTCCTACTAAAGTGCCATGAACTCATTTTACTTATTCATACGTATATTTATCAAGTAGAATCTTGCTCGTAGCACTTCCAAGAATGGCCACCATGCGTCCGACCTTCCTTAAAGATAGTAGATAGCCTTGTCTACCCTTCTTTGTTTTGGGCAACTATAGGTAGTAAAGGTCTTCTCTATATCTCAGACCCATAGTGCCATGATGTTAAGGTCCTCTTGAACTTTAAAGATGGACGAGTGATGATGCCCTGTCCCCCTTAGCCTACTATTTGGAGCTAGTGTAGTTACAGTACAGGATGAGGTGTTTAGAGCTAACCCTATATGTAAGGTCTGATGGTTTCCATGAAGGATTTGATATGCTTGTAGTGACAGTTAGCATCCCTCAATTCCTAAATATTAGAAGAATTTATGGCTAAAATTTAAGGCCACCGAGTACAAAGACTCACGCAACAAACATGTGCTAACTACCACACATTCCCAAGCCCAAATCTCACTCATGTAAATCCTTATTTTGAAATAATTGAAGTTGTTGAAATAAGTCTTCAAAAGTCTTCATCACTTAATCATTCCAATGTAACTCTCCTTTCTTCATCAATTGTGTGATAGGTGTTTCAATGGTAGAGATGTCTTTGATGAACCTCCTAGGGAATGAAGTCAATCCATGGAAACTTTGAACTTCATGGACATTAGTTGGAATAGGCCACATTAGCATAGCTTCCACCTTTGACGGATCAACTCGAATACCATCTTCACTCAAAATATAACCAAGAAAAATCACCCTCTCCATCATGAAATCACACTTCTCCCTCTTACAATAGAGCTTCATCTCACTAAGCTTGTTAAATATCCTTTTTAAGTTTTGTATGTTCTCGAACTTGCTCTTGTAATATACAAAGATATCATCAAGGTAAACAACAACAAAGACTCCAAGGAATGGTCTAATTACCTCCACCATCGACCTCAAGAAGCTACTCGATGCATTACATAGACCAAATGGCATCACCAACCACTCATACAGCCTATATATAGTCTCAAAAATTGTCTTCCCCTCATCCTCTTCCCTTATTCTCATTTGATGATAATAGCTTCTAAGATCAATCTTTGAGAGCACCTTTGCACTTTGCAACTCATTTAACATATCATCTAATCTTGGCATCAGAAATATGTACTTGATTGTGATATTATTGATTGCTCTTGAATTAATACACATCTAGTGTTATAAAAGCTGAGCCAAGCCGAATAACCCTAGGCTTAAGCTCAGCTCGTTTAACTAGACGAGCATAAAATGATGTTTGGGCTCAGCTTGTTTAACTAAGTGAACAAGCCAAACTGAGATTTTAATTATCCGAGCCGAGCTCATGAGCCAAAGCCAAAAAATGAACTGAGGCAAACTTTTACGAGCTCGGGCTTGATTCGTTTAATAAATGAGCCTAAAAGTGAGGCTCAGGCTGGACTCATTTAATTAAACGATCGAGCCAAATGAGCTTTTAACGAGCCAAGCCGAGTCAAATGCCAAATCATCTTAGCTCATTTACAACACTATACACATCATTCATGTATCATCATTCTTAGGCACCAATAATGCAAGAACCCCACATGAACTCATACTATCCCAAATATAACCTTGGTCTAACAACTATTGCTATTATTTTTGTTGCTCCTTAGCCTCCTCTAGATTACATCTATAAGCAAGCTTGTTCAGTAATTGGAATCTTGGTTTGAGATCAATAGCATGCGCAATATCTCTAAAAGAAGGTACTCTACTTGGTAACTCATCCAGAAACACATTGACATACTCTTTTAACACTTGTTGTAATTTTGGATCTATATTAATATTCTCCCCCTGTTGGACCTCTTTTACCACTAATGCATAACATATCTCCTCATTTTTAATTGCTTCATTCATCTCACACTCCTCAAGGATCAAAGACTCCATGTTACTCTTTTTTCTTTCTCTCCTACACTTGGCATCTTCCTTTCTTTTATATTCCTTATCATTCCTCAAAATCAAATCCTCCCCATCTAGATTAGGTTTGAGCCTAAACATCTTTGGATCCTTGCATACAACATACTCATTAAGTGCCCCATCATGTACAATATTCCTATCAAATTGCCATAGCCTCCCCAAAAAAATGTGATAAGCATTCATAGGTAGATTATAGTATAAAAAATCATCCAAATAATTTCCAATCTTAAAAGAGATAAGAGTTCGTTTTGTTACCCTTACTCCTTTATCTTTGTTGAGCCATTGGAGTGAATATGGTCTTGGATGACCCTTTGTCTCAAACCTGAGCCTCTTCACCATCTTCCTACTAGCAAAAATTGTGCATGAGCCACTATCAATGATGACTTCACACACTTTATCAGCAACTCTACACTTGGCATTGAAAATCTTCTCCAGCTAAGTAAGAAAAAGTTGTTGTTGTACTTGGAGCACCCTTTGTGACACGTAGCAATCCACAGCCTTCTTCTAAAGTATCCTCTAGGCTATCACTTTCCTCTTCAAAGTCCTCATCAAGGACTTAATTCTCTTAACAACAGTCCATACTTTCTCTCACCACTAAAGTCAATGCTCATTGGTTTGGGCAATCACAAGCAAAGTGGCTATAACCTCTACAATTGAAGCATTTATTCTTAACCTTATAAACCACTTGATCTTTTCTATTTTATTCATGAGTAAAATTCCTAGCATGTTCTTGGTTTTTAGATTTATAAATTGGTAGCTTGAATACACCCTTGAAAGTTGAACCTATAGAGTATTGGTTGACTTACTTTGTGGCTTTTTCCTCTTCAACTATTTCTCGAACTTGATGGCTAAATTGTCTAAGTCTTGAAACACATCATAAGATTATACCTATACCTTCTCCCAATGATTCATATTTAATCCCTCAATGAATCATGCACACCTTTATTCTTCTCTTTCTTGGGCATCATATATTAAACCTAACCTTTAGAACTCCTAAATGTATTCTTCAGCTCCAAGTAAACCTTACCTCAACATAGTCATTTTAATAAAATTTTCTTGCTTGTTATTCGCGAGGCACAAATTTCTTCTTCATGTGCTTTTTAAATTTTTCCTATAACCTAATATTTGATTTTCCTTCTCTATCCTAGAAAATTATCGTACCACACTCTAGAAAATATTTTAAACTTTAATATCGCTATTTGGTACCGCGTCTCATCATCAATTTCTTGATACTCAAAAATTTTTCAACAATTTGAAACCATTTGAGAAAATATTTAAGGTTAAAATTATCATCAATATCGGGAAGATTAAAGAGGATTCATTTTTCCACATCATCATAAGTTTTTCTCCAGATGTCACATGGCCTTACATAATTTTCCCACCTCTCTTCTTCTTCTTCAACCCAGCTTTATGCCCTTATCATGTGCCCTTCCTCTACTTTTTCCCTTCGGTTTTGTAGTTATACATGGGACTCATGGGCTTGGGAAGCTTCTATTCTCCGCACATGCAATTTAACCTCCTTAATTTCGTCCATCAAGGTGTTGAGAATATCCCTCAAGTCCTCTCCTTAGTTCTCCATCCTTCCTCCTTAGCAACCGATTATTACTTTCCCAAAAACCCCCTTAAGTGCTTGACACTTTTATATTTTCTTGATGAATTCTTGGTGATTTTTGAAGATACGACACTCTCTTGAAGGATCTTGAAAAATCTTAAAGAATCTTAAAAGAATGATTAAATCTTGATTGTAATACCACAAACCTATGGCTTTTATTCTACAATTTGATGTGTGTAGGTGGATGGGATTATCAAATTGATGAGCATATGGCTCGGTTGGGTTGATATTAATTAGAAGAAGCTTTTACAATGAGGTATGGATGAGAAGAACATTTGAATAAGGTGAACTAAGGTTGAATTTGATTCAAACCTAGTGATGGTGATTTCAGTGATGATGGTTGATGATGGTTTGAATGGTATGAATTAATTAGTATATGCATTTGACAATGGTATGTTGATGATGCTAAGTTTTGAAGGCTTGGTTTTACAAGAAGGATGAGATCATTTGTTTAATGAAAATTATGGCTAGAAAAATATGGGTTATGGAGAGTAGAAAAGAATATGATTTATTTTCTAATTCACATAGAGAAAGAGATTAAAACTTTCAAGCTAAATCGGTCACACAGATTCGATTAACTTGAATTGAACTCACATAGAATTCACTTATATTCAACTTCAATATTGATTTTCAATCTTCTATGTCCCTAATCATGACATTCATGGCTTTTTATAGCCATTCTTCCATTTAGCTGAAACCATAATTCAAAAGATTCCAAGCTAAAAGATATTATGATACTTTTATGCTAACATTATGCTACTTTATTATAACTTTAATCTTTCCCTATAGTCCAACCCTGCTACTTAATTAATTAATTAGCTAAATTACTAATATTGCTTGTAAAAGCTATAACGAAATTCTCCCATGCACGTGGTTATTATTCCATGTATGCCATGCGCATGCATGTAGATACTTAGTTTCTTTTTTGGTACGTATCTAGCAATGTAACCATATGTTGGTCTTCAAATATGCCATGTGCATGCACGTAGATACTTAGTTTCTTTTTTGGTATGTATCTAGCAATGTAACCATATGTTGGTCTTCAAATATATGGAAGATAATTTCCAAATGAAGAATGTTCTATCATTATTAATCCCAATTATTGATTTGTTTTCTCCTGTATCAGGAGTTCCATGTTATTAGAACCCAAGCCCCATATAAGATTGGACAAATATTAACCCTCCCCAAAAACCTACACATGACCCTTTGCTTGCGCCAATAAGTAAGTGATTGAGAAAATGGGCATGTCAATATGCTTTATACTGGGTGAGCTAAATTTCCTCCTTAGAGGAGCTAACAACACACAAGATACTCATACATATAAGACATATGAACAACTCAAGCATACTTCATTCAAAAAGGATACATGTTCTATCTTGATTACATTAGGCATAGATGGTTCGCACCACAGATGACTAATAATGCTCGATACCCTACTACTATATCATAGATGCTAGTATATATACTGTAAGTGGAATGATTTAATTAATAGTAAATTTGCATTCATCAGGGGCATGAAAGTGCTTCTGTAGGCCATCTTTTATATTAACATTACTTTTCCTCCACTCTAATTTCTTCTAAACAACATTCTTATGCGATATACTTATTCCAACTATTATCTAAATATTCATTCCAATTTCTGTCATTATCATCAAGTGATGGAATTTATAACACCATAGGGTCTTGCATAACATGGAAGCTTGTCCAAACCAAAGGACATAAAGTCTAGGCTAAAGCCAAGTAAGCACTAATGGACATAAGTCTGGGCTGATGCCAAGTAACTACTATTGGACATAAGTCTAGGCCAAAGCAAAAAAACAACAAGGTATCCAAACCTTTTAGTATTAATACAACCTATTACATTGTTTGCATTTGGAGTACATAAGGCACTAAGACCTGCCATGAACCCACCTGAAGGCAAAGCTTGAAGGTACCAATAATGCTCGAAGACAAACTAACGCCTGGTTGCAAATCAAGTATCGTGTATCCCATACCTAAACACAACTTGATTTTCTTTCGCTTTATATAATTACTAAATTATTCTTGAGGTTATGTGATCATGTAAGGCCTACATAATATACAACTATAAAATCCATATGCTTATTCCATATTAACCTTTACTATTCCCAACCATGTGTGGAATTTACATTAATGTTCATTCAAGATTAACCAACTTCATGAGATTAATCCATTAAAGCCAATATATGGATTTCATTTCCTTTTGTAAGACATCAACTACTTGTTTGATTTTACCATCCAGGCCTTTACAACAAACATTGAGTATATTATATGTCATGATTCATTTAATTCATGTATTAGATTATTAATCTATATCAAAAGATGTATTTTACTCATTAAATAGTTATATAATAGGTTTAGGCACAATCTAAAAGCATATTAAAGCTAAGAAATTATGAGCACACAAACTAGTCGATTAGTTGTACCAACCCGTCGATTGGTTGGGTAAATTAGCAGATTTATTTGGGCTGACTAGTGGATTAGTTTGGTTTGACCAAATCTAGGGTTTCTTCAAACTTATTGATCAGTTTATACAAACAAGTCGACTATTCTAAGGACTAGACGATCAGTTTAACCTAACTAGTCAATTGGTTTGCCATCAAACAATAAAAAAATTCCATTTTTATGATGAATATACTTAAGAATCCCTATCATATTAAATTAAAACATACACTGACATCACATTATCACTTTCTAGCTTACAAGCATTACACATTCCACAATTAATCATCACAACCAGTTTTTCCCTAATATCATTCATTGATCTCAAATTTTATATCTTAATCTTCTTATACCAAATCAAAAAACCAAATACTCATACCAAAATATAAAATAAGAACTTTAAAGATTTCACAATATGCAAGCTTGACCAATACTTATTTTAGAAGTAAGACTGGCTTACTTGATGCAGGAAAAAATTCCTGTAATTATAAAAGCTAAACCTTCAAAACCTTAAAAATATAAAAAAGCATTGGAATTTTAATGTTTACTTTCATAAATCAGAGCTTGAATAAGAAGAAGAAAATGACTTACCAAGCTAAGAGAAAATAGAGGGTATTTTTTTATAGAAAATGTGTCTCAACCTCCTCTTAAATATTACCCTCCCTTTCTTAAAAATAAATAAGAAGGACCTAGAGAAAGGATCTAAGAGTGACAGAGAACAAGCACGAGCCTTGAATTTAATGGAGTAATCACACAGCCAAAGGGAGGTTAGACTATTTTGGTTGTTGAAAGAAAGGTGAATAGAAGGGGCAATTAATGATATTTAGAGCAAATATATTGATACAATCATGTATATGGTCAAGCACAAATCAAAAACTTTAATTTCTATGATTCAAAGTTGAGTTAAATGGGAATATTTCATCGAATATAGGCTAACCTCTCTTCTAGAGGTGAAATGGTAATTCAAGAGAGGTGCATATCCATTTACCCAACTACGTGGGAGAAGTCACCCAACCAAGGAGAATCAAGTCTATAATTTAAGAAACAATTACAGAAGTGTGTAGAGAAGAGAGGTGGAAGAAGAAAAGATAAGGATACCTTCCCCCCTTAATTGTCCTAATCAAACTTTTTAATTAAGTTTCAGGCAAAGTTTTAGGCCAAATGTAAGATAAAAAAGGCTAAGAATCATAAGGAACAATTTGTTATGGGGTTTTCAAGGTTCCATATTAATATAAGGAATTTTTCCTAAAAATTGAGTTTAAAAAAATGTACTTAGCTCAACTACAAGTTAATTTGTTTGGCTTATCAGTCGAGTGTTTTATATACTTGTTGATTGGATCTATAGCCAGCCAATCAATTTGGTTGAGCAAAACCATCTGGGCAAAAAAATTAACCAGTCGATCGATTTATGGAACCAGTTGATCTATTTGCTTGAATCTTGAGTTATAAAATTTTCGTAGCTTTCTGAAATCCAACTTTTCTCAAAACTCAATTATAGTTTCAAATCAAAATCAAAGATCAACAAATGCTGACATTTATCATTCTACAAAATTCTCAAAATGATGAGGTATTACAAAGGGTGTTACAATAATATACTCTAATACACTAGTAAACAATAACAAGTTACTAAGGCTACCAAAATATAATAATTAACTTATTTTGGTTAATCGGGGTACTAAAGATTTTACTTGTATGATCTCCTACAAAGTAGGAACTCTGATATTTTTAATCTTGTGACCTATACATCTTAGAGAGTTTTTTTCTTGTATAAAATAATTGCTAAAGTATATTAGTGAAACAAAAATTTAATAGATAATCCACTTAGATTAATATTATAATTAGTTTTTCCATAATGAAAATCTCATTATGAAGGGACAACCAAGTAATGAACTTTTTAACGATGTGGTTTCCCATTAAATTTTCTTAACAATAGGACTTGGTTTGGGGTTTCTTAATCTATTATCTTTGAAACACTATTAAAATTGGAAAACTCCTTAAGATAAACAGAAAAAATTAAAAAGGATCATTTGTGCATGGTAGTTGTCCTTGAAATTCTTCTAAAAGTGCATCATCTATGCAAAGTAAAATTTTAAATAATTCACTACTATACCCTCTTTCTACTTGAATAAGATGATATTGATAAGATGTTTGTGGATTTATATTTTGAATGATACAAAAAATTTTTGTGCATATCCGACATTAATTTACTACATCAAATACATATAATTACCTAAGGTAAACTTGAGGAAATATTTTTTCTAATCATTTTGGAAGCCATATGAAGAAGGTAAGGTAATAAGTGAGCCAACCCATAATACACAAGCATAAAAAAGTAAATGAAAGAACATAAAAGAATAGATAACGTCCATTAATACAACATTAGGCACAAGCAAGAAAAGGAATTAGTGTGAAATAAGATATACCCAATCTACTTTGACATATCCTACTATTGTTGTAGACCTTACTTTTTTTTGATTTTGCACAACCTTAGTCATAGTTAAAATTATCTTGAAGCATATTCTTCACTCACCATTCCAATTTTAGTTTCCACATTTATATCATCATGCTCTGGTCTCAATTCAACCCATTAAAATAGATTCTAGTACATACCTCCTAGATGGTGATTACATAAATGAAGAACATTATAGTCCAAATTATCCTCTATACATCCCCTAGAAATAGGCACACCAAGCATGTCAGAATCTAATATGTAACCCTTAAAACACAAATACATCTTACCACCCATAAGCCTTGGATAATAGCTATAAAGTAAGTATATTGTGCAAGAATGAATGATTTGTTGATTCTTTTTCTTCATTACACAATAGGAAAATATATTGCCTCCAGTACTCACTTTTATTGTTGTCAATCTATCCATACTATTCACTCTCAACTTAATAATTAACCAAAAAGTGTGCAACATCATCAGTAAGAATTTTGTTTCCTAAACAAGAGCAGCTACACTATTTATATCTTCTTAATCTAAATTGATTTCATTTCATTTTCCAACATTAGATTTGCAATAAAAAATAATTCACATATATCAATAGGGCTTATCTGTTGGTAAAAGCCATTTTTGTGTTGGCAAAAATTCTTACCAATAGATATTTTGCTGTCACAAAACTATGGGTAACAACTTTATTCTTAAAAGTCTTACTCATAGATATGTATGATCTGTTGGTATTAGTTGCTTATGCTCATAGATATATATATGTTGGTAAAATTTATGCCCACAATTATATCTCTGACTAAAAGTATTAACCACAAAACGATATCTGTGACTAAAAGTATTGTCCATAATACATTATCTGTGACTACAAGTATTTTCAAAAAAAAAAAATATCTACGAATAAAACAATTACCAACAAAAGAAAATCTGTGACTAAAAGTAGTATCCACAAAATTATATTAGTTGCTAAAATTATTTTATATATATATATATATATATGTATATATATTATCTGTTAGTAAAACAATAATAATGTCCATAATACCTATTATAGCAATATTTACCTGTAACAACAACTTATCCGTATATAAAATGTAGTACACCATACATAATCATTGTTCTTTAGTTTAACTATCAAAACGATAATAGTCTTGTATGTATAATATATATACAACTTATAACCTATGCTAACATACAAGAAATCTTCATTAACACATCAAACACCATCCTCTTCATTCCCATCCCATTTAGCATCAAGATATATTCCCTGAGAAAATATACATGTAACTTAATCATATTAATATAAATTCACCTAGGATATTGTTTAAATGGTGTAGTGTATTTTAAGAGTTTAAAGAATCCAAACTAACGACTCAATTCACTAAGATCTACAAGTAATCCTATGATAATGGTAAATACAAAAAATAAAAGGGGTAAATAATAGCAAAAGATCATTGAAAAGAAGATGAACATATAAATTCAAACATCGAAAGTGTTTGCAATTGTATTGCTTTTACCTTCAAAGATTTTCGTCTTTTGCTTCACTAAATTCCCCAATGCTAGAAGACATGTAACTAAATGCAAAGAGAGTATAGATTAAAGAGAGGGAACAGAAACAACTAAAAGAAAGGCATTGAAAGTAAAATAATAAAAAACCCAAACTTACATTGTATTGAATTTTTAACTTGAGGTCTCCCTAAATTAGTTATTTGTAGACATAAATTTATTTTTCTATGAACCTTATGAGCACATGTAGTTTCTAAAATTGAGCAGGTATTGAGTTAAAATAAGAATTAACATAAGGCTAAAATACTATTCAACAAAATATAGCTTTTGTCCAAATTTATTATCTATGTGTTTCAATTTGATTTGGATAACTTTGTCATCAAAAGTGAGCTGCTACAGTTCTAGATATGATTGGACATGTGGAGAAATTTGATTAAGTGTTAGATGACATAATCTAATAACCTAAACCTAAGATTTAAAGCTAAATCCTATGATATTAATTTACAAAGCTGTAGGCCATATTCTTGAAATCTAATTTTTCTACTGCCGGTTCTTTCTTATTTTATCTCAAATTCAGTATGCTTCAAAGACAATAGATGGGCCTAAATAATGAAGGAAATAATCAAAAATGTATATTCTGAAGAGGGTTGAACTAGGTTATTTTTATACGTTGCTTATGAATTCTTAACCTATGTTTACTTGCTATTACTATTATATTTAATTTTTTTTGGTTTTACTAGCTAAATACATGTTTATAGACCTATAAAATGATGAAACATTTAGTCCACTATGTGCTAATAGACTCAACTTAGTTTTGATAGGTTTTGATGGTTCAAAGATGCATATTTCTTCATGTTTTTACATTATTTTTGCTACTTTCTGCAAATCTGATTTCAGACCTAAAGTCCACTCACTTTAGTACACTAAGGAATGCCATTAATAAAGTTTATAATATTGTAAGGATAGTTTGGATGAGTTCCTGAGCATTTTCAGAGTTGATTAGTGCATATTTGGTGTTAATGTGAACAATTACTTGGATTTATGGGTGTTTAATTCATCTAATTTGGCATCTCCCTAAACAATACGGTTTATCTTAATATTTGGTAGAATCTTTATGATGATGCCTTATATTTATCATTCTTTTTGGTTTAGTATTTTATTATAGTAGTTTTCTTTAGGGGTTATAAAGTTGTGATTGTGATATACAAAGTGGCAGCTAAGGTAATGTACTCACAAGGTTCTTATTATAGTAGTTTTTTCGATATCATTAGTTAATGTTTATCGTATATGATGATTGGTTAAGTTATTTCTATATTTTGTATCTTTAATAAGTTAACTTTGTGCTATAGTGATATTTTTGATCTTTTTTTTATCTCTGGTGAAAAAAACATGCTTTGATTACATTTTTTTGAGAGAAGAAATTATTACTATGTTATTTTTATAATTGCTTTGTTGTCACTAAAATTATTATTGTAGTTTAATTTATTTTAGTTCATTTTTTTATTATAATCAATTTTTTGTTATATATATATTACATCGTAGATGTTGGTTAAATTTGCTTATGTGATACTTAGGATTATAATATACAATAGTATTATTGTTATATGCTTAGGGATTTTAAGCTCAATAGCTTGAAATAGAAGATATGGTGATCTTAGCTAAATAAGTGTGTGTATGATGATGATTGTTACTAGAGAGATTATGTCATCTTTGTTAAGGGCTATTTTGGGTGCGAATGGTTTTCAAATTTGTTTTAAATTAGTTTGTTTTGTATAGTAGTTCCTCAGCTATTCATTTTTTAGTATTGTTTATTGTATATAGTTGTAGCATATGCATTTACTAGAAAAAGTAAAACTATAGGTATAGAAGAAAGAAATACATTTACTAGGAAAAGCAAAACCATAGATACAAAAGAAAAAAATAAAAAAAATATATAGTGTCTACAGCTTTAAACATATGCAACTGAAAATATGATCCTATTTTCAAATTTGTCATGTATTTATATAATGCTCTTAGAGTACACTAGTATTACACCCATATGATGCACAAAATGCCAATCTTAATGGTAAAATGTGGAAGAGATAGCATGAAAACTTAAAAATATATGACTCAAATGTTATAAATGGATGTAACGATAGTACCATTAAAGAATATATGATTTTACCTACATAAAAAAAAAGGAAAAACAATGAGTTACAATGTGATTAATGTAGCAAGATCCCAACCTTAACTTAACTTTACATTAATGGGAGAAGCATACCAATTTGACATGTTATAGCATAGGAACTCAAAAGATGAGATCAAAGATGAGAATCGTACCAATTGTCATATATATTAGAGATAGACAAAGATTATAAAAACCGTTAAAAAAATCAATGGTACATTAATTGTAAAACCTTTTATTAAAAATAAAAATCAATCACTCATTGATAAAAAAAATCTTATTGATAATAGAAAACTGATGATCATATATAGGGTTTAACCACTCTAAAACATAGTTAACTATTCTATACTAGAACATAAGCTTAATGTAACATATTTCATGATCATCTACAAACTAATTTTCAATTACAACTGAAACCTACGTATGAGAACACACACACACACACACACACATATATATATATACATGTTACACCTAAATCTTACTTTAAGATAATAACCAAATAATAGCTAAATACAAATTTTTTTTTGATAAATTAGTAATTTTATCAAAAGCAGGGAAAGATTTTTCCTTCTCACCACAAACCATTTCCACCACATTCTTGGAAGATTTTTGAAACCATGGTTAATCACTTCGCAAGGCAAATCACTATAAAACATTCATCTACCATGTACAAACCATTAAGGATAATGGTCTAACAAAATACTTTCATAATATTAAGCAATATTTGGATGTTACAACTAACAAAATAGATTTATCTTTGGTTCAAGTAGAAAAATTTGGATGAAAAATTTCTAAATTTCATGGACGAAAAGGTAGTTAAATAAAAGAGAGTCTAAAAATATTGGTAGATGGATCTAATAGCCTGACGATATTAGTTCTTTACCAAAAAAAAACTAACAGTGTCTCTTCACTGAGATATACTCTGAATAAATTGATAGTGTTTCTTCACCATGGAATTTTTTCTAACTACTCATAAATATTTGGCATGCATTGGAAAATAAATTTAAATGCTATCTATGCTCATCTCCTGAATCTAGATGGAGGTTGTATTTCTACCTCCCTCTGAACCACACCCTTTTAATATTTGTGAGCTGTACTAACTTATGAATACATGAAGACATTTCAGATATTCTTAATTTGGGTGTTAAATTAGCTTAAGAAAAGTAGATTCACCAACAAATAAAAATACCTACCTTTTTCCAAATTCGATACCTATATATATATATATATATATCTTTGTGTGTGTGTGTGTGTGTCGAAAAAGGCCATTACCTCCTCATTTGACTTTAGGTATCAAAAATATATATATTTCTTTCAAATTTCTGCCCAGTAACTCTTTTAATTTTGAGAAAAGACCAAGTTCAAAGTAGTTTAAACACAAAATCACCAAAAGATAAACCTTTTTAAATCTGAACAATCCTAACATAACTGGTCAAAATTTTTAAATTCCAGAAATCAAGCATTTACCACATAATTAAACCATCCAAATCAATCCTAAAATATATACATACTCAATTCAGTAGATAATTTAGCTTAATCAAAGCTAATTCATAGAAATTTAATAAAAACAAAAGTTAGGGTTTGGGATAATTTATACCAAATAATATCAGCCAAAATAGGACACATAAAGGGCACTAGAGCTTTGTCAAAGGTCGAGGAACATCCGCTGACGGGGGACATTGCCGGAAGTGGCGGGTGGTGGTGTTGTGGTGGTTTCACGGAATTGGCATTGGAGTAGGGTCGAGTGACCCACCCTACTTCCCTGCTCGCACTGCTCATCTAACCACAGCTACTGCGACCTTGCTCGTGTGCTGCTGTCGTCTAGTGGTCGTGTTGTAGTGGTGAGGTGGTGTGGTGGTGGTTGAAGAATACACACAAAGAAGGGAGCAGGAAAGGGAAAGGGGAAAGGAAGCAAGGGATCGAGGCCGACAGGCCTCAGCGAAGGGAAAATAATGAGAAAGGAATAGAGAGAGGGAAAGAAAATGGGACGAGCGTGGTCGACTAATTTTTTTTTAAGTATCTAAAATATGATAAAGGATAATTTTATCTAAATTTTATTTAATAAAAATAATTGGTTAAAGATTCAAAAAATAAATTTTTTTAGAGAAGTTTAAGTGAATAATATTAATTTTACATATTTCTAAAAATGTCCTCCATAAATGAAAATGGAAAGAACATGAAAAAAAGTATAATGAAGTTGTAGTTACCTTAAATATGAAAATTTTCAAATATCTTATCGACCTCATAAAAACAAATAAATATATAGACGAAAATATTTTCTAGAGATAAAAATTATTAAACTTTTTCCACTATAAAAAAATATATAAATATATATAAGACTTAAACGCCTTTAGTGACCAAAACAATTAATGATTAAAGATCAAAAATTACATTGGTCCCCATAGATATATCAATCAAAACAAATTTTAATGGTGGTCCTTAATAATATATCAATAGCGACCAAAAAAAAATTTGGTCCCTAAACTGGTCATTAATGCACCAGTTTCTTAAAGTGGAAAAAGATCTGGTGACATAACATATTAATATCAACAGATAAAAAGTTTCTTTTGGGAAAACTACATTATTACCCACAAAAAATTATCTATTGGTATTAGTTGCTTTTACAAACAGAAAAAGTATTTGTAACTAAGTTTCTGTTGGCAAAGGTCAATTATTTTGTAATGTTGATAAAGAAGTGTTTTATCAAGGTTGCACTTTATCAAGATATTGAGTTCCTAGGTAAATTCTTCTTGATAATTGAAGAAATTCCTCCTCTAGCATATGTTCCATTTCCAATGTTGTTATACTAGGAATAACATTTTTTATAAGATAGTTTTTATGTGCTAACAGAATAAAGTCTCATAAACCTTTCCATAAGGTATATTTTTCAAGTCGAAGGATCATCTTAGAGACTAAAAAGGTTTTTCGTTGCATGAGTCCTCAGCTACTAATTCTTTTATTAATTTACTTACAACTTCTACTTATGCTAGTAAGATAAATATGTCTAATGACATGCCCATTCTATAGTTCCATGCTTATAACATACTTCACTATGTCTTCTCACCATTAATGGAATCCACTACATGGCCCTAAAGTGATCCATACTTAGCTTGCTACCTCCATAACATCTTAAGAAGGAAACATACATTTTTATTTAGTAAATCATTTGTACTACACCATTCCATGAATAATCTTACAAAGAACATAATTGGAACTTGAAATGCTATGTGAATTTGATCATAGAAATTTTTAGTAGATAATATATGTTGGATGTGTTATTATATGTATTTTACTAAGAGTGGAAATGCATTGTGTAGACTAGGTTAAAAGTTAAAGAAAATGGTTTTCGGTGCTAGAATCTTGACAAGGTGCTTAAAACTGGATAACTAAACTATGTGACATAATGGCTATCATTAATTTGTCTTAGTGACAAGATATATTTAACTAGAGGCCTTCTGGGTATCTATCTAAGATAATTTTTATATTTTTTTTCCTATTTTTGCTTTGTGGTCTTTACCTTCATTATCATATTCCTTCTTCTTACCCTTCCTCACATCAAATGAAGGGTCCTTCTTGTTCTCTTACTATTATTATATATATTGGTTATAATCACCTCACTTCATCACTAACCTACTCCTGTACATGTTGTACTTGCACATAATCTATTTATTCAAGTGTTAACCAAAATGCTCAAGCTAACTTTTTTCTCTCACTTCCTTTAATTATTTTCCTCATTCTATGAATTCTTGTTCTTGGTGCTCTCTTATATCACAATTATTTTTCTCTAAATATTATCTAAGTGATAAAGAATAGTCTTGTTCTTTTTAGTGAAAGCCAACCATCCCCTTTGTCTTTTCTTCTAGAACTTAGATTGCCCTTATTCTTTTAATCCCTTATATAGACCCTTTTTTAACCTAAATTGAAGAGTTATCTCTCATTTAGTCTTGTCGTGTGCCAAATTGGAATTGGGTATTATTCTCATTTCTTTTAAATTTTTAATAATTTTTTTCTTTTCATCTTATTATCTTCGATTTCTTTTTTAGGTTTTGGGGTTTTGAAAGAAAGAAATAATATTTGGGAGTTATAGCTTATACTGACTATTTATCTTCCATTTTTCTAATTTTATTAGAAAAGTGGTTGTTTGTTTTTTGTGCTTATATGGTGTGAATATAATATATTAGCATGGTGAGGTTTTCTTTCTTAGTTGTAAGTTATGTGTTCTTCATAATCTTATGATGTATGTAAATATTACATGATTGTAATGACTTTTCCTTATGTAGGTGATCATGAATTTAACATATGTATAATAAAATTCTACACTATGGTTAAATATTATAGAATAGGATGGCTCTACCAATGGAAATATTATTTTTGCTAAGCATTTCCTTTTATTTTTTGGCTATCCATTAGATTTTTTCTATGTTTTAGTTAAATTTTTCCATATGATGTGTTTAGGTTAGAGCATTTTTAGGTGTGTCTATACATGATTAAGGTTTTGTATACTTGGCTATTTTAGTCTTTAAAAATAAATATAACATTTTACAACATGTGTGCATGGATAATCTTATATTATGTTAAGTATGATAATTCATTACATGTTATGTTTGCATGTTCAGTAATTATGTGCTAATATACTTAATTCATATGTAAGGCAAACATAGTCCTTTACCCTTGCTAGAAATTTTAGAAATATATTTGGCATGATTATGGGACATATTTTTTTAATATCATTTAGCCTTTTCATCATAATGGTAAATTATATAACTATTAGGATTTAAAATTGTTAAAATTTAGATAATTAGGGTTTATAGTGATTTCGAACTACTCTTACTAATTATACTGAAAAGTTGAATAAGTCAACATATGATGGCATCTATGAATTTTTATGTTTACTTTAGCATTAAATCCTTACTTTGTCTTAATCCTTTAACATTAGGATTGACTTGATTCATAGGGAAAAAAGGAAAATACTTATGTATGGATTTGTTATCGTCTATGTGTTTATGTGTGATCACTCTAACAAAATATTGATATTTGATGTGAAAGACATCAGCAATGGGATTAATTTTAACATTAAATACCCTCAATATGACGTGGGAGTCAATTTTTAGGTTTAGCAGTTTCGTGAAATAACTTGGCATTCTAACTCAAGCCCTATTTTACTCTAATTAATTATTGGAACATCATATAGGGTAAGAATAGTTAATGTTTAGGGTGACTTAATATGAGGGAATAATATGTTACTATTGTATTCTTGTATGGCTTGTGTACTTTATAAATCTCCTCCTTGTATGGTTGAAGGGTAGTGTGTTACCTTATGTGTTGCTATAATTAGTATATTTTATACAACTCCGGGTTTTCTCTTGTATCCCCTCAAATAAATTAAATTGAACGGGCCACTTCAAAAGGTTGGCATCGAGGTTCTATCGGGCTCCCAATAGTTTAGATCATCCTTGTAATCTAGATAAGTATGGAGAGATGTATAGGGTTCTACACTCTCCTAGATTGTTCTAGAAGGTTCTAGAGGGGAATGTCTCTAGATCCTTCTCTATTTATGTAGAATTTTGTGGATAATTCTAGAAACCCTAAAGGAGACTCTAGAAACCCTAATGGACTATTCTAGAACCCTTAATGGGCTTATTGGGCCATTCTATAGAAATCCGTTAGGCCCGTATCTAGAATCTTCTTGGGGGAGGTGAAGGGGTGGATCCTCTCCTATAAATAGAGGCGGGTAGAGGCATTTGAGATCATCCAATAAGAGTTGTATCTTTAGAGCTTCTCTCTCTAAATACAATCTCCCTTTCTCTCTCTAAAAGTACTCTAATTAATTCTTGGAACATCTTATAGTGTAAGCATAGTTAATGTTTAGGATGACTTAATATGAGGGAATAATATGTTACTATTGTATTCTTGTATGGCTTGTGTACTTTATAAATCTCCTCCTTGTATGGTTGAAGGGTAGTGTGTTACCTTATGTGTTGCTATAATTAGTGTATTTTATACAACTCCGGGTTTTCTCTTGTATCCCCTCAAACAAATTAAATTGAATTTACTTCTTATATGGTAATATAGTTTTTCTATTTTATTTTAGGTTGGTTTGGTAGCTAGCTTCATGCACTAAGATTGATACTTTTGTAGGGGCCTTTGTAAAAAACCTAGTTTTTGTTTGTCTGTATGGTAGTTACCTCTATGCACTACTTGGTTTTTTATTAGTACTTATTTATATGTAATACTTAGTTTTCGTTTATTTTTGCAATATTTTCCTTTCAGCATAACTTTGTTTTGGTATGTTGATTTGGTAATTATCTTAGTGTATTCCTCTATATGTTTATGAGTTGTATAATGGTGGTTATGTGAAAAGTGCTTAACTATGGTTTGGTGATTATCCGTTGTGTCACATACTTAGTATATATTAAACTGGTTGGTGGTTATAATATCATTATGTTTAATGATGAACATTTAGCATATGATATGGTATAGCTTATGACATGATTATGTTTATTTTCTACGGCTTATACTCATTCATGTTTTTGCATCTTAATTCCTAACATTTCCTTCTATGTGCTGCATAAGATATGTCCATCTGTGTATAGTAGTTTCCTTTGTTATAATGTAATGATGAGTTTTATTCTATGGCCCCCTTTTCTAACCAATAGGTGGTCTTAACTGCATACATTATGTTTACAATGGTAGCAACTTGGCCAAGGTCATATCATTTTCTTAGGGATATCCATTTTCCCTTATTTTGATTGTATTTGGTTGGCTTGGGTAGAGTTGAAAATGGACAAAATTAGTTTTTGGTTGGATGAAGGTTGATTGAATCAGGGATTATGAAGCAGGAGAAAATACTCAAGAATTGCATTCATAATGTTTGAACCATTTATTCTTCATTTACAAAAGATCTCCCATAAAATTAAAGACAAACAGATGGTTACATTACTAGTTATAGATGAAACGTACCATACAAGCTACTGGGCATACGTGTATGTGCATGGTTTGCATGGAGGGCATGGCTACGTGCATGGGGAAAATAATATACATCTTGGATGTGCAAATTAGTTTAATTAATTAATTAGTGGATTTAGAGATTAGTTAGAAAATAAAGTAGTATAAATATACCTTTTTAAGAATATTCTTTATTCTAGTATTTTTTAATATATTCTATATTCTAGTATCTTTTAGCTAGGTATCTTTTGAAGAATTATACTTTTTAGCTATTATCTTGTAATTGGTAGCTTAGCTATATAAAGCCATAGAACCCAAGATTGGAGATACATTAAGAATTGAAGATGAAAGCAAATTGAAAGTATTGAATTATGTTTGATTTCTTCTCGAGTTTAATTGAATTTATGTGAACAATTAATCTTAAAACCCTTAATCTCTTCGTTTGTGTGAATTAGAACTTAAGTACTACCTTTTCTAAACACCATAACCCATGCCATATATCCATATCCATAGTCTAAACGCATCCCAAAATCAAAATCATAATTCGAAACCCTAATCCTAAGGTTCGAACAAAACCCTTACCCTAACCCTAATTTTTGAAATTGATCCCTAACGCTAACAAACAAAATCATCCATCATCAATCCCTAATCATTAAACCATCAGAATCTTCATCTGATCATTGTAGAATCCATATCATCATTATATCATCTAATTTGAATCATATTTATCACTAATTCATCATCATCGAATCACCACCACCATCACCAAATCATGATCATAATTATTCTACCCTATTCAAATATCAGCATTCTTAATTCAAAACTTTCGAATCTCATTCTTCCTAATTACAACATAATAAAACATTAGTTTTACAAATTTGACAATTCCATATTCCAACACAAATCAATTTTGGCATCAACCTAAGGTGTTATCAATTTTAATTAAGATCCAATCTTTCATCAAGATTCTTGCAACAACATTCCTTTAGTTCAAGAAGACACTAAAATAAAGCACATGGAGGTATGTTTGGAGAAGCACACTTGATTAATTAAGGGAGGAGATGGCAAACCTAAGGATGACATTAGAGAGGCTCTCAAGGTCTTGGTGGAATAAATCAAAGGTCTAAAGCTACATACGGGGAGAATAAAAGATTCACAAGCTCTAGGGTCACATGTGCAGCTACAAACTAAAGGGAACAAATAGAAGAAGACCAAGTGAGAAGAGAACAAAGTCAAATGGAGGAGGGAGAATAGAGTATGTGGGAAAGTATGGAAGAGCATATGACACCTCAAGAAGAACCTACGATGATGTTGAGAAGGGAATCTGATTTGATCTACCCAACTTTGAAGGTAATCTCGACCTAAAATATTTTCTCAAATGGTCATAAAATTTTTTAGTCTAATTTTAAGTATAAAGTGATCAATGATGAGAAGTGGTGTTGAATAGTAATATTAAAGTTTAAAAATTTTGCTAGAGTGTGTTACAATAATTTAAGAAGGGAGAGATGAAAAACCAAGTATTAGGTCTTAGGAATAATTAAAAAAACACATAAAGAAAAAAATTATTTCCTTGATAATATGAACAAGAGAATTTTATAAAGATGACTACATTGAGATAATAGTTTCTCGGAGTTGAGGAATACATTAGAGAGTTTGAAGGGTTAGCTCTTATTTCTGATGTCCAAAAATAAGAAAAACAAAGGTGTGCATGATTTGTTGGAGGGGAAAATGTAAACCTTAGGGAGAAGGTGGAGGTGTATACCTATGAAGTGATTGAAGACCTATCCATGTTAGCAATCAAGTTTGAGAAATTGTTGAAGAGAACAAAGCAACCAAAAAGGTCTACTAATGCTCTATATGGTTTGAATTTCAAGGGGGTTTCAAAGTTACTAATTTCTCAATCTGCAAATGAAAACAATGTTAGAAAAATCACTTGGGAAGAATAGGGAAAGGATCAAGTGTTTAGTAAGGTGAACAAGGAATTTTTCAAGTGTAGAGGTTATGGTCACTTTGCTTGGGATTGTCTAAACTAAAGGGCATTAACTTTGAAGAAGATAGTAAGTATAAAGTCTTGTGATTAGAATGAAGATCTTGATGAAGACAATGAAGATGAAAGTGATAGCCTAGATGATGCTTTGGAAGAATGTCTAGTGGATTGCTATGTGTTGCAAAGGGTGATCAAAGTACAACAACAACCTCTACTTACTCAAAGGGAGAATATTTTCAAGGCCAAGTGTAGAGTTGGTGATAAAGTGTGTGAAGTCATCATTGATAGTGGCTCATGCACAAATGTCGTTAGTGAGAAGATGGTGAACATGCTCTGTGTGGAGACCGTTGGTCAACCAAGACCATATTCACTCTAATGGCTCAACAAAGACAATTTCGTAAGGGTAACCAAACAAATTCTTACCTCTTTTATAATTGGAAATTATTTTGATGACATTTTATGTGATATTCTACCTCTAAATGATTATCATATTTTGTTAGGGAGGATGTGGCAATTCGATAAAAAGGTTGTATATGATAGGTTATTTAATGAGTATATGGTATGCAAGAGTCAAAATAAGGTTAGGCTAAATAAAAATCTTGATGGGGTGGATTCAGTTTTGAGGATTGAAAGGGGGAAGGAGCCAAGAGCATGTAGCAAAAAAAGGAAGAAGAAAAGAAGGCAGATGTCGAGTGTAGGAAGGGAAGAAAGAAGAGTAGCATGGAGGTTTTGATCCTTAGGGAGTGTGAGATTAATAAATTTATCAAAGATGAGAATATGTGCTATGCTTTGGTGGTAAAGGAAGTCCAATAAGGGGATAATGTTGATATGGATCAAAAATTACCACACTGTTGAGAGAGTGTGTCGATATTTTTCTAGATGAATAGCAAAGTGGGCTACCTCCTTTGAGGGGTATCGAGCATGCTACTTATCTTATGCCGAGAGTCCCACTATCAAACAAGCCATCTTATAGGTGCACTCCAGAGGAGGATATGGAGCTATAGAGACAAGTCCAAGAGTTGTTGGACTTAGGCTATATTTAGGAGAGCATGAGTCCATTTGGAGTTTCAACTTTGTTGGTGCCTAAGAAGGATAGTATGTGGAAGATGTGTATTGATTCAAGAGCAATCAAAAACATCACAATCAAGTATAGATTTTAGATGTACAGATTGGATGATATGTTTGATGAGTTGTATGGTGTAAAGGTGTTCTTGAAGATTGATCTTAGGAGTGTTTATCATCAAATGAGAATAAGAGAACTGGATGAGTGGAATATAACCTTTAAGACTAAGTATAGGTTGTATAAGTTATTGGTGATACCATTTGGGCTATGTAATGCACCAAGTTTCTTCATGAGATTGATGACTAAGGTATTTAGACCCTTCCTTAGTGTCTTTGTTGTTGTTTACCTTGATGATATCTTTGTATATAGAAAGACTAATTTCGAGCATATACAACACTTGAAGATAATATTTAACAAGTTTAGAGAGGTAAAGCTTGATGGTAATTTAGAGAAATGTGGTTTTATAATGTAGAGGCTAGTTTTTCATGCTTAAGTTTTGAGTGGAGATGGTATTAGAGTTGATTGATCAAAGGTGGAAGCTATCAAAACATGGCCTATTCCCATTAATGTCAACAAAGTTGAAAGTTTTCACAGGTTTACCTCATTCTATAGGTATTTCATTAAAGAATTCTCTACATTGAAGCACCTATCATACAATTAATGAAGAAAGGAGAGCTCTATTAGAATGATCAAGTAAGAAAGGCATTCAAAGATTTGAAGACAAATCTGGCAAACACACTAGTATTAACTTTTACCTTGTTTTGATAAATTTTTTGAAGTAGCATATTATGCTAGTGGTGTATGCATTGGGGGTGTGCTCTCACAAGAAAGGAAACCAATTGCTTTCTTTAGTGAAAAGTTTAATTGTGCAAGACTCAACTATTCGACCTATGTTAAAGAGTTTGATGCTATTGTGTGTTGTTTAGAGATGTGGAATCATTACATGAGACCCAAGCCTTTTGTACTTCACACAGATCATGAGATTTTGAAGTATCTACTCGGTCAAATAAGGTGCATCTAAGACATGCTAAGTGGATAGGCTTATTACCAACATTTATGTTCTCTGCCATACATATGGATGGCAAAGAGATTTTTATGGCAGATGGATTATCTAGGAGGACCATGGTACTTACCATCATGGATACAAAGCTTATGGGATTTGATATGTTAAAGAGTCAATATGCCATGGATGATGATTTTGATATGATCTTCGAAGATTTTAAGAAATAATGAAGTTATTGAGCTTATGTTCTTCAAGATGGATTCTTATTCAAACTCAACAAATTGTGTGTGCGCAAGACCTCAATTCGAGACTTTCTAATCGAAGAGGTGCATGAAGGAAGAATTGTAGAACACTTTGGAGTTCACAAGACTTTTGAGTTGGTGTAAGATCATTCTGTTAGCCTAAAATACAAAATGGAGTACAAGCTATGGTTGCTAGGTGTGCTATGTGCCAAAGGAGCAAGAATTTCTTCCACAAAAGGTTATATGTGCTTTTACCTATGCCTATTCAATGATGGGAAGGTGTTAGTGGGGATTATTTTTTGGGATTACCTAGGAACCAAATAGGAAAGTATTCTATTATGGTTATGGTTGATAGATTTTCCAAGATGGCTCATTTTGTTTCATATCACAAGACCAATGATGCTACCCATGTTGTGGATTCGTATTTGAAGGAGATTGTGAGATTGCATGGAACTCCAAGGAGTATAGTTTCGGATAGGGATGTGAAGTTCCGAAGTTATTTGTGGAAGACATTATGGCATATTCTAGGAATGAAGCTTCTATTTAGCACATCACATCATCCTCCAAAGAATGGACAAGCCGAAGTTACTAATAGAACTTTGGGCACTTTGATATGATTGGGATGTCAAGCTAGCGCATGTGTGTTTTTCTTACAAGTGAAGTCCTTCTACTACAACAAGCTCTAGTTCATTTGAGATAGTATGTGGTACTAATCTATATATGCCGATGGATATCATACCATTGAAGAAAGGTGAAGTGAAGAGTTATGATGCACTAGAGAGAGTGAAGTTATTTCAAAAACATCATCAATAAATCAAGCACAATATTAAGAAGGCAAATGAAGCATATAAGATATGAGAAAACAAGAATAGGAGTTAACATGGTTTTTAATCGGGAGATTTGGTATGGTTGTACTAGACGAGAAGAGATATCCTAATCAAAGGAAAAACAAGCTTATGCCAAGAGCAGATGGTCTTATCAAATTATTTTGAAAGTTTGGGGAAAGTGCTTATGAGCTAAAATTTCCACAATGACATGGTGGGGGTATCAAGGACATTCAATGTTTGACACATTAGCCTTACTATGGCAATGCAAATTCGAGGGCAAATTCAAGTCAACAAGGGGTTAATGAGGCTAAAGCAAACACTCAAGAATTGGCATTCATAATTATGGAACTACTTATTTTTTATTTAGTAAGGATCTCCCACAAAATTAAAGACAAACAGATGGTTACGTTACATATTATAGATGAAACATGCCATACAAGCTACTAGGTATATGTACATGTGCGCGGCATGCATGGGGTGCATTGCTACATGCATGGGGGAAATAATATGCAGCTTAGATGTGCATATTAATTGATTTAGTTAATTACTTAATTAATTAGAAGGGTTAGAGATTAGCTAGAGAATAAAGTAGCATAAAATATCCCAACAAAATTTGAATATAAAAGTGTGTTATTGAGATTAATAAGAATACATAATTGAGAAATAAACGTGTATATAAAGATGTTTCAAAAGTTACTTACTATTCTTACCTATAAATTCTATTTATATAATTATCCAACAATATATACATCAAAGTAAAAAGCATGTATTTGTTGTTAGATCAATTGGAACAATATTTAGCATTTGATCTTTACAAGTTTTTTGGTTAAGGGAACAACTCAATTTGTTACCCTCACAAGTTGATTGGTCTGTATAACTAAGTGTTGCCATTGTAAAATGAAGATTGTTGGTATGAAGAACCTACTGATTGGTTTCATCCTCCACATTTTTTCTGTCATAAAAATATAAGAACAATGAAATGGTTTAGTAAACAAATTGATGTACTATGTTCCAAACATATTTATTTTCTAAAAGAAATCAATTATTTTTCCTTATGAAGAAACTATTTTGCATTTAGTCTCAACCCTTAGCCTTTTTAGTGAAAATGTCAATGCTTTTAAATATTAGGTAAATGGCTTTTTTTAGGAGTTCCTCCCATAGCATAGTTAGTCAAATCTGTCAATTAGTTTTAAGAAAAATATAATGAGTTTAAGAAACCAATTCATAGTGTTTAAGAAGAGCCACAATAATTTTTATAGGAATTAAGATCTATAAACTTTTCCTTGGTTTTAATGGTTAAATGTCATTTTGAAAACACAAACCAATTGATCTATTAGGAAACATGTTTATTGGTTCTAGGTAGGATAGAGAAGTTGTAAATTAATTGGAAAAAGAATTATGCTTTAATTATATGAAATATTATGTAGAAAATAAATTCTTACAAAGAATGTTTGCATGGAAAAGACCAAAAAAGGTCTCATAGTTTTGAATTGTTTAGAAGGAAAATCATACATGTGTAGTTATTGTGTTTTGTCTTCTTGATGAGTATTAATTTCACATGATATACCACGTGATTATGCATTTCTTACCTTTGGTGATCAATTTTTAAGCACAAAACCTATCACTTATTAGCGCTTATCGTGGCTTGATCCTTGAGGTTTTGTGAACATTATGTGCTTTCTAATTTTCAAACCTTAAGGCTTGTGCATTCTATAATTTGAAAAGGTTATATTGTCAGCTATCTACACATAGTGCATGTAAATTGGTGCTTTTAATTTAACTTGGACATATTACATGATATGACATAGAAACATGCATTAGTGTTTAAAGTTCTTTAAATGACTTAGAATTATTTTCATTAAATTTTTTATCGAGAACTTAACAAGAAACTTGTAAGGTAGGAAAAATGATTTGTGATTATCAGATAATTTATTTTTATCTTTTTTTATTCCATATGAGGCATAATTTTCTACAAGAACCAATGAAAGGTCAAGAGGTAGCCATTTTGATTTGGGTTTCCTAATTGAAAGACTAGAAAAAGTAACCTTTATTGAACTGTGTTATACGTGAACCACAATGGAGGAGAAGTCAAATCTTTAATACAATAGCTCTCACCAATCTACATTGAACTGATGGTCAACCTAAGCAACTTCCTACAACGCAAACTCAATTCTAATGGATGGAGTCTTGATTCATTGAGCAAAATTTGGTCTAAAATGTTCAAGAACAAAAGTAGTGCAAAAAACTAGGGCAAGATGGAGATATATAAACTCACATTAAGATTATGAAGAACTTGGAAATAGAATAATTAAACATTTTATGACCATCAAATAAGGCATGATCATAGAGAAGATAAAGGTATAAAACTTGATCTTCCCTATTTTGATGGTAAACATGATGTTGAATTATTTCTTTAGTGGATACGCGAGATAGAAGCTATATTTAAATTCAAGGATTATCATGATGAGAAAAAGTATAAAATAACTACTCTTATGTTTAAGAATTTTTCTAGGATACGATATCATAACTTTAAAAGGACAAGAGAAATATATGGTAAATCTATAATCATGTCTTGGGATAAGTTTAAAAAACATTTGAGGAATGAATTTGTACCTAAGAGTATAAGAAAGATAATTATATTAGATAAAAAAATCTAAGGAAAGGATTTATAAGTGTCGAAGATAGTTTTTGGGAGTTTGAAAGGTTAACACATATATGTGACATTCATGAGAAAAATAATAAACATGTGATAGATTTCTAGATGGCCTTAACATGATAATTAAAGATAATATTGAAACATTTTTATATGACTCTCTTGTCAATATGATTAAGCTATCTTTGAGATTTTAAAAGAAAATCAAGCCTACTATGTTTCATGATAAGTAAAGTACTTCTTCAAAAAAGTACTACCCAAAAGCATAAGCTACTAGCTAAGTATGGGTTAAGTATCTCAAGTAATATAAATTTAAATAAGAAGCAAGGGCATACCTTAAAGGAGAAAGGAAAGACAAAGTTAATGAGGACTAGATAAATTAATTCTTTATATTCTAAGGATATGGACACTTTGCAAGAAAATGTCCCAACAAAAGCATATTATCCATATAAGATATTGAAGCAATTGAGATTTATGATGAAGACCCTGAGTTGAAACTATGGGAAGAAAGTTCAAGTTAATTCAAAGATTAGGGAAAATCTTGTTAAGTGTTTCAATTATTTTTTCAAATAAAAACTAATGAGCAACCTAATCAACAAGAGATGATATTTAAGATGGAAGGAAGGGTAGGAGACATGACTTGCCAAGTTATTATTGATAGTTGATCGGGTAAAAATGTAGCTATTGAGAGCAAGGTGAAGGAGTTGGGATAAGACATAATGCCATATCTATAATACCCCATTTTTAAAAATCTTATTTATAATTTAATAATCATATGTTTAATTATAATTAATATAATTAGAGGGTTTAATTTTAAAAGTGTTCTTATTATTCGTATTATTTTAATAGTTTAAGTATAATTTTAATCAAGTTAAAATTTTGATAGAACTTAGATTATTAAATTTAATCCTACTTTTACCCATAAATCTTATTTTAAATTATTTTATTCATAATCTTGGATCCATAACCTAAAAATTATTTCCAATTATTTTACTCTTTCCGACCCTTTTTAAACTTACCAAAATTCGGATAATTTTTTCCAAACTTTTTATATCCAGTAGTTTAATCTATCTAAATTAAATGTAAAACTAAATAAATAATCTTTTACCTCGTCATATTATTTTACCCCCTATACTACCCTCTGTCTTGCCCTATATATCTTCCCTAAATATTTTTCTGTCCCCTTCGTACATTTTATACACACATAAACACTCTATCATCACATCCCCGTCCCGTCTCTGCATTTATACACACTTAGACATTCTGCACACACACACGCATACACTCCAACAACTAAACAAGCCCCCCCCCCCAAATTCTTTCGGTGGAACCCAACCAAACAACACCCCTACTCCCCTCTCTCTCTTTGTTTGATTTTCCAACAAAACAATCCAAAGGCCTATCATTATACATATACACACGTACGCATATAGCCTCCTCCCTCTACTTTTCTTCATCCAGCCCTCCCTGCCACTTCCATCACCATCCACTGAACCCAGCCCACGATTCTCCACTCTCCTGCGCTGCATGCAACACCCAAATTACCACCATCCCATTATCCCATCTCCCCTCCATTTTCATCCGCCCCAACAACACTCCCCGTCGAGCCAGCCTTCGACCACCGTCATACTAACTCCCTACAACAACCGCCCATAGCATCGCACCAGCCACCATTCTCCCCCTCTACATCTCCCTCTCAACCCAGCGAGCCCAACAACTCATCGCAGCCCCCTCTTTGCATGCACAAACATGCATACTTATACTCTATTCTCCCCAACCTTCACCATTTCCCTGCCTCCCCCGTTGCCCAAACACCCCCAACCACTGCCCACACACAACACCTCGCACATCACCACTACCTCACCACCCTTCTCCTCTCCATCTTCTATCAACCTTCGACCCTACACCTAGTAGTTGCCCCTACCACAGACACAACTCCAGCAGCCACCACCAATAACGCAACTCACCAACCCATTCAGTTCCTCGCAGCACCCAACGCAACTCACCACCAGCCAACCCAGCAGCCACCGAGGCAAATTCCACCCACTGACCACAACCACCCCCAGCCGCAGCAGCCACCAACCTCCAACAACCCCTCACCACTAGCAAACCTAGTCCCCCTACAAGTTTTGTGCAGCCAACTCCACCACTCGCAGCCAGCCCCAAGCCCAACCTCACCACTACCCATTTCATTACAAGTGAATAAATTAAAATGGAATTAGTATTTAAATTGATGATAATCTGGAAATGTTGGTTTTAAGGGTATTTTGGTCTTTTTAACCCAAAGGGTCCAGATGTGAATAATTGAGCCTATGATGGCCTAGTATATTTTAATTCTGGGTTTGATATTGACTTTGATTATGGTTGTCTTGGATGATTAGAAATAAACAAAAACAGTTAAGTGTGGAAATTTGATTTATCTGCATTATATGCGATTTCGTGGTCTCCTTAATAGAAGACTAATATTGGATTTTTGCTGGTGTGCCTTAGTGCCCTAGTCAGGTCTTACATCTTACTCTATTTTTTTCTACAGACTAATAAGGGGTATGCATACTTATGGATTAGGTGACCTTTTCGGGAAAGTATTGTCTTACCTTCGTGTACCAGTACGACCAGGGTACCTTTGTATCCTTGGGTTGATAGTCGGTAGGATATTATGTTCCCTTGTTGCGCCGGTGTGACAAGAGTACCTTTGTGTCTTCTGGTTGATTGATCTCCCCTAGAGAAAGTAAATAAAAATGGAAATGATTTGATTTGATGGAAATAATGATTATCTGATTATTGGATTATTTAGTAGCAGCCTTTGTGCCTACCTATAGTTTCGGTAGCAGCCTTCATGCCTACCTGAGGTTTCAATAGTAGCCTTTGTGTCTACCTGTGGTTCGGTAGTAGCCTTTCTAACTGCCTGAGGTTTACTGTGGTTTCGTTCGTAGCCTTCGTGCCTACCAGGGGTTTTCTCTAGTTTTGGTAGCAACCTTTTTTGCCTACCTGTTGTTTTGGTAGTAGCCTTCGTGCCTACCTAAGGCTTTTTGTGGTATTGATAGTAGCCTTCGTGCCTACTTGAGGCTTCTTGTGGTTTCGGTAGTACCCTTTGTGCCTACGTGAGTTTTTCTTTGGTTTCGGTAGCAACCTTTATGCCTACCTGAGGTTTTTTGTGCTTTCGGTAGCAGCCTTTGTGCCCAGCTATGGTTTTGGTAGTAGCCATCATGCCTACCTGAGGTTTTCTATGGTTTCGGTAGTAGCCTTTGTGCCTACTTGTGGATTTGGTAGTAGCCTTTGTGCATACCTATGTTGGTTTTATATCTGTGAGCATACCTGTGATATTATGGATCTTATTATGCTTTATCTGTAAGTTTACCTATGACATTATGGATTTATTATGCTATACCTGTAAGTATGGTTGGGATGATATGGATCGTAGTAAATTATACCTGTGAACATACCTGTGATATATGTAATTGGTTGGGAGTTATGCTGAGATGTCAATTATGTTGAAGTTGGGTTTTAATTATTATATTAGAGGGTATCTCTTGGATGTTCAATAATAAGTTCAATTATTTCAGATGAATGAATATGAGTAGTACGTGACCTTGATGGAATTTTATTATCTAAGTGATTATTGTATCTTAATCATCGTATGTATATGTATATTTATTATACCATGGTAATTGTATCCCTTACGTGTGTTCCATGCTGATTTATCATGTTAGTTTGGTATAAGGGGTTGCTCAGTACTGTAGTACTGAAGGGTTCATTTTTGTGGGCCCTGCCTATTTAATGGGCAGTAGACTTTGCAGGTTAGCCTTTGAGCTTAGTCAAATGCTGATAGTTCAGATTTGGGAGCTTAGGACTATCTGGTGTTTCTTTTGTTGTCTTATTTTTTTGTTGTATTTGGACCCTCGTGTCCTCCTATATTTCTCTCTCGATTTTGTTAAACTGCTAATGTCATTTTTAAATAGCAGTATTAAACTAACGTTCTCTCTATCCTGATTTCCGTAATTATGATATTAATTTAAGCAGAATAATAAGAATGGTAAAGGAAACCAGTGTACCAAATGTGGCGGTAACACACTTTGTTTTTATTGTTTTAGCTTCTACGCTTAACTTTTTAAATGAAAATTTTCAGTAGTAAATTTTAGGATGTTACAAGTTGGTATCAGAGCTTTTGGTTGTTGAGAGTTGGGTTTCGGTTAGAGATTCGGTTCTCATAATCCGAAATGTTTTAACTAGAAAATATTTTTATATTCTTTCAATGATTTTAAACCCGAATTAGTCTTGTGAGTAGTCGAGTGTGGGTAGACTAAGTTGTAATTGAATTATGCTTATTTGAATTATGCTTATGTGTTATGTGCTAGTAAGATAGGACCTTGCTTAAAAATGTGTTTTTTTATAGCGAGTTTATCATGGCCTTAAATGGACGTGTTGGCCATTTGGAAAGAGCATTACTGGCTTTTATGGAGTTCGTTCAGTGCCCGCCTCCATCCCGACCTCAGCCTCCACAACCTCTGTATCACCCACAGGAGGGTATCGGAGAGGATTGGCTTCAGAGAGTTTCGAATCATTATCCGCTGACATATGCCAAAGAAGAAGACCCTGTTATCCTAGAAGGATGGATTCAGGTTTTTGATAGGACATTTGAGGCAGTCGATAGTCTAGAAGAGCGAAAGGCTAGCATAGGTGCGTATTTTCTCCGAGGACCCACAAACACCTGGTGGGTAGGATTTCGTGTTCAAGGAGGACCGCCATTATCTTGGGAAGACTTTAAGATAGTACTTAGTTCGTGTTTCTACATTGAGAGTCTCAAAAAGGGTAAACACAAGGAATTTATGTAATTGACTCAGAGAAATCTGACAGTTCGAGAGTACCATACACGGTTTACAGAGTTGTTGATGTTTGCTCCAAGCATAGCCACTAGTGAGGCTACTATTGTCTTCCAGTTTAAGCAAGGGCTTCATTTCAGCATCCAAAATATGATGGGTGCAGTCTCTTTCCATGACTTGGCTACATTGTATGAACGGGCGTATGTCGCCGCCACTTTGGTTCAGTAGCAAACTTCGATTTTGGGTAAGAGGAAACCCAATGTGTAGGATTCCAGAGAAAGGAGTCGGCACTATAGTGCCAGAGTTTCCAGCATTCAGCATCAGATTTTTGGTCAATGCCAAAAGGGTCAAAATGGTTCCCATAATAGAGCTAGTCAAACACCGACCCAACACTACCATTGTCACCGTTGCAGACGAGATCATCCAGGGAAGGATTGCATGGGAAATTTGATTTAGTGTCCCGACTGTGGTCAGCTCGGGCACATGAGCTTTGAGTGCTACAGCCCGCCTCGCAACAGAGTTCAGTAGGACACTACATTTGAAGCTGTTCGATTAACCAATCTAGCATAAGCAGATGAACAGGTGCTCGATCCGGTGATTCTCCTTCCGGTATGCCGTTGCCTCTTCCTCGATCGATTTGAGTTGTTTTTTTCATGCTTTGTGTGTTTTGGTGGCGTTCTCATGTAAATAGGTTTTGTTTTAAGGAGGTAGTTGCTCCCCCGGGTACCTTGCGTATCCTAGCGCGTTTTCGAGTAGTTCGGTGTAGACATCGGGGATGAAGTCTGTTTTTAACAAGGTAGTGATGTAATACCCCATTTTTAAAAATCTTATTTATAAATTAATAATCTTATGTTTAATTATAATTAATATAATTAGAGGGTTAATTTTAAAAGTGTTATTATTATTTTTTATTTCGATGGTTTAAGTATAATTTTAATCAAGTTAACATTTTGATAAAATTTTGATTATTTAATTTAATCCGAATTGTACCCATAAATATAATTTTAAATAAACTTATTCATAATCTTTTGATCTGTAACCTAAAAATTATTCCCTAAAAATTATTTTCAATTATTTTACTCTTTCAGACCCTTTTTAAACTTACCCAAATTCGGATAATTTTTCCCAAACAATTTTTATATCCGGTACTTTAATCTATCTAAATTAAATGTAAAAAAAAATCTTTTACCCTGTCTTATTATTTTACCCTGTACTCTACCCTCTACCTTGCCCCAAATATCTTCCCTAAATATTTCCCTCTACCTTGCCCCAAATATCTTCCCTAAATATTTTTCTGTCTCCTTCGTACATTTTATGCACACATATACACTCTACCATCACCTCCCCATCCTATATGCGCATTTATACACACTTACACACTCTCCACACACACGCATACACTCCAACAACCAAACAAGGCCCCCTCCAAATTCTTTCGGCTAAACCAACTAAACAGCACCCCTACTCCCCTCTCTCTTTTCATTTGGTTTTCCAACCAAATAAGCCCAGGGCCAATCATTATACATATACACACACTTGCATACAGCCTCCTCCGTCTACTTGTATTCATCCAGCGCTCCCTACAACTTCCATCACCATCCACCGAACCCAGCCCACGATTCTCCACTCTCCTACGCCGCATGCAACAACCAAAAAACCACCATCCTACCATCTTATCTCCCCTCCATTTTTGTCCACCCCAGGAACACTCCCCGTCGAGCCAGCCCCCTCTCTACATGCACACACGCATACTTATGCTCTATTATCCCCAACCTTCTCCATTTCCCTACCTCCCTCGTTGCCCAAACACCCCCGACCAGCGCCCACACACAACACCTCGACCATCATCACTGCCTCACCACCCTTCTCCTCTCCATCTTCTCCTAACCTTTGACCTTGCACCTAGCAGCTGCCGGTACTCCAGCCGCAATTCCATCGGCCGCCACCGACAAGACAGCTCACCAACCCATCCAGTCCCTCGTAGCACCCAACTCCCTCTCTTCTCTTAGACCCCTGTGGTTTGATCTCCGCACCCCATCACCACCAACAACACAGTCATCACCACCAGCCAACCCAGCAGCCACCGAGGCAAATTCCACCCACCGACCACAACCACCCCCTAGCCGCAGCAGCCATCAACCTCCAGCAGCCCCTCACCACCAGCAAACCCAGCCCCCCTACAAGTTTTGTGCAACCAACTCCACCACCCGCAAACATTCCCAAGCCCAACCCATTTCCTTCACGTACATGGTTCACATTGTAAGCGTAGCATGATTTCTGTGTATTTTTAAAAAAAAATTATTGGTACCCATTTTAACTGTAAGGGTATTTTGGTAATTTTAAAAAAAATTAAATATTTTTATATTAAAATTATTATTTTACCTAATAGATATTAATTCGATAATTTTGATATTATTTTTAGGTATAAAAGGTTGATTAGCGGGATGCGATAAATTTCGTAGGATACCACTAATTTTATATTTTTGTTGGAATCCAGGTAACCGTTATGCCCTACTAAAATTATAAATATTGCGTGATAGTAAATTAGGGTTTTTGGTGGATGAAATATGTTAAGCATGATTTATTTTGATATAATTATGTGTTAATTATTACTATCAAAAAAGGGATAAAATGAGCATGTTATCTAAGGTTAATTTATTTTTGGTACGAAAGTATGATTAAAATGATTTTAATGACGGAAAAATATTTTGTATGGTAATTATGTATACAATAATAGGTTGAGCATGCTTTGATATAATTATGGAATTATTACTATGGATGTGTGCCTTAGGGGCAATTTAGTCGTTTTTGTGTATTATGATATTTATCCTGATAATCATGTCTAATATATATTAGTTTGTGTTGCGTATATAAGTATGTGTTTTGGATGGATTAAATGTGTGAAAAAGGTATTTATGTGCAAAATTATGTATAAGGGCAAAATGGTCATTTGACATATTTGATAATTTAAATTGCGTAATAAAAAATTTATTTATGGTATTTTAGCCTTTTCATGACAAGTGAACAAACTAAAATGTAATTAGTACGTAAATAGATGATAATTTGGAAATGTTGGTCTTAAGGGTATTTTGGTCTTTTTAACCAAAAGGGTCCAGATGTGAATGATTGAGCCTATTGTCTCGGATGTCTAGAAATAAACAAAAATGGTTAAGAATGGAAATTGGATTTGTCTGTATTATATGTGATTTCTTGGTCACCTTAATAAAATACTAATATTTAAAGTGAAAAACCTCGAGATCGGGAATGGTGGCTCCAAGGGATCATTACCCTAAGGACGTGGTTTGGCCCATGGTTGATATTCAATTTTTGCTGGTGTGCCTTAGTGCCCTAGTCCGGCCCTACTTCTTACTCTATTCTTTTCTACGGACTAATAGGGGGTATGTATACTTATGGATTAGGTGTCCTTGTCAGTAAGGTATTGTGTTACCTTCGTGTACCAGTGCGACGAGGGTACCTTTGTATCCTTGGGTTGATAGTCGGTAGAATAGTGTGTTGTCTTGTTGCACTAGTGTGACTGAAGTACCTTTGTGTCTTCAGGTTGATTGATCTCCCCTCGAGAAAATAAATAAAAATGGAAATGATATGATTTGATGGAAATAATGATTATCGGATTATTGGATTATTTGGTAGGAGCCTTTATGCCTACTTGTGGTTTCGGTAGTAGCCTTCGTGCCTACTTGAGGTTTCAGTTGTAGCCTCCGTGTCTACCTGTGGTTTGGTAGTAGCCTTCCTACCTACATGAGGTTTTTTGTCGTTTCGGTAGTATCCTTCATGCCTACCTGTGGTTTGGTAGTAGCCATTGTGCCTACCTAAGGTTTTCTATGGTTTCGGTAGCAGCCTTTTGTGCCTACATGTGGTTTTGGTAGTAGCCTTCATGCCTACCTGAGGTTTTCTATGGTTTCCCTAGCAGCCTTTGTGCCTACCTGTGGTTTTGGTAGTAGCCTTCATGCCTACTTGAGGTTTTCTATGGTTTCGGTAGTAGCCTTTGTGCCTACCTGTGGATTTAGTAGCAGCCTTCGTGGCTACCTGCGTTGGTTTTATGTCTGTGAACATACCTATGATATTATGGATCTTATTATGCTTTATCTATAAGTTTACCTGTGATGTTATGGATTTATTGTGTTCTACCTATAAGTATGCCTAGGACGATATGGATCTTAGTAAATTATACCTGTGATATATGTAATTGGTTGGGATTTATGCTGAGACGTCAATTATGTTGTAGTTGGGTTTTAATTATTACATAAGAGGATATCTCTGGGATGTTCAATAATAAGTTCAATTATTTCAGATGACAGAGTGTGAGTAGTATGTGACCTTGATGGAGTTTTATTATCAAAGTGATTATTGTATCACAATCATTGTATGTATATGTATATTTATTATACCATGTTAATTATATGCCTTGCATGTGTTCCATGTTGATTTTACATATTAGTTTCGTATAAGGGGTTGCTCAGTACCGTAGTACTGAAGGGTTCATTTTCGTGGGCCCCTACCTATTGAATGGGCAGTGGACTTTGCAGGTCAGCTTCTGATCTCAGTCAAATGTTAATAGTTCGGATTTGGGAGCATAGGACTATCCGGTGTTTCTTTTGTTGTCTTATTTTTGTTGTATTTGGACCCTCGTGTCCTTCTGTAATTTCTCTCTCATGTTTTGTAAACTGCTAATGTTGTTTTTAAATAGCAGTATTTATCTTATGTTCTTTCTATCCTGATTTCTACAATCATGATATTAGTTTAAGTAGAATAATAATTTTAGCCTTAGCACTTGGTATGAGAATGGTAGAGGAAACTAGACTTGTACCAAGTGTGGCAGTAACACCCTTTGTTTTTATTATTTTAGCTTTCGCACTTAACTCTGTAAATAAAATTTTTGAGTAGTAAATTTTGGGTTGTTACAATATCTGAAGCCTTATTCTCAACAAAGATAAAGTATTTAAGATAACCATGAAAACAATAATCTCATATTGATTTAGTAATTATCTTGATTATATGCTATGTGAAATCTTGTCTATGGATGCATTTGGAATCTTGTTAGGTAGAACATGGCTATATGTTAGATGTCCTTTTTATATTGGTATTAATAATGAGTATCTTATTGAGAAAGGTAAGAAAAACGCAAACTTAAAACTTACAAGTGTGATAATGATAGCAAAGTCGAGAATAAAAAGTGTTTATTTTTGCATGAAAAGGCTATGATAGAATGTATAAAGGAACAAGATAGTTGTCCTACTTTGATTTCCAAATAATTTCTACAATGGCAGAGAAATTAAAGTTATCCTCAATTAAATGAGCTTATTGATGAGTATCATGATATATCTCTTGATGGGTTACCCCTTGATTTCATTTCTAAGAAGAATAGAACCTTTTATAAACTTAATTCCTCGCGTGTCTCTATCTAATTGTTCTATATTTAGATGTAATATAGAAGAATATAAGGAATTAAAGAAATAAATAGAAGAGAGGAAAAGGATATATGATAAAAAGTATAAGTATATGTTGTGTGGCCGCATTAATTACTCCACAAAAATATGGTACGTGGCACAGGTACATGCATTCTAGAGTTGTTAATAATATAACTATCAAATATCAATTTTCGATGCCTAGATTGAATGATATGTTAAATAAATTATGTGAGTCTCAAGTAGTCAAAAAATTTGATCTAAGTAGTGGATATCTTCAATAAAAGATATGGAATTAAAGATTGGACTATGATTCCTTTTGATTTGTCTAATGCACTAATTCATTTATAAGACTAATGAATGAAATTCTTTATCCTTTTGTTAGAAAATTTATTGCATTATAGTTAGACGATATACTTTTGTATAGTAAAAATGAGCATGATCATTTTATTACATTGAGGATTTTATTTGATAAACTAAGGGAAGCTAAACTCAATGGAAAAATATAAAAATGTGGCTATATGCTTTTAAGTATTGTTTTCCTTACTTATATTGTAATTGCCAGAGGTATAAAAATGGATCCCACAATAATTCAAGCTATTCAAGATTGACCTATAACTAAAGATATTCATGAGGTAAGGATTCTCCATGGGCTAGAAAGTTTTTATAGAACTCTCATAAAGGACTATTTCCACGTTAATTATACATCTCATGAACAATGGGGAATTCAAATGGGGATATGATGGAATTAAGGCCTTTTAGAATTTAAAGAATGAGTTATATAATGCACGAGTGTTATCCTTACCTAACATTGATAAATTATTTGATATTATATGTGATGCTAGTAGGGTAGGGATAGGAGGTGTACTCGCAGAAGAAAAATGGGCCAATGAATTATTTAGTGAAAATTTAAATGGGGCTAAATTGAATTACACCATAGATGATAACGAATTCTATGTTATTATAAAAATCCTAGAAACATGGAGCAATTATTTGATAGCTAAACAATTTTTTTTTCTTTTGGATCATAAAAGTTTGAAATTTTTTGTTGGGAAAAAGAAAATTATTCCTAGGCATTAAAAATTGATTAGTTTATTACAATCTTTTATATTTTCTATCAAAAAATTTTCTGGTAAAGAAAAAGTGGTAGTTGATGCATTATCAAGGATATATTTGATACTTGTTATATAGGATGCTAAGTTTTTTAGTTTTTAAATGTTGAAAGAATTATATACAAAGAACAAAAATTTATTTGAAATTTATGATGCATGTAAAAGCAATCATAGTAATGGTAATTTTGTGCTTCAAGATGACTTTCTGTAAATGTTTAATAATTTTTTTATACCTCGATCTTGTGTATGGGATTAATGAGTTATATGGAAATGTTAAAAGAGCATTTCTATTAGTTAAGAATGATAAAATTGGTACAATCTATTATCAGGAGATGAGTGACTTGTCAAAAAAGTAATAGGTTCTTCCATAAGGGTTTGTATACTCCTTTACCTATTCCTTGTCAACTAAATGAGGGAGTTAGTATGGACTTGTTCCTTGGGTTTCCAAGGATACACAATGGAAGGGATTATATTATTGCAGTGGTTAATAGGTTTTATAAAATTACACTTCTTATACTTTATAATTATACTAATGATACACATGTGGTAGATTTTTGTTTGAAATAAGTAGTAGTGTTATATTATATTTCCAAAAGTATAGTGTCATATAGAGATATAAAATTAATAAAATACTTTTGGAAAACACTTTGGCTTATTATTGTTTAGTACATCCCATCATCCACATGCAAATGTTTAAATGAAAGTGACTAATAGAACCTTAGGAACTACACTACGAGGAATAGTTATCAAGAGTATGAAAGATTATGATATACAACTTACACATGCTTAATATGCATATAATATAAGTCCTTCTATTTCAACTCAATTGAGTTCATTTGAAGTTTTCTATGGGGTTAATTTTTTCTATTTATATGTTGTGATTGAGATAATTATATTGAGAATCAAGATCCTTAATACTTAGTTGAATTGTTTAAGAAACATTGAGAAATCTAATGCCAAGTACCAAGCACAAGCGAATAAAAATTCAATTCAATAAATGTTCCCACAAGGAGAATTAGTTTAGTTACATTTAAGAAAATAACAATTTCTAAATATAAGAACACATAAACTAATTCTAAGTAGCATACAACTATTTAAAATCTTAAGAAAATTTGAGAATAATGCTTTTGAATTAGAATTACCTGAATCCTATATGAGAGTTTTAAGACCTTTCAATTTTTGTGATATATCTTCTTACTATAATGACTAATTCTCTTTCATGAAAGGAGAACAATGATGGAATATCTCAATTTCACTCTTCTTCTCTTGGAGGTTAAGAGTTAGTATACTTAGCAATTGAATCAATTGCTCTTGAAAATCTTGAAAATCCTCATATTAACCCTAATATGTTGTTAAGAGATTCTTACAAGTATTATATATGTTTAGATGAAGAAGAATCCATAAACGTTATCTACTATACAGGACAAGGACAAGACTAGGGTTTCATAGTTGTATAGAAGATAGAGTTGCAAGACATGAAGCCTGATTAATAGATTATTATTTCATGTATTACATGATTAAGGTTATGTGTAGCTTTAATATTTTATATATACATTATAGTGCCTTGTAATTTATAACTATAGAAAATTATAAGTATAATATAGGAATTTAGTACATTATTTTAGCTCATTATTTTGACAATAATTATCTCAATAGAATGACTGTGTTTGGCTTGGTTAGAAAAGAGAAAACTTAGGCTTATATGTTTGTGTGTGTGTGTGTGTATAAATGTAATGTTGATGTGTACCTTCATAAATTCAAGTGGAATAAATTATTAAGAATTTTAAAATTATTTTTTTCTCTTTATTTAAGTATATATTGAGAGTTTAGGTTTGTTCTCTTGAGAAAACATAGTGAATATTTAAAGAATTGGGTGATATTTGTGGAGATAAATCTCAAATTGTAGAGGTTTATTGAAAACCACATCCATACTTGTGTATCACTATAACAAACAAGCATCATTTTTACTCCAAAGGCACAAGATTAAGGTTCTAAATTGTGAAAGAATAATTGTTCTATTATCTTCCACATTAGACGGAGCTAATGAAGTAGTGAAGCACCCTCATCTTGAAAGGAATGTAATAAAAGCTAGGACTGCCTTCGTGCAAGTTATGGTGCCTATACATCATAGTGAAGATCATATCATATCATATGTTAGAGTCTAAATTCACTCAATAATCATCATAATCTTGATGATTTCAACTATAATCCCTAGTTTCCTTACTCATTGTGCCTTGTCATGTATAAGTAAACACCTAGAACATGAGTGGTGAAGGGAGACCTCATAACACGAACATACAAAATTGTGTAAAATTGAAAAACAAGTCTACATAGATAGTATGGCTATCTATAGTTTTTAGTGCAATTGTAAAAATTAGTATACTTGTCCTTAAATTATTTTAACCAAGCATCACTAGTATTCCAAATTATGAAAGAGAATGGATAATGTGGATAAGTCTTAATGATTAGAGACAGTTAAGAAGAGTATCTGATAGTAAGAGGATAGTTGTACAAGGTTAAGCAAGTATGTCTTCGAGTCTAATATGATCTTCTATCTTTCATAGGTAGTTGAGTACACACCTAAGTATTCAATGTATTAGTGGGTTCCTTTATCCTAAGTGAAGTCCTTATAGGATAACTACGTAATAAAAAAACTATTTTGGAAATGTCCTAATTAGTTCGCTTTTATTTTGAGGGTAATACCTATAATAGATTTTATTCTAAGCACATTAAATATGGAGAATGAAATACCAATGCCAAACATTCAAATACAATAAAATAAAAAAGGGGAGAAAAATGCCAATAGAGAGTTAAATAAAGGAAAGTAATGAATTATTGATTAACTACATAGAACACACCTTCAATTGACCAAAAATAACCCTCAAGATGTAAAGATTAATCTTAACCAAATTTAAGGTTTTTTCACGTCTCATACACCGATTACTTGCTAACATATATTTTGTAGCCTCAAATATTATATGCAAATGATTTGGTTTGTCCAAATGATCTAAACTAGCCTTTTCTCAATCGATTTAGTGATAAGATGGAGGATTTGACCAAGAGGTAGAAGAAGTGAAATGAAGAATTGTTGAATTATTTGGAAAAGGTGAACAAGTTTGTTTTAGTTAAGAAAATTCCTATTTAAGCCCACGAAGAACAAACTGATAACATCAATAAATTAGTTAACTATTCGTTAAACCAGTCGATGGGTTTTATCAATCAGTTAACTATTATTTGAACTAGTTGATTAATTATATATAACGGTTGGCTATTCTCTTAACCAATTGGTTGGTTTTAAATATAATTTAATTATTCTTGAAATATAAAAAACCAGCCCATAGATAGAAATCATGAAGGCCTATATATTGGTTTCTTTAACAAATCAATTGATTTTAATAGCTTGTGAACTCATATCTATGGAATGATAAGTAACTAAAATATGTGATTGATCATGCAATGAACATTAAATTTTAAAATTTTATACCCACATCATGAATGCCATATCATAATTAAATCAACATGTTTCCATGCCATCTAAATGTGATTTTCAATCATTTTCATGTGGCAAACACATCATCCAAGCATCAAATTGTCATGAATTTAGAATGATCACTGAAATAACTTAAATCCACCTTTATATCCTAATTGTTGTTAATCTATTCTCCGTATGTGATTTAGTTAAAATCTCCCACCATTAGTCGAATTTGCACACAAACATTACTCTTACATCTTTATTCTCAACATGATTGCTAATGTAACGATTTCATATCTCTAAATGCTTTAACACAGAGTATTTGATGGGATTGTTAGAAAGGAAAATTGCACTAGTGTTATCACAACTTATGAGAATCATATCTAGTTTTATCTTATAATCACTAAATGTGTGTCAACAAAATAAATTGAGGGCAACAAGCCACGATGGCAATATATTCTACTAATGTAATACATGTTCGTTTTGTACTGTACCAACTCATAAGGACTTATCATAAGAATTGACATGTACTCAAAGTTGTCTTCCTATCTATTTTTTGCCTATCAAATTAGCAATTGAATATCCCACAAGCTTAGGAAGGGTATAACTAATCTAAAACAAACCTATGCTTTTAGTGCACAATATATACCTAAGATACCTTTGACAACTATTAGATGATATTTATTGCAATTAAAATTAAAATGATAACATAAAAAATTTTTAAAAAAGTTTTCCAACATAGATGCCTTAACATAAAGAAATTATTCGATCATTTATTGATATTATGTTTGATCAACTTACTTACATCTCTCATCCATGTCTAACTTAGTAGTTGTAGCCATGAAATTATTGCAAGGCTTGCTACCATTCGTCCAAAACTTCTAAAGTAATTCCTTGGTCTTCCATTCATGGTTAATAAACATTCCTTCCTACAGTTGTTTGCTTTTAAGATTGAAGAGGTAGGTTAACTCTTTGATGATGCTCATTTCAAAATCATTACACAATAACTGAAATAGCCCGAAAATTTCTAATTTTAAAGATTATATTTAAATAAGGTTTTATTATGAAAGAAAAAAATTAATTAAATAAATTATTTTATTTAAAATAAGAAGGAGAAAATAGTTTGAAATTAATAATATTATAAATAATTAAATTGAAGAAAATTAGGGTGTTTTACTAATTAAAATAGAATTTATGGAAAATGTTTTAAAAAACCTAAATTAGCCTAAAAAGGGAATTTAATATTTTATTAAATAAATATTTTATGTTAAATACCCAAAATATTCTAATTAATTTATTTAAACCCAAAACCTTAAAATTTTCCTTTTTCCTTTTTCCTTTTCCTTTTCTTTTCTTCTTTTTCTTTCTTTCTTTTTCTTCTTTCTTCCGTTGTTGGGCTTGGACGCAGCCCAACCCACCTTCTCTTCCTCTCCCCACGGCCCAGCGTCACTGGCTGTCCCTGCATACATCCAAACGTGGTGTTTTGTCCTTCTTAATATTGAGACGTCGCATCTCGTTTAATGAAGGAGTAACTGGCGCCAACCGGCTCGGTTCTCCCCCTTTTCTATTCTTTTTCCTAGCCGATTAGTCCACCTCCCTTTCTCTTTCCTTCTTCCTCCTTTCTCCTCCGTCAACGCGGCTGCAGCTCCCGACCCCAACAATGGCGTCGCCGGCTATAGGGACTTTGATCGGCCATTTCTTGCCTCATTGTATTCCCCAGCCTCGCGAAACTTCGATCCAACCAATTACTACTGCCGGCCACCCAAATCCTCGCACCTAATACCTTCCTGCCGACACCCAAAACCCTATTATCCCATCTACCACCTATAAATAGCCTAATTGTAGGAGTTTTGGAATTTTCTTTTCTCACCCGAAACTCTAAGCGAGGGCTGCCGCCACCGTGACTTCAGACGCATCTTCCGCCACTGATAGCCAACCTCAGCGCCACCGCAACATCTCAAATTCTTCCCTACAATTTCTTCTAGCTAACTAAGCTCCCAGATCCTTTGATTCTTCTCACATGAGCCGCCATAGCCGTGCAAAATCTCTTGCTCGCCACGTAGAAATCTGTAACCAACAACCTTCAAGCCGCCATCCACCGCCGCTACTGCCACTTCTATTGCCCTCTACACCGCCCAAAAATTCCCTCTAATTCTTCTCTACCTAATCACGACCTTCTTTCCCTTTTCCCTTTCTCATTCTCTCTTTTTCTTCATTTTTTTCCCTCTTAGACTCTTTTTCCGGCCACCGCCGGTGCCACCCATCCCCACCGACTCAAGGTGAAACTCTAAACCTTCTTAGGCCTTAATTACTATTTATTATAATATATTTTTTATTTCAATTATTAGTAATTATTTGAAGATAATAATTTTTTCTATCCTATTATTAATATTATTATTAGACATAATATTGATGCCAATTTTTACTTGTAGGGTATAGAGTAGGAATGAACTAATTGTGTTGTTAGTTTTGAATTTTAAGTTATTATTTGAATTATTATATGTTTTATTATCATTCTTCTTATTATTATTAATATTATAATTATTAGAATTATTATTATTATTATTATCATTTTATTAATTATTCTGGAAAATCTTAGGCCCTAATTTTTTATTAACATTCGCACTTATGTATTTTAGTATTTTTATTTCTATTTTTATAACCATTAATAATAATATTAGTATCACCTCTATTATTTTACTATTATTATATATGATATTAATTTTATTATTTATTTATGTTAATGAATAGTAGGTAATTAATTTGAGGTAGGGTTGAAATCCCACCTTAAAATATAAGGCTTATATATTACTATTATTATTATTATTATTATTATTATATTTATTTATAATATTTAGTTGTTATTAAAGTTATATTATTATTATTATTTTCATCCTTACTAATATTATTTTGGGTGAAGGGTAGAGACCCTTATATCACCCTTTTGTTTTGAAGTTCATTGGTGTTATTATTAGTTTTTCTACTAGTATTTTGTGTAGTTACTTTTGGTATAATTATATTTTAATTAAAAATAAGGTATTGGGATAAGTTATAAATAATAGCATTCTTAAGAGGAAACCTAATCCTAGTATTTTTCCCATAGTAGATGAGCCCAATCAAAGCTCTCAAGAAATATAGGAGAGTGCTCCAAGACCGGTGACATTTTAAGTAAGGGGTGCTAAGGCCGTTTGTGTGTTTATATGCATTATGTGTTTCATATGCCATGTAATCTATGTTATCATTATTGATTACGTCGTATATGATATGATGTGGAGTTCATGTATGATCATGGGTTGTTATATGGCATATGTTTTATTTATATGTGATGATATGCGATGTGGCCTTAAGACATGCATGTTAGGGTTTGCATGATGTTATTAATATTTCATGGTGATATTAGGGTTGCATGGAAGTATGGTATGTTGCATGGAAATTAGAGTTTTCATGGAAGTGTGGTACGTCGCATGGTGATATTAGGGTTGCATGGAAGTATGGTACGTTGCATGGAAATTAGAGTTTGCATGGAAGTGTGCTACGTTGCATGGTGACATTAGGGTTGCATGGAAGCGTGGCATATTGCATGGGAGCTAGGGTCTACATTAGAGCTAGGGTTTTGCATGGGAGCTAAGGTTTGCATGGGAGCTAGGGTTTGCATTAGAGTTGGGGTTTTGCATGGAGTTAGTCATGCATGTTTGGGCAAAAGTTTATGAATAAAACACTTAAGACATTAATCATTTAAAGTGGAAGATTGTTGAGCCAGGTCCAGACCGATCCACTGGTCAAAAATAGTGGTTAGGACATGATGTCCTATGTGTAACTGATCCACCGGTAATAATAGTGGTGTGGACTTTGTCTCGCAAGTGACCGGCCCACCGGCTAAAATAGTGGGGTGTTCCTGTATTTACATGGATTTGATAAAAGGCATGGTGTGTATTGACTTATGATAAAAGATTAATTAAATAATTAATCCAGACTATATTTGGGCCTTTGTACTTTTACTTGAATTGTTCATATACCTTTATATTGTTATGTTGGATTATGCCCTTTTATTATTCTGCATGGATTATGTGCTTATGTGTTGGCCTTAGTGCTCGGTAACCTTACTCAATACGTAGCGTACTGATCACCCGTTTCATGGGTGCTGCTCATTCCCACGAGTAGAAGACCCATCTGATTTGCTGCAGGTAGGAGATGTTTATTTTGACGCGATTAATGTCGATGGAACATCGGATGGGACTGAGTGATGATTGGGCCGAATAAGTTTCGGAGTGGCGTGGCCGGTTTTTCATCAAGATTTCATTCCCAGTTTCTTTTAATTATGTTGGACGCTTCGAAAACAATTTTATGATTGTATTTATTTCTTTTTCCTAAAAAAAACTACCCTCGTATTTTTGATTGAATAAAAACTTATGCATACCGAATTACCGTATTTATGAATTTGAATTATTATTAATGTTATGAGCTGTTTTCTTAGCCTTAGCACTTGGTACTGGAACGGTAGGAGTGAACCGGTCTGGTACTAAGTGTGGCGGTAACATCCCCATAATTTACGGTTTTAATTTATAAGTGGTGTTTTGTTTTAAAAAAAAATTGTAAATTTGGGGGTGTTACAATAACATAGAAAAGTCTTAGCACATGCAATTGTTACAATATCATATTTAAAATTAATGCCTTCCTCATTATTTTACAACTTGCCAAGCATTCAGGCTTTGTTTCTAACAGCTATACCCTCTTCATCTACTCATATATTTAGGACCCACTTAGTACAAATGATTGGTTTATTTTGAGGCAAAGGGACTAGTTTCATTACTTGATTTCTCTCAACTCTATTAATCTCATCTTACATTACCATAACCTAAATTGAGTTGTTCATATATTGCAATTAAGACTTAGGTTCTTTTTCAGATATGAGTGCTAAAAGATTAAAAATGCTACCTATTGAGAATAAAGTGGCCACTCCTCTAGAAGGAGCACTAATAATGAATATTGAGGGTGCCCAAAAATATATCTCCAAGTTATTAGAAACTCTTCCCTTCATAATCTTTTTGAGAATGAGAGAATCATCATTTTGTTCTTGTTCTTGATTTACCATTTTGTTTGAATCTTATTATTTAAGCAATATGAACACTTGATTTGATGGAAATATTTCTTATTTATTTCTACCATTCATAGAAGATTTAGAGTCACTAAAAGCATTATGGGTTGATTCTAAAATTACTACAGTTCTACTGTTAATGACTTGATAAGCTATGCTTTGTAATGAATAACTAATGAACATCACTTCGTTTCCTTTAGATTTAAACATGTCCAAGTAGGTTTTCATATTTTTGAGGATAAATATTTGGAAACCAAATGTTTTATTTTCTCATACGGCGTATTTTCTTTTCTTGAGTGTTTATAAGATTCCCTAGTCCATGGTAAGTTGGCAGTTGAGGCTACTTCTTTCCAAGTTTACTTCGGAAACTTTGACTTGACAAGAATGGTCCTTCCAACTTTCATCAAAGGTCTTATTATTTTTCTCTACTATATATTTTTTTTGTGTTCTTAATATGGAGAAGTTGTATAAGATCCCATTAGTTCAAAAAATTCTATGAATAATACATTCTTAAAATTTCTTTCCATGGTGACTCGTTATTGAGTTGATGATTATACATTTATTAACTTGCACCTTTTATCACAAACAACAAATTCCTTATCAACATCAAATTTAGAAATGAGTAATAGAGTCTACGTTTAGCGTGAAAAGTTATGAACTAATACTTGTACATATCTACAACCACACATACTTCTTGTGCTAGTTGGATTTAGAGATCCAAATGTAATAACTCTATATATCTTGATTTTGGTACAATTTTTTTTATTTTAATAAAATTATATGTTTTTATCCTTGTTAACATGCATGCATAACATAATTTATCTTTCATGAAGTTAAACTTAGGAAGACCATACAATAGTTACAATTTAGCAAATTTGATTATAAATTCCTTACAAACACAAGCTATCCTTTTTCACCATTAGAATGCATCATTATTTGTGTGTTTAAACTTGCATCTTGTAGTTTAAAAAAATTACAATCATGCATGTACATATTATTGATCCGGTAAAAAAAAATTCAGATTGATATATCTTTCCCATTTGTGATCATGTAATTTGAGGTACTGAAATTTATATTGTAAACCTTATGACATAAATAACTTGAGGTAATGAATTTCTTTTTCAGTCAATCAATTATGTTCAAATAATTCATTAGAATTTTAGTATTATCAATATTTATACTTTAAATTCTAATGATCCTCAACTTGGAATAGTTCTAAATAGTGACACTTTCTCCATTATAGGTTTCCTACTTAAAAAAGTTTGGCTAGCGACCCATCATTTTTCTAAGGCACACCCTATCTAGAAACCCTTTGTGGCTTCTCTTTTAATGGGTCATTGGGTAGTTAGTTACCAATTTATGAAAGATAGTACTCTTAGGCACCCACACCTTCTTAGATCTCGAGATAGTTTTAACATTTCTAATAAACACATATTAGGAATCGACATGTGTAGTTCTCATGCATACATCATAAATAATCACCTTCTTTTTTCATAGAAGTATATTTTACATTCATGTAATACCTACACATGGAAGAGACCTATCCATTTTTAGCACAAACATCATAAGCTATAAGATTAGAAGAAAAAATGATTAATGTGCTCTAGAAGCATTCGCGAAGAAGATGTTTAGGGTTTGTTGGTTCATAACCAAAACCTTCACAATTTGTATATTAAAATTTAGCACCAAAGGACATGCTTAAACTTTTCTCACCTTTTGTTCAAGTATAGGTTTTTGTTTCACAAGTTTGTCACACATGGCTTGTATATCAACCACTAAATTTTGAGGTTGATCCATTTTAACTTTATATTTAGAATGGAAAAACTTCTTAAATGCACTAAATTCAATTTCCTTTCATAAATCTGAAGTTTGACATATAACATGTTAGAATAAAAAATGAAATTCCCATTTAGCAATTTTTTTTAGAACATGAGGTAGAAGTGAAACACTCATCTTTGAATCATGATATAGGTATTTTATATATATTCATCATCTTCTAATGGATATCCCTTAGTTTTTCCAAATTAATCTATATCCTTCATAGAAGCTTTTTCTCATGGATTCATATTTTTTTACCTACTTGCCATTTGTGAAGGTATTTCATTTTTTAACACTATGTAGTCATCAATGCAATGTCTAGACTTATAATAGTTATAACATTTTAGCTTGTAAGCATTAGATTAATAAGTTTGAGTTTTTGAAGTGTTAATGAACTTTCTTTCATGTTTTCCACTTAACTCTCTCCTAACTCTAAGAAATCTCTCAAATTGTGTTGTTATAAGAATCTTTTTTGTTTATTTAATAGAGCCTCATCATCATAATATTATGCTTTAATAGAAATTCCCCATTGCTTTGAAGAAGAGGAAGAGGATGTTAGAGCTAGGGACTTCTCCCTTTCTTCACCAACATCTTATGTCTTCAATTGAAGGATGATTATATTTCCAAAGTGTTCATTTATGGTCATTGATTTGAAATCTCTTATTTCTTAATTTGATGTAGCTTTTGGGATCTAGTATTTGATGAGACCTTTAAAGAATTTTTTATTTGCTCATCTTCAGAGATAACTATACCTAATATCTTATGGTTGCTCACAGTTGAAGTGAATTGGTTATTGAGTCACATTGTTTATTGGAAAATGGTGCATATTCCCTAGCAAAAAGGGTTATTCTTTATTTTTTATAACTTGAGTCTTGCCATCATGAGTTAGGACTAGCTAGTCCTAAGTATTTTTAGTTGTTGTGCCTGAGTATATATGATGTTATTCCCTCTCACCAAGATCACACTATAAAATAATGATGCTTTTGTTATCTAGAGTGATCTCTTTTTCTTTCTAACATCAATGAGTTTATCATGAGTCTTCTAAATAATTATGCCATTTAACTCTTTTGTAATCATTATTTGTTTCTAAGTAACAATGTAACATATATCATAATCTTGTTCCAATTTGAAAAAAAAATATTTCATTCAATCATAAAGCAAATTTCTCAACATTAAACCATTGTGTTATGTAGTGGAGATGCCTTCATTCAATATAATTGAATATATTTTTTAAGATAATTTCAATACAAAGTATTTTTATAATATTTATAAAATGAAAAATTGTTGTGTTTAATAAAATTTGATAATGTTGGATCTTGATTTAAAACTATAATTATGTTTGATGTAAAGATCGATTTGAATAATGTTTGGAAAATTGAATAAAATAAGATTTTGGATTGACTAATTAACTATTTCTATGAAGCAATTGACTTGTTCGCCATTTCAAGTAAGGTTTTTTGTTCAATGGAATTGATCAATTGGTTTGGGGAAGTGATCAAATAGTTGGTAGAATAGTTGACTTGTATTGCCAAATTGATTGACTTGTTTGTCTAACTGAGTATTTTTGTTTCAAAAATTTCTTAAATCAAAATGGAACCTTGATGATCCAAATCCAAACGTCTCTTGAGTAATATTTCACCCTTTTTATCATTTATTTAGCCTACTTGCTTCCTCAAAAACATTTAAGTACTTCATTTTTACAATTGCGTGAGAAGATGACATTTCTCTTTTCTTCATCCACCTTCTATACCGTCTCTACTCAACTAGGATATTCCTTCCCACAATAATCATCCATTACCTTCTTGTGTTTGATATTTCCTAGAAAATTTGACCTACATTTTTCAAAAATCACCATTTGAGCTATTAGATAGAAGTTAACCTATTCTTGAGAATTTCACCCATTCAGCTTAGATTTGAATGGTAAAATTAGATTTTGTGATATGTTACGTAACTCCACTCATTCCTTAGTCGATTTATTAGCTATAAATAACCTTAATCACCGTTTCTTCTCACCGTTCCTTCAACCTCCAAAATATCTAAAATTTGAGCACTTTTGGTCTCTCCTATCTAATTATGGATTACATTTGATTTCTTTTAACTCTTTGGATCCTTTCTATAGCTCCTTCATTTATTATTCTTAAGCAAAAAAGAGTTAGATTTAGGGGAGAGTTAAGTTAATCTTAGCTAAATCTTCCTCGGTTTTTCTTTTAGGTGTGGTAAGTGCGTTGTCCTTCTAATTTGAGTTTTGATTTGTAAAAAATCAATCAATAGTCTTTGTGTTGTAACTCTAGTCCATCTACAATTACATACGAGACTCCAAATGTCCTGCTCTTAAAACCCATGGCTAACACAAGGTTGGACTACTATTGACCCTCTACTTGTGGGAATGAGTAAGTGACCGAGCAAACATACACATCAATACACTTCGTACTGAATAAGCAGAATTAATTCTTCAATAGCAGTCAAAAGTACACAAGATATTTGCATATAGTGATAATCATGCTAACATAGCTCATGCTTATATACATAGAGTACATGCTCTATCATGGTGATACGATACATAGGAAACTCATACAATACATTACTCATCATGTAGAGCAACATAACATAATATCATAGATTAGGACACTCAATCTACTAAGTACATTCACCAACTATCATTAAGTCTTCAATGAGCCATGCACATATTTCCACTGCACGTCATTTTTCCACCTTCCTAATTTCAAATTTCTTATCTAAATACTTATTCAAATTCTTATCCAAATATTTATTCTAATTCTTGTTAAGGGAAAGACTGTGCACCTCCCCGTAGTCTCACATACCATGGAAATATATCTAAACAAAAGGATATAATATCTTGCCTCAAGCTAAGTAACCAACAATGGACATAAGTCCAGGTCGAAGACAGGTAACCACCAATGGACATAAGTCTAGGTTGAAGCAAAAACCACCTAGGTAACCATACCCTTAGGAGTTTAATTCCTTGTATTACATCATTAGTGTCTAGATTTGTTAAGACACCAGTATCTACTAGGATCCTACCTAAAGGCACCAATAAAGTCCCATTAGTCGAGTAACACTTGGTAGTTAAGCAATAATCGGGTAATGTAGACATGTACACAACTCAATCATCTTTTGCTTTAAGTTATTAGTATATTATTCTCGAAGTTATGTGATCATAAAGGCCCGTATAACATGAAAGCAAGGCATTCACATACTTTTTTTTTATACTAAACATTACCATTGCCCAAAAATATGTGGAATTTCCCTTAATGCGTACTCAATATTATCCAAATCCCTTAAATCAATCCATTTCAGAAGAAAGTCTAGATTACATCACCCTTTTAAACCCATGAAATTGTTATTCAAGTTTACCCATTAAGGTCTTTGTAACACCTATTGAGTATGTCATGAATGATGGTCCATTTAATCCATCATTTAGGTTGCCAAATCAAACTCGTCGACTATTTTAAAGACCAATTGATTGTTTTATCCCAAATATTCGGTCTATTTTCTATCAAAGAGCACAAAACAAACATTTTTGATGTAAATCAAACTCACAAATCCAACAAATCAAGCCAAATCATATCATAGAAACATATAATTACTTCATTTGTTTTTAAACTAAAATATGTTTCACAATCAATCAAATTCACCTAATTTCCTTAAAATCATGATTTTTTCTCGAGATACATATGTTAATCAACATATCTCAATTTGAAACTAAATTTCCATGAAAACACCTATAATTAGGACTTTAAGGAATACACCACATCACATGATTAACTAGGTCTAATTTTCGGAGGACGAGTAATTTACTTGGTGCAAGATAAATTTTCTACATATAGGGAAACTCAACCTATAATATTTTCAACTTCCAAACCTTAAAGTAAAAAGTTAGAGCTTCATATATCCAAAAAATAATTTCATATATTAGAATTCAAATTAGGAGAAAAAACTTTACCAAACATAAGAGAAAAATAAACAAAATTTGTTCTGACACAGAGACTCAACTTCTTTCTAAATTTAACTCTCTTTTGCTTGAAGATAAACAAGAAGGACCTAGAGAAAGGATCAAAGGATTGAAAAGAACCTAAAACTAAGCTTGAATTAAAGGGAGAAAACATAAGGTCATAGAGAGCTAGAATATTTTGATGGCTCAAAGAAAAGTGCATGGATGATTTTCTTAGGCAATTTATAGCCAAAAAATATATAAGAACTAGTGTGGTTATCCTGAGATTGAATATCCCTAATTTCTTTTGCTCAAATTTGAGCTCGGGAGGTGGATTTCATCAATGAGAGGTTCACCTCCCATCTAGAGCTAAAATAATTATATATAAAAAAGTAGAGGTAGAATTCACAAGAAATGTAAAACACAAGAGAGGAAATGAACGATCGGCTTGGAAGGAATCTCCTAGCTATGTAGAGACAAGTTCGGGAATCAAAGTAACAATTTCTAGAAAGGAAGAGGAGAGAAATGGAAGAAGATAAAGTAAATGTCACCCTCTTGCTTAATTGTCCAAATCAAAACTTTTAATTAGTTTGAGGAAGACGCTCACCTTGAATATCAGATAAGAAAAGTTAAGTATCTTTCAAAAACTTGGAATGGGATTATCAAGGTTCTCTTATGGAAAAAGAAGTTTTCCTAGAACAATAATTTTTTTAAAAATGTACTCAGGTTCACAAACCAGTTGACCTATCTAGACTACCATTTGGCTATTATACTGACAAGTCATTCGGTTTTCCAAACAAACCCATCAGCTCAGTGAAGCAAAACCCTTTTTATGAAATGATGAACTAGTTTATCATTTCATAGAAATGTCGATCGATCCACCTAATAAATTAATTTAACCTATTTCTAAAGCATATTCAATTCAAGCATTTCCTCAAATTCAATAATACTTTCAAATAAGAATCAAACATTATCAAATCTCCACAAATATCATAACATTTAATCCAACAAACTTCACAAAAAGATACTCTATTACAGTGCATCTGTAACACCCCCAAATTTTGTAACTTAAATTTTTTTTTTAAAGAGTTATTAATGGAAGCCAAAATAGCAAACGCAAGGGTGTCACATCACATCCAACATACAAGAGGCACTCCTTATGCCCAATCTATGTCAGGTGCAAGGCAAAACTAACCTTATACCTAAGAATCAAATGTGGTAAGCACTTAATTCCACCGCGATACAGGGTACAAAATAGAGAAGAGGGAATAAATGGTGAAAATAGAGGACTACAAGTCCAAAAAGAGATAGAGATGTCTAGATAACCATATGCTTTACCAAATAATTTAGTGCTGACCCAAGGTAAGCTCATCAAGCTAATAATCATTAATCACCTGCAAAATAGGGTAGATCTGCTTGTGGGAATGAGAAACACCCATAAAAAGGGTTGTCGGTGCAGTACATACTGAGTAAGGACAAATACTATCAAAACAGATATACAAATAACACATGCTTTCACATTAGATAGAAATGGATTAACCAAAAAATGAAATAGAATATGATCTAAATTCCTTTATTAAGTGTAATCTATTTTTATTCTTTTATATGTGTTGAGTACAGGAACCCCACTATTCTTAAACTGGTGGAGCGGTCTGAAACATCATCTGATGGACAACACACCTAAGCCACTATTATTTTAGGTGGAACGGAGATTTAGAACATCCTATTTGGGAAAAAGGCTCTCGAGCCATTATTCTCCTCGGTGGAATAGGAATACATATATGTAACACCACAAAATTCACTACTTTTTTAATTGAAAGTGGAAGTAATTAAATACTTAATTTAAAACCCATGAATTTTGGGGATGTTACAGCCACACTTAGTACCAAACCAGTTCTCTCCGACCGTTTCAGTACCAAGTGCTAAGGCTAAAGAAAAGAAATAATCAATTATAAATCAATATAATCCAAATTCTAAATAAGCATTAAACGGTTGTAAAACAAAAATCAGAGTACACATAATGAATTATTATTCAAATTAAAAAGAGAAATAGTTACAACCAATAAAAGATTAATAAAAGGAAATAGAATCATATAAATACCAAAATATGGCCACAACTCTCTCGAACTTGAGTCAACCACAAACTCAACACACAGCCCTGACTGATGTCTCGCCCACCTGCACAAAGTCAAAAGGGCATACTACTCGTGGGAATGAGCAACACCCATGAAAAGGTTGATCAGTACGCTACGTACTGAGTAAGGTAACCGAACACTAAAGCCAACACATAAGCACATAATCCATGCAAAATAATAAACGGGCATAATCCAACATAACAACATAAAGGCATATGAACAATTTAGGTAAAAGTAATAAGGCACATTTATAGTTTGAATTAATTACTTAATTAATCTCTGATCATAACTCATTTCACACCATGCTTTTTATCAAATCCATGCGAGTACAGAAGCCCCCACTATTATAGCCGGTGGATCGAAGACACATAGGACTACGCATCCTAACCACTATTCCTAACCGATGGATTAGTTGGCTCTGGCTCACATGGTGTTCCACTATAAGTAATTAGTATCTTTTAGGCATTTTAGCAAAGCTCGGGTTTGTGTTTGTTGAGCTCGAAAACCCCCACTATTATAACCGGTGCATCGGTCACACATAGGACATCATGTCCTAACCACTATTATAACCGGTGGATCGGTCGCACATAGGGTAAAAACCCTAACCACTATACAACCATACAGACCCTAATACCATCATGTAAACCCTAATACCACCATACGACCATTAATACCACCATGCAACCCTAATACCACCAAACAACCATTAATACAAGCATGCAAACCCTAGATTCCGTCATACAAAACCCTAAATTCAATCGACACAAAAACCAAAATCCATCCATATCAAACCCTAGATTCAAACCATAGAAAACCCAAAGATTTTTCCATATAATACAATTGATTAATTATCCCATTCATAACCACAAATTAGATTATCCCATACAAGACCATAAGTTAGATTTTTCCACATGAAATCATAAATTAGAATCTCCCATATAAACCATAAATTAGATTGTCCCATATAACATCATATAATACATTCTCCTATACAAAATCATCCAAACCATAAATTAGATTCCCTCATACAAAACCATAAGTTAAACTCCCCCACACATAATCATAAAAATTATAAATCAGATTCTCACACATAAAACCCTAAAATTCTCCATTTTATACCTCCACTCATGAATCGTTAAAATAATTAGGTCAACTCACCACCCTTGGTCAACTTCTTTCCCCATCCTCCTTTTTCATCCTTTCTCCCACACAAACCACATCAACACCCTCACATGCATGCCTTATAGGGTCAGAAACCATCCATCATATATACATAATACACATACCATACAAATGCCCGAAGACATACTTCAACTCCACACCATACCATATACAACATAAATAATAACAAACGTATGATACATAGCATGCGGAGCACATAAAGTATATAAACACACAAAAGGCCTTAGTAACACCCTTACTTGGAACGACACCGGTCTTGGAGCATGCTCCTATGCCTCCTTAGGGCTTTGACCAAATAATAACATACTAAAAGAAAAAACATTAACACAATTCTAACTTTACTAAAGATATAGAAATAATAGAAATATTATAAAAGTTGATAATTAATGCAAGGTTAAATACTTTATTCTAATAATAATAATGATACTAAAAATAATACCAATGAGAATATCAATAAGGATAATAATAATAGTAACAATATTAATAATAAAAATGAAATTATTCAAAAACAAAGTAAAATAAAGGCTTCAGCCCCTTTTCCAAAATAATACTAATAATAATATTAGTAACATAAATGACAAAATTTAGTAATAATAATAGTGATGAAATATTAATAATAATAACAAGAATAATAATAATAATAATAATAATAATAATAATAATAATAATAATAATAACATTATTAACAACACTAATAGTAAAATATTTGTATTAATAATAATGGAATAAGAATAATAGAAATTCGAAATAGGAAATAATGATAATAATTATATTTATAACATATTAATATTAATAATAGTAATAATAGAAATAATATGGGGAATAATAATAAAATTGAAATAAAATACAAAAGGTCTTCAGCTCTTAATATAAATAATAATAAAAACAATAATAATAATAATAATAACAATAATAATTATAATAGTATTTATATGCAAATAATTGAAATAAAATAATCTAAGGGTTATAAAAATAGGGAAAATGGCTGAGAGGGCCTAGGATTCAACCTTAGGCTGGCAGGGATAGGCGGCACCGGCGGTGGTGCACGGCGGTGGCGGCGGAGGCTGAAAAAAGGAAAGAAAAGGGTAAAAGTCGAATGTTGGGAAAAAGATAGGGAGAATTAGGGTGGGAGTTGAGGTGTTTAGGGTTGCTTAAAAGGAGGGGGACAGAGTGGAGGTGGTGGCGTAGCCAAAGGTGGCGGCGCATGACAACGGTGGTGGTGGCAGAAAGACGAAGAAGAAGAAGAAGAAAAGAGAGGAGGAGAGGGAGGGAGAGGAAAACAAAGGTATGGGGAGATAGAGGAGGGTCTGTAGAACATAATGGGAGGTAAAAGAAGCGATGTAGATGGCGGAATAGGTGGCTAATTGTTGTTCGAAGGGCGGCGGAGGCAGAAAAATAGGTTGGAGAGAAGGCTACTTCGCATAGCCTCGGTGGCTTATGTAGGAAAAATAGAGGGGTATGGATGATTTAGTTAGCTAGAGGGAGGTGCAAGGAAGATTTTTGTGGCCATAGATGGTGCCGATGTTGGCCGGAGATGGCGGACGAGGAGTCTTAAGTGGCAGCGGTGGCAAGGACGGGAAATTCAGGGTAGGAGTTAAAGGCTTGATACAAAGTAGGTTACGAGGGTATTTATAGGGTTAGAAGGGAGGCTAGGGTTCTGTGGTTCGGTGAGGGGATAATGCAGTTAGGGTTACGGTCACTAGTGGTGAGGTTGGCTGGTGGCAACAATTTTCGGTGGAGAGGGTGCGCAGTGAAAAAAAACTACGAGGAGAGGGGGAGTTAGTTGGGAAATAAGGTCAAAGAGTCAATAGGGAAGAGAGAGGAGCGAAAACACCGGTCAATGGTGGGGAAAAACCAGTGCGGTGGCGGCGTTCTTGTAGGTCGGTGGAAGGGATAACAGGTGCGAAGCCTAGGGGAGAAGAAGGGGGTTGGGCCAGACTGTTCGAGAAAAGAAGAGAAAAAAAAGGGAGACGGGCGAACCGGGCGCGATGAGGGGAAGGGTGCGTTAAATGAAACGCGGCATTTAGGACTTAATAATCATAAAATGAAGCGCTAATAAGGGAGGAAGAAGGGTGCACGGCGCGGGTTGGGCCGAAGGAAAGGAAGAAGGGGAACTGGGCCGGTCGGTTGGCCCAGTTCGGCGAGGAGAAAAAGGAAAAAGAAAGAAAAAGAAAAAAGGGAAAATAAAGAAAAATTAAAAATAATTAGGTTAGAGCCAATTAAATTAATCTGAATATTTAGGATATTTAAAAATAATAATATTTGAATAAAATAATATTTAAATCCCCTTTTTAGTCTACATTAGGATTTTAAAAAGATTTTTCATAAATTCATTTTTAATTAGCAAAATACCCTAATTTTCTCCAATTAAATTATTTATAAAATTAATATTAATTTGAAAATATTTTATCCTTCTTATTTTAAATAAATTAATTTATTTAATTAATTTGCAAATAAAAATCCTTAATTAGCTAAAATACCCAAATTTCACCCTAATTAAAATATTTATAAAATTTCTTATTAATTTTCCCTAATTAACTTCCTTTATTTTAATAAAAATAAATTATTTAATTAATTTTCATAATAAAATATTATTTAATAATAAATAATAAAATTAGAATTTTCAGGGTATTTTAATATATATATATATATATAGAAAAATATATCACCTTTGTCCTACTCATGTATTTTTCCACTTTAAATCATTAGTATCTTTTCCATTGTTTATAATGTTACATATTCATTCACGATGAGTAAGGGCCCACTATTCTTAGTCTTATGGAACGGACTTAAGCACCTTCTTGAGGAAAAATTCTCCCAAACCACTATTTTCCATAGTAGAACGGGAAATCACAAACACACACATATATAAAATATTACCTTGGTCCTAACTCATGTATTCTTCCACTTTAAATCATTTGTATCTTTTCATAGGTTAAAATTTTACATTTTCATTCACGATGAGTAATGGTCCCACTATTCTTAATCCGGTGGAATAGACTAAAGGAGCTTCTCAGGAGAAAATGCTCCTGAGCCACTATTCTTTCCAATGGAACAGAGATTAAAAACATCATTTTGGGGCAAGACACTCCCGAACCACTATTATCCCAATTGGAACGGGAACACACACACACACATATATATTTATACATAGAAAAATAGAACCCTTTGGCCTTACTCACTTGCTCTTTCACATAAAGTGATTAGTATCTTATTCAAGATTGATTCTCAGGTATAGAACATATTAAAATAGATATACATATAGCATAGGTTAAAGTCCTTAAGTCCTTTCGAACCCTAATTACACACCCTTTAATATTCATTCTCCTATATTAAATATTCCACACAACTTATATTGTATCATCTCCAAATCCCATCATTATTATCATACCCAAAATGTAAGACCTAATTCCCATAAGTATACTTTAATAATCTCATCCTGATATATTAATCACAGAAATATCCAATACCCAAATTCCACAGATTTGTCTTAACACTTCCCATGAAATTTTCATAATTACCAGTTCTAATAGATAACCTCTAAACCATAAACATCGAATAATGGTATTATCATTTCAAGATAGTTTTCCTGAAATAATCCATTAAATCATTTAAGTACCCCAAATAAGAATAATACTTCCATGAATTCCTCTTGCTATTATTATTATCATATTTTAACCCTCCTAATACATAAAATACCAAAATTTCCTTATTAGCCCATAATGACCTAGTTATCCTTAAGCACAAATAAAAACCTTTATTTTTCCACAAATATTATTTTCTAAGTCCACATTTAATCATCATACCTCATGAGAATTCTTTAGTCTATTTATTAAGAACTCATTTAGCCCATATTTCATACCATAATATATATGCCCACAAATATTACATTATCATAACAAAATAATAATGGTATCTCTTACTCATTCTTACTTTCTTTTAATAATAAAATATTATTAAGTCTGTATTCTATGCCATAGGATTTATTTCCACAAATATGATATTATCACAACAAAATAATAATGGCACCTCTTACCCATTCTTACTTTCTTTCAATAACATAATATCCTTAAAGCCATATTTTATACTATAAGATATATTTCCACAAATATGACATTATAACAACAAAATCATAATATAATGGTACCTTTTACCCATTCATACTCCCTTTCAACATATTATTCATATCATCACAAAATATCACAATCAACACATGTTACAACACATATCAACAATATCATGAAAAACACATATAACCATACCAGCAAATACACCAAAAATCTTACACATCAAATAGTATCCTAACTAAATAGAACACCGGACTCTAACAACCCAAATCCTAAACATCCTTCTTCGAAGCTACTAGAATACCACCTACAAACAAATAATAAAACTCATGGCTTGGCTCGCTGAGTTAAATCGAATGAGAAATCAATGTGAAGAGCGTAAAAATAGAAATAACCATAGTCAAAAGGGAGTATGAGATGTGTGGATGTGTAGAGGAATGTATGGTGGAGCTATGGTTAAAATTTTGTTTTGTTTAGACAAGGTTTGGGTGTGAAAACAGGGATGCATAGCCAAAAATAGGATGTCGCATAGTTGTGTAGTAGATGGTGCAAATGTTGCATGACTATGCAGTAGGAGATTTAAGTGTTGTATGGCCATGTGGCAGGCAGTGGATATGCCATCCACTCTATAAAAGTGAGATGAATGAGGGAAAAGAAATGATGGCCAGTAGTGATGGACAATGCTGGTGTTGGGGAAGGTTAGGGTGACCTTTATGGCCAATCCACCAACAAATAGATTGCGAGTGGCGGCCGTGGTGGTGCACAGTGGTGGACTAGTAGTGCGCAGCCAAACGAGGGAAATAATAAGGAAGAAGAATGAGAAAAGAGAAGGAAGAAAGGATAAGTAAGAGGGAGCTTGGCAATGGCTCTTTGACACAAAAATGGGTAGAATGAGACAAAACAAAGGAGAAAGATGGAGAGTGTGTAGTATATATACATACATATATATATATATATATATATATATATATATATATATATATATATATATATATATATATATATATATATACACGTGTTCATCTGTGGTGTGAGTTGGGGAAGAAGAAAAAGAACAGGGGATGGTGTGCGGTTGTGATGATGGTGTTGGTGTAGCTGTAAGGTGATGATGATGGTGATCGTTGTAGAGGATTGTTAGGGGTAAGGTATTAGCTGCATGGTGATGGTGGTGATGGTTGTATGTAGGTGTTGCATGAGAAGTAAAATGGCAAGGCAAAAGGAGTGTATAGGGTGTGTGTATGGGTTTGTATTCGGACAGGGATAAGGGAGCAAAAGGAGAAGAATAAAAAGAAGAAAGGAAGTAAGGTGATGGGTGATGGATGTAGAAAGGTGATGGCACAAGTGGGTGGTGCAGGTTGCAAGTGCAGGGTGCAACAAATTCAAGTATGTGTAACTTAAGGCTAACGGAAGGAGGAGAAAAACAAAGAAAATAAAAGGAAAAAGAGAAGGGTTCACAGATTAGTTTAGGGCGATTTTGGATTAGCCAAGATAGTTAGGATTTAGAAGATTTTTTAGTGGATATTTATTTTGGTTCATGAATTACAGTTTATCTTAGTCAAGTTTTCGGATTCGATTAAATTTTTGGGATTAAGAAATTGGGTTAAAGATAAAAATAACATTTCTTAAAATTTGAATCAAATTAGGGCACTAATGATGCAAGATTAGGCTACGCAAATTTTCAGGGTATGACAACATCCTTGAAGCCTACTAACCAAGGTCTAAGCATTGTACATAACACACACAATGATTCACATAATACATTCAACGAGGAAAAATGGTACTAGACCCCTTAAATAAAGAATAAAAAAGAAACATCACACTACGAGAATAATTGTAGATGATTTGCACGAACCTCCTCTTTGGCTTCCCAAGTGGCTTGTTTTGCTCCATGTCGTCACAAAATGACCTATTCTAGTAGGAAATTGTTCATTCACATCACTTAGGTCTTCTTGTCTAGGATTATTATGAGTCATTCTTCGTAAATTAGAGACTTATCATGTTCTAAAACCTATGGATGGATGACATGCAAAAGATCCGCCATATGTTTCCTCAATTAGGACCTGTGAAAAACATTATGCATACATGACGATTCCATCAGTAGGGCTAAATGGTAAGCTTCATTGCCAACAGGATCCACAATCTCATATAATCTAATGTACCATTCATTGATTTTACCCTTTTTGCCAAGACTTATAGCCCTTAGTTCATCTTCTCAAAATTACCTAGCTCTTATATTAGTCTTAGTTTGCGCTCATCCAATATCAAATTAGTCAAATCTACCTCATTATCTCCTCAATCATATCTAGTCCTAACATAATTGTGTCATGATTATAACTCTAGCATAAAGGAATACAACACCTTCACCTGTACAAGGCTTCAAGAGCTTCCATACTGATACTAGAGTGATAAATACTACTATAGCATAAATAAATATAGTCTATGCGGCCCACCCAACTACCCCAAAAATCTAACACACATGCTCGAAGCATATTCTCTAAGGTATGAATGGTCCTCTACTTCTAACCATCTATGGCTGGGTGAAAAGTAGTACTGATCATCAACAAAGTCCTAAATGTAGCTTGTCACTTTTGCCAGAGATGAGACAAGAATCAAGAGTCTCGATTAAACACAACAACAATAGGGACCCTATGCAATCACACAATGTGCTTCTGACAAGTGTTGGCTAGGTGCTTCATACTCTAGATCATCTTCATGGGTATGAACACTATCGACTTTGTTAGGTAATCCAGAACAACCTAGATATAATCAAAACCATTATGTGTCATCAAAATACCCACACAAAGTCCATCAAATTACTATCCCACTTTCCTTTAAGAACTTTTAGAGGTTGTAGCGGCCCTATTGGCCTTTTGTCCTAGATCTTAACCTTCTAATAAGTCAAATGTTGGGTAACAAACTCTATGACGTCCCATTTTATATAGTGCCACCAACACAACTTCTTCAAATCCTTATATAACATGTCCCCTTTAAGGTGGAAGGAATAGAGTATAATGTCCTTCTTCTAAGATATTCTTCTTAAGCTCAACACATTGCTTAGTTATACACCACCTACCATAGCATTTAACACTACCATCTTCACGGAGTTTAAACCCTTGGACTCTACCCTCTTTAATACCCAACTTGATCCTTTGAATCTTAAAACCACCTAGTTAATTAGCTCAAAGTTCCTCAAAGACCATAAGAGTGATAGTGATTGAACTCTTTCTTGATCCTAAACTACCAACAATGATCATCTTGATCTCTATCTTCCAAAACTCTTAGCATAGATGATTTGATAATACAATTGTGCCAAGGAATGGGTTATCTTCTAGCTAAGCACATTTGCCACATCATTAGCCTTAATCTCAAAATAAGTCAATTCTAGGTTGTAATCCTTGACCAAATCTAATGAACGGTGATGTCTCAAATTCAACTTTAGTTTAGTGAATATGTAATTGAGAATGTTATAGTTGGTGTAGGACTTGTACTAAACCCCATAAAGGTAATACCTCCAAATTTTAAGAGGGAAAACTATGATTAGAAGTTCTAAGTCATCCATTAGGTAGTTGTGTTCATGCTTCTTTAGTTATTGAGAAGCATACGCCACCACTTTCCCATGTTGTAGGAGCACGTAACTTGTCCATGCTTAGATGTGTCATTGTATACTTCAAAACCTTTAAATTTGCTTAGTAAAAAAGCATTGGGGTTGTAGCCAATTTCTTCTTCAACTCCATAAAAGCTTCACTACACTTCTCATCCTATTGAAATCACATAAACTTTTTTAGCAACTTGGTTCATGGAAAAACTATCTTAGAGAAATGCATAGAAAATCTATGGTATTAACCAAACAATCCAAGATATTTTGCACCTCCTAGATAGAAGATGGTGCTAGCTATTAAGAGATGACTTGAACCTTTGAAGGATCCACTACCACCCCATCCTTGGTGATTACATGTCCAAGAAAAACCACATGATCTTACTAAAACTCACACTTTAAAAGTTTTGCATACAACTGTTGTGACCTTAACAGTGCTAAAGTGTATTGTTGATATTTTTTGTTCTTTTCTTGATCGTTGAAGTGGATGAGGATGTTATTGATGAATAACATGATGAATTAATCCAAGAACAGTTAGAAAATCTGGCTCATGAGGGACATGAATGCTAGTGGCACATTAATGAGTTTGTAAGGCATTACTGTGAACTCATAAGAGCCATATAATGTCCAAAATATACTTTCTTAAGTTGAAGGTAGCTTAACTGAAGATCAATATTAGAGAATACATTGGCTTCTTTTAGTTGGTTGAATAGGTCATTAATCATTAGCAATGAATAATGGTTCTTTACCATTACCTAATTCATTCTCGGTAATCAATGCACAATCTAAGGCTCTCCTACCTTTTCGTCATATATAGGATAAGCACTTCTCATGGCAATATACGTTTCATCAAAATTTTCCCTTCCCCAAAAAATCCTCTAGTTAGGCTTTGAGCTCTTTAATTTTCGTAGGTGTCTTATGGTATTGAACTTTCGATATGGGTTCCATCCCTAGAATATGTCCACAGTAAACTCGACATCTTGAATAGGTGCCAATCCTAGAATCTACAGAAGGAATACATCCAAAAACTCATGGATAACTACATTTTTCTCTAATGGCATTTCAACTGCCTTTGTATCTTTTGCACTACACAAGAAAAGAAGATATCCTTTGCAATCATGGTTGCTCATCATGATGGATGACATAATTTTTACATAGGAGTAAGGTGCATACTTCCAATACGAGATCTTAATACCCTTTAGTACTCATAGAACCGCATGTAAACTCACAATGCTCATTATTTCCTCAACCCATCCATTCTAAAAATTATATCAAAGTCATGAAAATAAAGCTCTATAAGATTAGGGGGAAATTATATTCCCTGAACAATCAAGGGTAACCCTTTATAGAACCTAGAATACAAAATCCTATCACCTAAGGGTAGCGCAACAAAAACGGAAGTGTGATTGGAAGGACACAAAGCCACCCTAGCTACAAATGTGGATGACATAGAAGAATTTCATTCACTAAAGACAAACACTATGCATGTTGGAAAGGTATGAATGGTGAGCATATCGGTCACCATGCCTATTCTAACACTCTACCTTGGACAGGATGATTATGTTCAAGTGTCCTCTAAAATGAACTCGCACAGCACTAGTTGATAACTAACCATGTGGAAATGTACGAGGCTTTTTACCTCTTTTCCTACTAGCTCGACTTTCCATACTAGTTCGTGAAGGATGAGCCCTAAAAATATATGCCTATAATGGTTGACAAGTTCCAATGCTCTTATTTTATGTTTGACCTCTCTAAGCAGTACTACCTCTAATATGAAACTCATAATATTTATATCCAATAGTACCATACCCAGGGCAAGTCACCTTGTTGCCTCCATAATCTAGTCCTGGGTGATATGCTCTACAATGCTTACAGTGGTAATACCTTTCTTAAGAATGGCTCCCACACTAACCTCCAACATAGAGTATTGACCCCATACTCCTTCCATACATAGGTGGCATGATTCCTTCCACATAAGCCTTCTTCCTTTCACCGAGATGTTGATGACCATCAAGCTTCCTCTTGCCACCCAACAAGGTAGTCTAGGATTTCATGACTCAGTAAGCCTCCAAATCCAACTCATACATTCCTACCATGTCTAGCTGAATAAATGCCACTAACAGCTCTAGGTATATGTAATACCCCCAAAATTCATTACTGAAAAATTTCGTTAATAAAAAGGAAATTAGCGGAAGCAAATAAATAAATAGTGAACTTTGGGAGTATTACCACCACACTTAGTACCAGACCGGTTCACTCATACCGTTCCAGTACTAAGTGCTAAGGATAAAGGAAAATGAAATACAATGTGCAAGAAATTCAACATACTGAAATCAGAGTAGCGCATCAAATCGTTTACCAGAATAAAATCCACCAATAGTGGTTACAATAATAACATATACATGAAAAACTAGGAAATTAAATGAAGAAGGAGGAAAACCCTAACGATACCGGATAACTCCTTACTCTCTTTCCCGTAGGTCACTTGAGTAGCACCTGAAAATACCTACAAGGGAACTGCCCATTGAATAGGCAGGGGCCCCATAAAGGGAATCCCTTTAGTACTACGGTACTGAGTAACCCTTTAATACCACACTTTAAGACAGGCCCGCATACGGCACATAATACAAGCTACACACATAAATAATGAGAGGTGCACACATAACAATAACATGCATAATAATTCATAAATCACGATCGATACTTTGGGCCTTAAGCCATGTCATATTATAAGATCAATACATTCGGGCCTTAAGCCATTATTCCGTCATCATTAAATCAGTATCATAATTTATATCCATGTGAGTGCGAGAACCCCACTATTATACCCGGTGGACCGGAAGTAAACACACATAGCAGAACTCACCTGACCACTATTATTCCCGGTGGACCGGTCTGGCACCGACTCACATGGTGTTCCACTATAAGTGATTAGTATTTTTCCATAATCTTATTCACATACATAACTGATTTTATTAAGCTCGGGACCTCCACAATTATTGCCGGTGGACAGGAATACATATAAACTCCTCATCCAGGGCACAACGCTCCTGACCACTATTATAACCGGTGGACCGGGATATATAAAGAATCATCATCCAGGGCACAACGCTCCTGCCACTATTATAACCGGTGGACCGCGATATATAAGAATCATCATCCAGGGCATGACTCTCTTGGCCACTATTATAACCGGTGGACCGGTACTCAATATCATAATCATCTCGGCCCGACTCATTAATATTCCACTTTCGATAATAGTATCTTTCCTTTCTTTAATCAACACATCAATCATATTTATTTGCCTCGAACGGGAGATCAATAACCCAGGACACAAAGGTACACCGATCATACCGGTGCATATCAGCTACTCAGTACCCTTCAACCACGAACCCAAGGACACAAAGGTACCCTGGTCGTACTGGTGCATAAAGCTAACTCAGTACCCTACCGACAAGGATACCTAATCCATAAGTATGCATACCCCCTAACTAGGTCCGTTGAGCTACAAAGAGTAAGATATAGGGCCTGGCTGGGGCACAAAGGCACACTAGCAAATACCAAAATAATCGTGGACTAAACCACGTCCTTAGGGTAGCGACCCCTAAGGAGTCACCATTCTCGATCTCGAGGTCTTTCACTTTAAGTAATAGTTTCTTAATTAAGGTGATCTCGAAAAGCACGATAATCTGATACTTATTCACTTTCAATCGTTCTGATATCATTAGTCGTTTCTTATTCAGATGATTATCCAAGATATCACAGAGAAATCATTAAGGCCAGACTAATTATCAAATACTCTTGCTTGGCTGATCACCATTATTTAAATCATATTATAATGGTCCACAATCATAATGACATGTTAGGTACAATTTACTCATTGACCCTTTACTTATACAATTACTAAGTATCCATTCCTTACTCGCCAAATTACCATGTTACCCTTTAGGTTACATAATTACCAAATTACCCTTTATACAGTTTAGGTTACCAAGTTATCCCCTACACTTTTTAGATCACCATTCACTCCTCATAATTGCTACACTTATCATATTTCCCAATGGTTGGTTAGATCACCAAATCACCCTTCTCCTTTGTTATAATTACTAAATTGCCCTTGAGTTGGATAAATTACTAAATTACCCTCCTTCATTATCATGATTACTATTTTGCCCCTTTAGTTGGTTAAACCATTATCACTTTACCCTTTTATCGGCTAAATTACCAAATTGCCCCTTTAGTTGGATAAATTACCAAATTTCCCTTCTCCTTTATCATAATTACCATTGTACCCCTCTCAATTATTTTAATTACCTTTTTCCTTTTTAATTATTATAAATCCCAAATTACCCTTCTTCATAATTACAAATATTAATTTACCCTTCTTAATAATCATAATTATTAATTTACCCTTCTCCATTATTAAAATCACCATAATGCCCTTTAATTGGTTAATTTACCAAATTACCCTTCTTTAGTATCATACTTATCCAATTGCCCTCCTACAATCATAATTTTATTACTAAATTATCTTTTGTCGTTATCATAATTACCAAGTTACCCCTTACTCCCAAGTTTACCATGATTTCCTTTTATTTTCAAAATTACCATTTTACCCCTTACATCTAATTTTACCATATTCCCTTTTGCTTGTAAATTACCATAATACTCCTTTTACTTTACAAATTACTATTTCACCCTTTCACATCCCAAAATTACCATTTCTTTCTTTCCTTACAAAATTACCATTTTGCCCTTCTTTTCCAAAATTACCATAATGCCCTTTTACTTGAAAAATTACCATAATGCCCTCCTTCATCCAAAATTACTATTTTACCCCTACTTCCAAAATTACCATTTTACCCTTCTTTCTCACAACTTACAATTTTATCCTTTACATATAAATTATCATTTAACCCCTTTTTTTATAAATTACCAAAATACCCTTTTTGTTTACAAAATTACCAAAATGCCCATTTTCACTTATGAAATTTCCACCCAACCCCTTTATTCACCATTTTTATGAATTTACTAACACTACATAAAATAATGATATTAGTGCTTCATTCTTATCATCTAAGTCCACCAACATGTTATTATTCAACATAATACTCATTAGCAACTACCTACATTGATTCACACACCTCATATGCATAATTACTAAAATACCCTTAAACAATAACATCATTCATGCATTAGCAACATGATACATCATAAACAAGCATTTAACATTTCCATCAATAATCAAACTCCATCCTTAATTAACATACCTACATATGGCACAAAAGTTATCATGCTTTTTCCTTTTTATCAAACAATATAAGAAACCACATACATATCATGCTAAGCACACCAAACATGCATAAAATCATACTAAACCCCTAATGTGCTAGCATACGTTTTTCCATATATTTAAGGGAGGATTAACGGTTACCTTAATCCCGCAAAATATAAAATCTTGCCAAGCATAATTAGCAACCCAACACCTAAAAATAATATCCATCATTATTATGTTAGAAATAAGAAATTACAAGGATAAGACTTTATAGAAAAAAAATTATTTAATAATAAAACACATTAATTAATTATCAATATTCCTCAAAAATTTTCCAAACAAATTCCAAAATAAGGGGGAGCTCACACGGCATGAGCAGCGTGAGTTTCATGCAAAACCATGGGGGAAAAAGGGCTCAAAGAGGGTGAAGGGAGCAAATTTTGTTATTTTCGGGTTAGGGTCTTTAGGCTAGAAAAGAAGGTGGATGGGGGAGGTTCTAAGGCAGGGGAATGGTGCAGAAGTGAAGAGGGGGTGTAGGTGGAGTCTAAGGGTGGTTTCACGGCAACATAGGGAAACGGAGACGGCAGCGGAAATGCAGCAAAGTTGGCTGCCGAGAAGGGTCGAGGGGAAGGGGTTGTGAATGAAGGAAAAGGAGAGGGAAAAATGGAGGGGTTTGAGGGTTGTTTTCAGCCAAATAATGCATGGTGGTTGTAGAGGGGGTTGCAGGGTGTCGAATGGTGGGTTGGGTGGCGGCAGAGTTGGCCGGACGGCTGCGGAAATGGCGGTTGTAGGTGGCTCGGTGGTAAGGGGGAAAACTGGGGAGAAAAAGCAAGAGGGGGAGAAGGGAGGAAGTGTAGGGCTCGAGGGGGGGCGTGGTGGTGCAGGGTGGTATTAGGCGGTGGCAAAAGGCGGCGCAGGGCTGGGTGCGGTGGTTTAGGCGGCGGTAATAAAAAAAATGGGGAACGAATGGGAGGAAGAGAAAAGAGAGAAGAGTCTCGGGGAAGGGGGATGTGGGTTCGAATTTATAGTGAATGAATGGCTGGGGAGATGAAGAAAAATAAGAGGGAGAAGAAAGGGGGCAGCGGCTGGCCGACGAGGGAGGAGAGAGAGGGAGAGGGAGGTTGGTGGTGGCCAGGTTGCAGGTGGCGACATGCTCAACCATAGTAGAAGAAATGGTCGGGCGTGGGATAAGAAGAGAGGAGAAGAAGAATGGGATGGCGGGCGGCTAGACCGGTGTACGAAAAGAAGGGAGCCGGCCGGTCCAGGGGTAAAAAAATAAGGAAGCGTTTGGGCTGGTGTGCTGGGCGGCGCGCGCGAGGGAGAGAAGGGAGGAAGCCCGCGCGAGAGAGGGGAGATGGGCTAGTGGCCCAAGCGCACGTGGGGGAGGGGAAGGGCAGGTCGGGTCGGGCGGCCCAAGGGAGGGAGGAAAGGAAAAAAAAAGAGAAGAAAGGAAAAAGGGTAAAAAAGGAAATCGAAAAATAGTAAAATAAATTAAATTAATTTATAAAATTATAAAATGTAATATTCTTGGTAAATTATTTAATTTAATAATTTATTTCATTATAATAAAATATATTAATTTAAAAAGGATAAGGTTAGTAAAATATTAGTTTGAAAATTATTTAAATAAAAATAGCATGATAGAATAACGAAATATCTATTTTAATTTACTAAATATTCTCGTCCAAATTTATATACTCAAAAAATCCATAAACTAATTAAATTAGATAATTCTAAAAGCTAATTTGTTTCAAATAAAAGCTATTTATTAAATTATTATTTTTCTAAAAATTTGGGGTATTACAGTATCTAATTCCTAAGCGATCTTGAAATGGTGAGCCTACATTGCTTATTTGGCCTCTACCTTTAGAGAAAACAGTACCCAGTCCAAGAATCTTATGTAGTACTCCTCTATCGTCATGCCTCCCTTCTAAAGGGTCATAAACTTGTCGTACTTCTCCATATGGAGGTTATTAGGGTAGAAGAGGACACAAAGAGCCTCAAGGAACAATCTCCACCCTATAGGCTTTGTGCATCTATGCAAGATGTTACTCTACCAGGGGTGTGCTCTTTGCCTTAGGTATTATACCACCACATCAACTCTCTTATGCATTAGGTGACCACATATGAGGAAGGTATTATCCATGTTCCTAACCCATCTCTCCATAATTTTAGGGTCCTACTAACCCTCAAGGATAGTTGGGTGATGATTCCCCGCCCTCTTAAGCAAATCTTCTAAAACTATTATAGATGTCCCTACTAGCAGTGGATGAGGTACTAGGATTTAACCATCTATGTATGCTCCGGTTGTCTCCATGAATGATGTGATATGCTTGTAAAGATGATAAGAAACTATCAATTCCTACAAACTATGATTTATTAGAAAGATCTATTGTCAAGTACCAAGACTAGTACAACACATCAATAGAAAGATTATCTATAGCATATTCCCTAACCAACTTGTGCTCACACACATTTTATGTTTAAAGATAACTTTACATTAAACTGAATACTTGAATAATTAGGAACTATTTAAAAAAATTGTGGTTTTTGTTAAAACAATTTACAAGAAAAATTGTTTTTGAAAAGCTAAGATACCCACATGTGGTATTATCTTCATAGTTCTTGAAAGTTATACTCCTTTAAGAATATGCGCTGGTATCAATATAAGATATCAACTACAAACATCAAGAGGGAAGATAACTTTACAAAAAAAGATAAGATACCAACTTATAACACCCCCATTTCTTCACTCCTAGAAAATGTTTTTGAAAATTTTACAAAAACGGTGAACAACAAAATGCTTAGGAAAATGTAGTGTTACAACAATGCATAAAATATGATAGGTACAAGCAACCCATCCCATGTTAGACACAATAGTGGGAGAACTAACCATCTAAAACCAAAGAAGAGTGTGCCAAAACACATTATATACATACCAAAACAAAGGCTTTTGATTATAGGACCTCAACAATCTAAAATATTCAAATACATAAGGGGAAAATTAAACTAAAGTACATGCATGAAAATATAAAAAATAAAGTAGGACATAGCCCTAAACTCTGTTCAGTAGAGAAAGCACAAAAGAATCCAAATGTCAATGATCTTAGAACCCATTACAACCATGAGGTTAGCCTACTAGTGATGATCCCCAAAAACTTTCATATGACCCTCTACTCTTGGGAATGAGTAGGTGACAAAGAAAATGGGCACATTAGTATGCTTAATACTAAGTAACCCAAGTTACTTCTTTAATGGAAGTCAAAAGCACACAAGACTCCCACACATAGTCAAAATCATACTAACATAGTTCATGCCTTTATACACAGAACAAATTCTCTATCATGGTGATATCATACACTAGAAACTCATACCCTACATGGCTCATCATGCATTATGACAAAACATAATATCATAGATTATTATAGACAGTATACTAAGTTGATTATCTAGCTATCATTAAAGTTTCATTCATCCAAGTGCATAATTCCACCGTAGGTTATTTTCCCCCTTTCCTAATATATTAGGCCATTTGTTTATATAAGTTATTATCTCCATTATTTCCGATTTCTTTTACCCAAATTCTTTTCTCTTTAACAAAGTTCTTATTTCAAATTTCTTATCTTAGTACTTATTAAAATTCTTATCCAAATACTTATTTAAATTCTTATTAAGTGATGGAATTTGCACCACCTAGTTATCTCGGATACTATAGAACTCTGTCTAAATAAAAGAACATAATCTAAGCAAAAGACAATTAATAACTGAAGGATATAAGTTCATTTTGAAGCTAAGTAATCAAAAATGGACATATGTTGAGGGCAAATCTAAAACCACCAAGTGACAAGGCCCTTTAGCATTGATACCCCCCATTACATCATTAGTGTCTAGAGTAGGTAAGGCATTAGAATCCACAAGGATCCTGCTTGAAGGCAAAGCCTAATGGCACTAGTAATTGCTCGAAGGTAGATTAAATCCTAGAATCTAATTGAGGACTTGGTAGCATAGATTGATACACAACTTGATCATCTGTATGTTTAACTGATTAGTATATTATTCTCTAGGTTAAGTGATCATATAAGGCTTATATAATATGTAAGTAACGTATTCACATAACTTTTCCATCTTAACCATTACCAATCCATAATAGTGTCTAAGATTTCCATTAATGCTTACTAAATAATTCATATTATCCCCAATGTGCTAACCAGGTTAAAGGGAAGAGAGGAACTCACAGATCATGTTTACTTGATGGGTGATGGTGGCAGAGAATAAGGGTGGACAAGTTGCTAGAAGTGTATCATTTAAAATAGTAAGAAGATCCATCCATACTATATATTAGTAGTGATAAAAAAAAATTAGCATCATTTTTCATGGTATAAAAATCCATCATTCTTGATTTACCTACAACACCTATGTTATTAAAAATGCATAGAGGTCCATGAGTAATTATGGAAAACAGAAATCAAATAAATTAAAACATTTACAAAGAGATCAAAAATATTAAATAAATGATAAATTGGGTTGCCCCTAACGAATCATTTATTTAAAGTCATAATTTTGACCCTAGCCTCACTAGGTAATGGAAGTTAGAGGTGTGATAGTCTTATGTTTTGGAACACCATAGTCATTATAACACTAAAAATATTGGACACTTTCCATACGTAGATTCAAATAAGAATCTAAAAGATGCATGATATATCCTACATAACACTCTTACATATAAATATGCCTATTATTCCAATCATTATTTTTCAATTTATAGACCTTGATATTTTTATAGGCATACAACTTCAACTCATCGAGATAAAAAAAAAGTGTATATCATATTACTATTTAATGTAATATTAGTTCTCGAAGAAAATAATCCATTATAGTTCAACTTAGATTAACACTCTCAATCAGAACATATATAGCATTGGGACCATGAAACTCAAAAATGAGGATTGAAGAGGTAAGATCAAGCTCTTTCCTTATCATTCTTACTTATCATTCTTACTCTCTTTCCTTCACCAATATCAAAGTCTCAACTTTTGATTTTAAGTGTTGCAAGTTGTTGATCAAATCAGTTCATTAGAAAAGAGGCTTTTCTTATTTCTAGTTAAACATCAAAAAATAATAATATATACAAAACACACCAAATCACGCCAATGAAAAAAATATATGGAATACACTAAAAAAAATTACACAAAATAAAACACAACATAAAATTACCTAACACCCCCATGCTTAATTGCTACCTTACCCTCAAGGCCAAATATGATGATAGGAAAAATAAGAGGGGAAATATTTACTAAGAAAGTGGTTATGGTGGACCATAGGGTCCAAATAAATCATATAAGTCTTGAACCATCTCATTGAGATGCCTTTGAGATGCATCAATGGCATCAAACCTAGTGTACAATCGATCAAAGCAAGTATTCACTTGGGTTTGAAACTAATGCCATTTAGGTACTATACTAGAATGGTTACCATGAGAAGAAGAAGGATTCCAACATGGGTTCCCTAGAGAGCTGGATGAAAAGCTTGGGGTAAAGGTATCTCATCCCCATAAATTGGATTCTAATTGCACTTATTTATAAGGTATGTTTTGCTAGGGTTAGGAAGTTCAAAAATTGCTCTACCATGATAAGAAAGGTATCAAACATTATCTTTGCGCTCAATGATTTGTGATAAAGGAAAATTTTCAAATTCAAAAAATAGATTATGATCTTCAATGGGGGGATAAGTAGGAATTTCAATATTCACTCCCAAAATAAGGGTGGTAATTAGATCACCAATAACAATTTATCCCTTTCGGGAGTTTCTAACCCTAGTAAAATGTTTTACTATAAAATAGGTCATGTCCATGTGGTCATTCTCTATCTTATAATAAATGAAGGAAAGCTCAAAATTATGACATACCCATGTACTATAACCTCTACCAAAAACAACACATGTATAGTTACTTCTGAAATACCTAAACACTAGATTAAAAATATAAGAGACCTTGCCCTATGAAACTCAAGAAATTCCAATGTATCTATGTTTAACATGTTAAAAATTTTAGCAAAAAAATACTTAATTAAATAAAGTACCTAATCCCTACCATAGGATATCATAAAAATGTCAACAACTCTTTCCAACATGATAGTATAATCATAATTAGGATCTTAAAATGACTACAAACATAAACATGTGTAGAATGGTTGTCATTTAACTCAAATGTGGCTATTTATTCAAGTGTAATATGTTGATATGAATGGTTTAAACACTACGCAAAATTATTAAGGCTGATGTTTATTAATAATCTCATTACTCAGTGGTAAAGACCTTATGTTTTAAATAGGTTTGATTAAGATATTGAGTTTGGATTATTCATTGCCAGGTAAGGTTGGCATATATGTTTCACTAATTATCATTATCAAAATTTTTACCTAATTCATTATGGATGTTTTGTTGTCCAGCTCGACTTAATGTTGGTATTGTTACTATTCATGATAATTCAATTTGTGTCCTCTTCTTCTATCCTTTTGACATATCCTAGGTCCAAAAAATAATAAGTATCTTAGTATGCAGTTGTCACGATACTTCAAACATTAGCATTTATGTGAAAACAATGAGACATCCAAAAATGTATAAATATTTAGGCATATGGAACAATAAAGAATGGAAAAGGTTATGTAGTTTCATGGTATTAAGGTGGAAGAAAATGATGTTTAAGTATGATTTTCACACATTTAATGGAACAAAGACCATTTTTTAGCAGTCCTTATTATGAGTAGAAATAAAAATATGTACATATTTTCCTCAATTGAAAGCACTACATGGAATCAAATAAATGATATGAACACTTAAATATATTATTCAAAGACATACATATTGATAGACCTGTAGCCACACCAAAAAAATCATACCTTTTGTAAAAAATAAAAATAAAAATCCACAATTCAACCCTACTAGAATTAATAGAGAGGAGAAAAGAAGTAGAACCTTCAATTAATTGCACGAATGCAATGGACAGTGGTCGGAATTTATGTTTAAATATTCGTGGCTAAAATAGATATGGTTTTTCAATCATGCTACAAGTTGATTTAGTGTGTTGATCGATTGTTAATGAAGGTATAATTGGTAATTAGTGAAGAAAAATATGGAAGTAGAGAGGAAAATTTGCAAAAAGAGAATCAGGAGAGAGAGAAACAAAAACAAAAAATATGAAAGAAAAATGTAATTAAGAAAAATGAGGGGTTGTAAAAAAAATTCAAAAAAAAACATGGACTGTGTTTCAAAATTGAGTAGCCTTGTGTTATTTTCCTGTCTCTTAGTTTTTAGCAAAAAATATTTGATATCAAACATGGGTCATGTTTTTAAAAACTATATGCCCATGTTAAATTCTCTAGTCTTCATTTTTTAGCAAAAAACAATTATGAAATAAAACATAGGTCGTGTTTGTAAACATTGTAGCCCGGTATCAAATTCTTTCTCTAAGCTTTTTAGCAATTTTTTTTTTCAGAAACAACAAGCCCATAATAAATACCCATGTAAATAAGCACTACATCCCAATGTTTATTCCTATTCTCTTGACTTTCTTTCTTATATATTTTTATCACACAACCACACATTTGAAATTACTTAAAATAAAAGCTAAATAAATACAAAAATGAACTTATCTACAACACTCAAGACATATCGCAAGTATTATCCATGTAATACATTCATCTTGCATAACTTGGAGTAGTAAGATCGACCATCTCCAAGCTTTTGACGTAGTGTCTTTCATAAAAATTTTTGAGAATGTGTTCCTTCACTTTTCACACACTTCCCAATTTTTAACTTTTGACCTCTACTGCATCATGAGCAAAGACATTAGTCATAATAAATAGGCCGATCCATCAATACCTTAATTTCACTAGGAAGAGTTTTAGATGAGAATGATATAATAAAAATTTTATAATTGATTTCAGAATTCGTCCTAAGAATTAACTTATCATGAAATGCCTTAATTTGATCTCTATATCTTAATGCAGTTTCAAATACTTCATTTCATAGTTCCTAAAGTTTAGGTAACTGAAGTTTTTAACAATGTCATTTGATTCCATGTTACAGGTCTTCACACCCTAAAATTCTTATTTTTTAATTCGATTAGAAGGTGATAAGGCTTACCATAAACAAAAAAAAATGGCAACATACCAATTATCTTGTATGTTGTGCGATATGCCAAAAGTGCATCACTAAGACGTAAAATCCAATCCTTCCTTATCATTTTCACCATATTTTCTATGACTGATTTGATTTCATAATTTTTGATTTTCACATGAGCATTCATTTGTGGATTATATGTTGTAGAGATTTGATGTGTCACATAATAATTTCTTAGCAATTCCTCCACTATTTTGTTATGGAAGTAGGAACTATTGTCATTGATTATAGCTTTTTGTAAGCCAAAACTTAAGAAAAAGTTAGTTCGAAGAAATTTGCAAGAACTATAGCATCAATAGTACATGTGGCTTTGGCATTGACACATTTTGGCACATAAACTAAAGTAACAAGAATATATTTTAAACTAAAATATGATAAGAAGGAACCAATGAAATCTATATGCCAAACATAAAACATTTCACATGAAATAATGAGGTTTAGTGGCATCTCACTTCTAGGACCTAATCCTTGAGTCATTTTGATATTTTTCACATGTTTTGTAAAACTTATAAGCATCCTTAAACTAGGTGGCTTAATTAAATCCACTTTCTAGAATTTTATGCGCTATTCTTTTTGTAACAAAATGACCCCCACAAATATAGTTATGATAACATGTTAGAATGGAATGAATATGACTATAAGGAATACGTCTTCTAATGATTTGGTTAGCACATTGTTTCCACAAATAAGGATCATCCTACACAAAATACTTTGCCCGACTCTTCATTCTATTCGTTTGTGCCTCAGTAAAATGTGAAGGGAATACCATTGTGACCAAAGCATTTACTATGCTAACGTACAACTGTATTTCATTCACAACTACACAAATTTTTTTATCTGGAAATGATTCATTGGTTTGTGACTCTGCTTTAGCTACTTTGATCAACCTACTTAGATGAACTACTACTCCTCTTTTTTTCTTGTTTTTCCTTAATGTGTATATTGAACTCTTTATTTATGATATTTTGATGCAGGAGAAAACACTAAATAATTAGATTTCATAATTATGGAACCAATTATTATTCAATTGGAAAGTATCTCCCACAAATTTAAAGACCAACGAATGGTTACATTGCTTGAAACTAACAAAAAAGTAACTAGGTGTCTACGTGCATGTGCATGGCATGCGTAACATGCATGGAAGGAGTGAACACATGAATGAGGAGATTCTTTGCATAATAATCAAGAATTATTAAGTAATTTAGGTAATTTATTAATTAATTAGTAAAGTTGGATAATAAAGTTAGTATAAAGTTAGCATAAAGTGACATAAAGTAGCATAAATTTAGCATAAAGATAGCATAATATCATTTAGCTTGGAATCTTTTGAAATATGTTTTTAGCTAGTGGTAGAAAGGTTAGAAAGTTTCTATGAGTGTCAAGCATAAATATGAAGATTTGAATTGAACTCAAGATGAAGATGAACATTGAAGTTCGAAACAAGTGACTTTTGTGTGAGTTCAAACTCAAGCAAATCGAATTTGTATGAATGTTTTAGCTTGAAAGTTTTAATCTCTTTGTCTGTGTAAATTAGAGATTAATATATATATTTTATACTATCCTTAGTCCATATTTTTTTTCCATAATTACCATCAAAATCCTACTCTAATTTGTTGTTAATCAAAGCCCTAATTCGGTACACACAATCGAAGCCCTAAACCTTCCATTTAAAACCCTAATCTTCCATACCAACCAAATGCAACCTTATTCATTCTTTTCGAACCAAACCCTAACCCTACCCCTAAACCATGACTCTAACAATCATCCAAACCCTAAATTTTGAAACCAAACATCATCATCATTCCATTGTCAAATACATATGTTAATGAGTACATTCCATACGAACCATGATCATTGTTAAACCATCATGAACAAACTGTACCTATCGTATTTGAATCATCACCATCAAGTTTCCATCGCATTAGATCATTTAACACCCTAATACATCATCATTGAATCATCTTATACTCAAGACTAAAATAATCAAACCATATTCACATTAATTTGAAAATTACACCCTCCCACACAAACCAATTTTGGTATCAAAGCTATAGGTTGGTGGTATTATAATCAAGATTTAATCTTTCCTTCAATATTCTTCAAGATTCTTGAAGAAAATATTCCATATTCAAGGATCTCCAAGAATTCATCAAAAAAACACAAGAGGACCAAGTGATTAAGGGCTTGTTTGGGAGTGTTATGTTTAGTTGAAAAGGAGAAGGGTGGAGAACCAAGAAGAAGACTTGAGAGATTTTGTAAAGACCTTGATGGACGAGATCAAGGAAGTAAAATTGCAAGTGAGGAGAATAGAAGCTTCCCAAGCCCATGAATCTCATGTACAACCACAAAACCAAAGGAAACAAGTATAGGAAGGCCACGTGAAAAAGGCCCAAGACCGGGTAGAAGAAGAAGAAGGGCGCATGGGAAATTATGTAAGGCCATGTGAATCTTCGAGGAAAAATTATGATGATGTGGAAAAAGGAATCCACTTTGATCTTCCCTACTTTGAAGGTAATCTCCACCCAGAATCTTTTGTTTAATGGTTGAAAATCATTGAATCAAATTTTGAGTAAAAAGAAATTGATGATAAGAAATGGTGTTGAGTAGCGATATTAAAGTTTAAAAATTTTACTAGAGTGTGGTATGATTATTTAAAAAGGAGATGGGAGAGAGAAGGAAAATTAAAAATTAGGTCATGGAAAAAATTAAAGAAACATTTGAAGAAGAAGTTTTTGCCTTAGCATTATGAGAAAAAACGTTTATAAAAATGACTATGTTAAGGCAAGGGTTACTTGAAGTTGAAGAATACATTTGGGAGTTGGAAAGGTTAGCTCTTATATGTGATGTCGAAGAACGAGAAGAAAAAAGGTGGGCACAATTCATCAAGGGTTTAAATATGAATATTTGGGAGAAGGTAGAGGTGTATCCTTACAAAGTGTTTGAAGACCTAGCCAAGTTAGCCTTCAATTTTAAGAAATAGTTGAAGAGGACAGAGCCACAAAGCAAGTATACCAATGATCCATATGGTTCAACTTTCAAGGGTGTATCAAAGCCACTTACTAATTCTAGGGATAAATCTAAGAGTTTAGGTAACTCAAATAGAAACATCCCAACAGAGTAGGAAACTAACCGAATCATTTTATCTAACTCTCTAGTATAATAAATCTATTCACAAGCAAATGCTATATTCAGATACACAACAAGCCTATTAAACCTACAAAGTATCATCTACTCCCTGGAAAAAAAGTCATATCATCACAATGATGATATAAATTGTATCAGTATAGTAAGGTAATGGTAAAACAAGTCTATTCTATAACATGGAAGAGGTCTAAGATACCACAATAATTCACATTGATCATGGAATGAAATAATACAAATTCGATGATTGCATGTGTCATAAGTATAATAAACCATATTATTATTATTATTATTCCATTACATGAACACACAATCCCATTATAAAGATACTCATACAACACACCTTAACCTCCACCATGAACATGAGTTATGATTGCAATATAAGGGTACATAGGTCCTTAACATGGGCATTCCCACTAAAGTGGAGCACTGATCCCAAAATGGGTGTTTCAGGTGATCACACCAAAAGCGAACATGGGCATACTCTCAAAAATAGAGCATTGATCCCAATATGGATGCTTGTGGGTGATCACACCAAACATAAACATGGGCATACTATCCACCACTGGAGCACCGATCCTAATATGGATTTTTATAACTAAACACACCAAATGCAAACATGGGCATACCTCCAACATTAGAGCACTGATCCCAATATAGGTGTTTGTAGGTGATTACACCAAATGCAAATGAGGTAATCTAAACCTCTCAATTAGGTGTTTAAGTGATGAAACCAAACGCAATGGAATATGTATAACCTAGGCTTACACGCATTCCAAATTAGGTGTTTAGGCAATGATAACAAACATAAGGGATAAACCCACCCATTATGGCATACCCTCTACATGAGCGCCAACACTAATATGTTTTAAGACAATATTATTCCTAATCTTATATAGATATCACAACCAAGTAGGATGTGAAAGGGACTGAGTGAAAGGAGAAAAAACTCCACCGACTATGGCATACCCTGTAAATGAACACCAACACCATGATGGTTATTATCGTATTCTTCCTAATCTAACCTAAAGATCAAAAGATACTAGGACGGCAAAGCTTCTAAGTGAAGGAAGAGTAAATATAACAAGGAAAAAAATTCTACTAATAGCCGATTACCAACTTCAGAGCTAGAGAAGAATCCTTAAATGAAATCTTATTCCCATTATATAATTAATTACCGATCTCACAATTTGCAACATAATTTCGGAATAATATAATTTGGTGTTTCTAAATATTGACACGAACAAAAGTTAAGGCTACAAGCAACATAAATAACTATATTATCTTTAATAATTTCATCATATTAACTACCAAATGATATCACAAATCGTAACTATAGTTAATAATGAAATAGGTATCACCATGCAATAACGCCAAACGCAACACAAGACATGCAACTTATTATTATTATTATTAATTTTCAAATTAAAACATAAATCACTATTTTCATCAATAATCAAATAGGTATTACCATATAATATTGCCAAAACAACATAAGACATATAAGAAACTACTTAGCTATTTAGAGGTGACACCAAACGTAACAACTCAAGGCACAACAATATTATCATTTTGATCCATATTTTATTTAAATTATGTATGGTTGAAATAATGATTAAATGTTGTAATTATATAAAAAAAATGATTAATATGGAATTCCCCAACAAATTACAATTGGTATCAAGAAAACATTAGATAAATACAAATAGATCAGTCACTCGGTCCTTGGGGCTTGTTGTCTTGGCTGGTCATACTAGACCTAAGAAAATAACACACAAAGAAACCTATCCATGGATTGATCCAACCAATCAATTTTTCATAGGAAATAGTTTTAGGGTTTGGCCAAACCGATCGATGGGTCTAAGTAGAGATCAAACCACTCTAGTAATAAGACAACTAGTTAATGGGTATGGTAAAGGAATTGACAGCTTATCTTAACTAGTTGGTTGGTTCATCAAATTAATTAACTATTCTCCCAACCAATAGATCAAATACTCCAAACCAAGCTATTATTCAATCAACCAACCAATTGGTCACACAAACTAATCCACTAGTTAGGGAAAAATAGCACTTGAGCTAATGAACCACACATAACAACATTACCAATATTTTCCAATTTAATCCTTCTATAGAAAGATATACTACACATACATATTCACATCAATCCTAGTAGGAATCAAAACTCAATAAGATCATACTTAATTCCATAAAATTAATAATTCATGCCTTAACTCATCAACATTGGTAAAATAATATATAAGTCATGTTGTCATTAATCCCATGCTTACGTATATAAGTTAAATAGGTTATATACAACCAAATTATTTGTGAACATGTAATAGACAATAAATAACCAAATCATCCTCTAAGAATGAATTAAAGACTCAACATCATACTGTATTCACAACCTTTACGATAAGGCCAAAATGGCTAAATCATGCTTAACACCGTGTAAATTACATCCTGCTCATGTGATTAATGTTAATAGTATATATACATCCTACACATGATTATCAATTAATTACACCACATTTTCATGCTTAACTCATCAAATTCATGTTTTGAATAAAAATTAAACTAAGCATGCCTGCATAATCAACATCAATGAGGAAATCTAATAACTCATGCTTACAACTATACATATTCACAATGTATATCTCGATCTATCATATATCTAATAACTCATCTTTTTCTATAGATACATGTTGACAAAAAAGAGATATTAAATAATGCAAACATGGACTCCAAAGCTCTGCATAAAATAGAGATTAATCTCACCTCAATGTAAATCTTCTAGAAAAGAGAAAATACTCCTAACTTAATGGCCCACTAAAAGATCATTGATTATAGAATCAAAAAATCAATAACATACTTTAAATTTTAATTTAAAAAGAAAAATAAAGAAGGATATAGGTATATTTTTTCAACCATAACCCACAAAATTGATAACCAAGAGTAGCAAAGAGTAAGAAATCATCAACTCTCTAAAAAAATTAATCCTCCTTTATTTATAGAAAAGAAAGAGGAACTTAAGAAAGGATTAAAAACAAAAATCAAATCCAAATAATAGTGAGTTGCAACTTTAATTAAAGTTGATTTATGCCTAAAACTCAAACTTGTACTTCCATCTAAGGTCGATTAATTATTTTTTTGTATCAAAGCATAAAATTAATTCTAAAACACAACCACCACACTACCATTATGATTAAAATTGTATACACATGAAATATGAAACCAAAGTAAATGATAAATCACAAAATAGCAATGGAGGTCATTACCTTAAATGTCTACAAATCAGAAAAATTAAGAGACAAAAAATTGTGAAATAGATTTAAAATACTATTGGAAAGAAAAGTCCTCAATAAATTTTACAATTCCTAAAAGTGTAGGGCTTGGGTTGAAGATTTAGGGTTTCAAATGGTTCAAAGAAGAATAACTAAAGTTTTTGGGATTATTTTTATCTTGGGGTGGAATGGAATGAAAGAGCAATAAAATATGTTATGAATCAATTGTAAAATAGATTTGAAGCAAAGGGTGGAAGACTTGCAAGAGAAGATGAGACTTATCATTATCGGGAGTTTGGTTGCAACATCATCTAGTTGCGTACTTGAATTATTTAGGTTCGTTGGTTAATAATATAGGGAGTAAGAGGGCTGGGTAAATTTAATTGAAAACACGTACCATATTTATCAAAATAAACACCGTATATGTATGTCAGTGTGTGTGTGTGTGTGTTTTTTTTTAACAAAACCTGCATAAATAAAATAAAATAAATTTTGATAATAAGGAAGAAAAGAAAATTAACAATGAAGATTATGAGAACATGAATTGTGCTACCTCCCAAATAATGCTCTTTTAAAGGTCACTAGCAAGACCAAATCCATGTTCATCCTTGATATGTTCAAGTTGTTTACTCCATAAATTCAAGACCATCTATTATGCTCTGTATGGGATGCTTTGAGATGATGTCCATTAATTTTTCATCTTTGACCTTCAAAAATTTTCATTTAGAAATTAAAAATTTTTCTCTTCAGTTAAATATATAAGGTCACTATAAATGACGGGAAGAAGAGTTTTATTATCCCCTAATAAGGCATAATTAAGATTACTGGGTAAGGGTTTTGACTCCACTTGTAGAACACTTTCTATAGAGGGTAGGGATTTTTCTTTCATAATTTGTAATTTAACATACACCCTTATGTTACTAGAATATGTTTTAAAAGTATAAGAACATATCTAAATGTTTATAATCTAATTAGATTTTCCTTTTAACTCAATAAGAATCTATTTCTACTAGATTTGTATGAACCAGTTCTAGTGGATCATCAATTCTTAATTTAACAACTTTTTGACACAAATTATCAATTAAATCCACCTTATAAATATATTCACAATTATTAGGATAGCTTATGCAATCCTCAATAATAATAAAAATTTTTTCCTTGCTAAATTCCTTAGTAAAAACCCCATTATACACTTAAATTTTAATTTGAGAAGCTTTTAGAACTTTTCTTCATGATAGAATAGGAAAAGGGGAAGGAGATCCATCATAATAGATTTCTTTAACATAAAAATAAGAGGAAAAAAAACAAGTTCATTCACTTGAACTAGAACATCAATTATCACCCTATCAGGATATATGGTAGATATATCACCTAAATGGACCAAAACATGGGTCTCTTTAAGGGTTCCTAGATTATGGCAAAAAAAAAAACTAGATAAATATATGACCTTTATGGAGGCTTTTAAGTCTATCTTGCCTTTTTCATACCTCATGTTTCCAATTTTAGATGGAATGGTATAAATACTAGGATCCTTGCAGTTAGGTGGGAGTTTCCTTTATAAAATTAAAGACACATTCTCCCCTAAAATAACTTTGTCATCCCCTCTCAATATTTTCTTGTTGGTGCACCAATATTATAAAAACTTTATTTACCTAGGAACTTTCTTTATTACATCTATCAAGGGAATGTTTACTTACACCTTCTTAAAAATTTCTAATGTATCCTTTTCATGATCATACTTGTTACTAATAGGAAATTGACTTGCAAAAGGATTAAAGTATTTATAAGCTTAGGAGAATTAATTTTAGTTACCTCAGGAGGTTTTTCTTTGATCCCTTCTACATTTCTTGATTCTTTCTATTATTGGTTTGTCTCTTGTTTCTATTTAAATCGATTTAGACCATCTAATTTTCTTCCACTCATAGAGGTGACATCACTCATATTTTCTCAAAGATTCCTCTTTGTTTGGCTAGGTAACATTGATGAGCTCTATGCTTGTAATTTAACTACAGAACTTGCTAATTAACTTGCATAACTTTCTAAGTTCTTTGGCCTATTTATTGTTTCTTTATGAAATTAAAGAGTGTTAATGGCCAATGATTAAACTATCTCTTAAAATGGCATACTTCTTGATGGTTGTTGTATCGGTGGTTGAAGAGGTTGTGTAAATGGTGCTTTTGTTTTGTTCTATGCAATAGGGCACAATCCAAGTGGTTTGTTATAGCCTTGTTGATGTCAATACGAAGGTAGTCTATGATTAATTTTACACCATAGGATAGCATGATCCCTCGATATTAGTTTATAAGTTAGCACTTAAGGATCATATTGTGTGTATCCCCAAGGTCCACCTATCACATTAACTTGTTACAATTTATGTAAAGTGGGACATGCATTGGTAGCTTAACTTGCATATGAAAAAATTCAATATACTTGAGTTAACACTCCCCCTTTCACTACATTTTCAACTAAAAAAGACAAATTATTTAATTTTTCATCAAGTTCAAATTATACTTATCTCCTATACTTGGTAACTTAAAGAGGTAATATTTCTAGTACCAAAATACTGAGAATTAGATGCCATATTAGATATTAGCCTTCTAACCACAGTTTTGGTCTTACCTACTAATTCTCCACAACTAGTGGCATCTATCTTATTATAGTCCATGGGCATTAGTCCTTTATAGAAATATTGTATTGATTTTTGTTTTCTAATTTGATTCTTAGTACAACTAGAACACATTTTTTTTATAAATATTTTCCAATATTCATGTAAAGACTCCCCCACATGCTGCCGAATACCACATATTTATTTTCTAATATTTGTGGCCTTAGATGGTGGAACGTACTTTTTAGAAATAGTTTTTGCATATAAACCCAAGTATTAAAAATATAGTAACAAAATTAGATTAAAAATCCTTTGTAGCATCAGTTAAAGAAAAAGGAAAGCCTTTAGTTTAATTTGATCTACACTTACTCCTATTAGTTTCTTATGAGAACTTTTGGATCAGAAAGACAACAATACCCAAAAGAGCTAGTATACCTAAAACCAAAAAAAAATAGGAAGTGCATGTATCAGTCCAGGCAAAATCTCAAACTCATCATGTTCATCAAAATAATTAATGGAAGGATGATTGGGATTAAATTTAGGATTTACAAGCTCCTTCATGATTTGGTCCATCATTAGTTCCTCAATTCGTTCCCCAAAGTGTCTTTAATGCTCTCTTTAGATGATGATGAACTATCTCTTAGAGGAAAAGTAATAGTACAAAATATTAAAGTCATCTTTGAGTTATATTTATCACTATAGAGGATGAATTAAGATCCATCAATTGAAGGAGTTAATGATTGCATTCTCTTGAAAATGCTTTTGAACCTAGATTCCTCTAGGACATAAAAAAGAGGAAAAAATTTAGTGTTAGTAACAAGAGGAAATAAATAAATGATAATAGATATAAGAATTAAAGTTGGTAGTGACCATAAATGGTGTCATTGATGTGATGTCATAGACATGTCAAATTAAGTCCTAAACATACACAAAAATTATAACCATTGAGTAGGGGTCGATCCTTCAGAGACAATATTCTAATAAATATATTTCTATGATCGTATGAATTCCCCTAGTTATTGAATCATGGAAACTAATAACAAATAATGGAAAGAAAAAAACCTAACAATTAACATAATAGCTAACTAACAATAATGGGATAATAGGGTCAGAGGACATATTAAATATAGTGATACCGAATGATCATCAAATGAAATGACTATGAAGTATTTCTAATGTTAACTTACAAAAGCTCAGGGGCATCCCTTCATTAGCATCCCCTAATAAACATGAACCATGTTTGGCTTATGATTTATTATCTAACCAATTCATAATCTAGTGTAAGATGTCTAGATTTAATTAATGGTATCATTAATAAACATGGAGCATCTAACTAGAACCATAATTACTATCTACTGGAATTATGTAATTTTAAACGTTAATAAATATAGATGAAATTAATTGATATGTTTAGAAATTCACCAACTGATTTGTTATTTGTAGATGTATATATTAGTAATTATGAATTAACTATACATGTAATACCTCATCATTTTTTTAAGGTATGTTGAATAGAACGTTATAGTGTTCGTAAAAATTTGATAATGTTTAGTTTTCATTTGGAACTATAATTGATTTTTAAGAAGAGTTAGATTGGAATAAGTTTTATAGATTTTCTAAAATAAATTATTAGTCAAACTAATCAACTATTTATATAAAGTAATCAATCGGTTCATCATTCCAACCAAAGGATTTTTCCTGACTAAACTGATTAGCTAGTTTGAGGAACTGGTCAACTAGTCGGGAGAATAACCAAAAAGCATGCTAAACCAATCAAATGGTTATTATGGCTAAATATATTTTGAAACTCATTTTTTTAGGTAAAATGTATCATACCAAAATGGAACCTTCATAATCCTACTCCAATATATTATTTAGATATTCTTAATATATATTTGAATCTAGATGTTGCCTCAAACTGATTTGAGGGCTCAAGTTAGACAATTGTGTTTAAGGACGACATCAACCTTGTCTTCTTTAACCACGCTCCGCTGCACACCTCTAGAATCATTTCTTTAATTCCTAGTATATACTTACATAATTGGGAGATTCATTCCCGTGCAGATCCTCCATTACCCTTTTGTGTTTGTTATTTTATAGGCAAATGTGACCTGCTGATGAAAACCTGTTAGGGTTTCACGAAAGGATCGAAATATTAATCGAGCGCAACGTTCGATTCGCTGGTTCAGCCTAAGGAAAAACTCCAAAGGAAGACCCAAAGATTCAGAGGCACAGTTTGTACAACGGCAACTGAAATAGAAGAAAGAATGATCAAGATCTATCAAAGCAAGAGAGAGAAGATTCAGAGAAGAAGAGCGAGCGAGAGATTCGCCGAGAGAGAGCGACAAGTCGCGAGAAGAATCGAGGAAAAATCTATAATGTATTCTGTCAAAAAGTTATCTGTATTACACGTTATATGCCTATTTATACCAGCATTACAGACCGTATAACAGAGCGTATAAAATACCCGCACAATACAGCCCAGACAACACACAGCCCAACTAAACGGGAAGGAAGGGTCGACAATTCTTAGGCTGCAGAAATAGGTTCGACCAGCCCAAGATTACAACAATAGAACTCCCCAAATACAAGGTAAGTTTAGGACATAATTCCCATCAACTAACTATTTTAGCTAATCATGGTTATTAAGGATTGATTAATCCACAATCCAACTAGTCCATAATTAAGGACCGGGTGGCGGATTATACAACCGACCTAATTTCCATTAGCCAATTTGACCGGTGAATGCATCATATGGGATTATAATTAATTAACAAAAATTACATAATCTACACATTCCAGCAGCTCCAACCAGGGATCCACAGAGTCCATATGCTGCATTACACTCCTATTTATCCACCAAATAAGACAAACAATTGTAAGTAAACAATTCTTAGCAATTATTAAAATTAATTAAGTATAAATTTTTAAGATTCATATCATTTCCCTCTTCTTGAAAAGGTTTCACCTCTGAAACCTGAATAAGTCCCAAAAATGGACTAAGATCAGCAACATTAAAAGTGTTGCTCACATTCCCAAATTTAACAAGTAAATCAATCTTATAAGCATTATCATTAATTTTCTCTAACACAATAAACGGGCCATCTCCTCTAGAGTCCAACTTTGACTTTCTAAGATTTGAAAATCTCTCCTTCTTAAGGTGTACCCAAACTAAGTCTCCAGGTTTAAAAATCATTTTTCTCCTTCTTTTATTAGCATGTTCAGCCATTTGTTGCACTTTTTTATTAATCTGTTGACTTACAGATTCATGTAACCTTTTCATATTATTAGCTCTAGATTCAGCATCAAAATTTTGCAATTCAGCATGAGGCAAAGGACTCAAATCTAAAGGAGTTAAAGGATTAAAACCATACACAATCTCAAATGCAGTTTTATTAGTTGTATAATGCAAAGTCCTATTATAAGAAAATTCCACTTGAGGTAAAACATATTCCCATTGTTTAAGATTCTTTCCAAGGAAAACTCTTAACATGTTTCCTAATGTTCTATTTACTACCTCAGTTTGTCCATCAGTTTGAGGGTGACAAGTTGTAGAAAATAATAATTTAGTCCCTAATTTTCCCCACAAAACTTTCCAGAAATGACTTAAAAATTTAACATCTCTGTCTGAAACTATAGTCTTAGGAATACCATGTAATTTAACCACATTAGAAAAAAATAATTCAGCCACTGCTACTACATCATTTGTTTTATTACAAGGTATAAAATGAGCCATTTTAGTGAACCTATCTACTACAACCATTATTGAATCCTTAGCTCTATTAGTCCTAGGTACCCCTAAAACAAAATCCAAAGATACATCAACCCAAGGGTGGTTAGAGACAGGTAAGGGAGTATATAAACCAAATGGTTTTGAAGTAGTTTTTGCCTGCCTACAAGCAATACAATTGATACAATATTTTAAAACATCCTTTTTCATGTGTGGCCAGTAATAATTACTAGTTAAAACATCTAAAGTTTTCTGAGATCCTAGATGTACCATTAACCCACCACTATGAGCTTTTTGAATTAATAAACCTCTGTAAAAACATGCAGGAATACACAACCTATTCTCCCTAAACAAATAACCTTCATTAATAAAATACTTTCCTTGTGTAGAAACTTCACACTTTTTATAAATTTCTTTAAAATCAATATCTTCTAAGTATAATAGTTTAATACTGGAAAAACCTAACAAAGTAGTATCAGCAGCATTTAATAAAGCATATCTCCTGGATAAAGCATCTGCAACTATATTATCACTACCTTTCTTATACATAATTATGTAAGGAAAAATCTCAATAAATTCTATCCATCTACCTTGTCTTGTATTTAACTTTGATTGACTTTTTAAATACTTAATAGCTTCCTGATCAGTATTAATTACAAACTCTCTATGCCACAAATAATGTTGCCACACTTCTAAAGCTCTTACTAAAGCATATAGTTTCTTTTCATAAGTAGAATAATTCAAAGTACTACCATTCAACTTCTCACTAAAATAAGCTATTGGCTTTCCCTCTTGAGAAAGTACAGCCCCTATTCCTAACCCTGAAGCATCACAATCTAATTCAAACATCTTTTCAAAGTCAGGAAGACTCAACACAGGTGCTTGGGTTAATTTAGTCTTAAGTGTCTCAAAAGATTTCTGTTGTTCTAAACCCCAAGTAAACCCATTATCCTTCTTTGTTATGGCAGTCAAGGGAGCAGCTATAGTACTAAAGTTTCTCACAAATCTCCTGTAAAAAGAACACAACCCGTGAAAACTTCTTACTTCAATCACACTCTTTGGCACAGGCCATTCTTGAATAGCTCTAACCTTATCTTCATCTACAGATATACCATATTTTCCTACCACAAATCCTAAGAAAACCACACTTTCCAGACAAAATCTAGACTTAGTTAAATTAGCATAAAGCTGTTCTGTCTTAAACATATTTAAAATAATCCTTAAGTGTTTTAGGTGTTCCTCTAAAGATTTACTATATATAAGTATATCATCAAAATATACAACCACAAATTTTCCAATAAATTCCCTCAAAACATAGTTCATAAGTCTCATAAAAGTACTAGGAGCATTTGACAACCCAAAAGGCATCACTAACCATTCATGTAATCCAAAATTAGTCTTAAAAGCTATCTTCCACTCATCTTCTGGTTTCATTCTAACTTGATGATACCCACTTTTTAAATCTATTTTTGAAAATATAACAACACCATGCAATTGATCCAACATTTCATCAAGCTTAGGCATAGGATATCTATACTTGATAGTTATTTTAGTTACTACCCTGCTATCCACACACATCCTCCAACTACCATCCTTTTTTGGCACTAATAACACTGGTACTAGGACTCATAGACTCCTTAATGTATCCTTTACTTAACAGTTCAGAGACCTGTCTTTTTAATTCCTTAACCTCTTCAGAATTAGCCCTATAAGTAGGTCTGTTTGGTATAACAGCTCCTGGAATAAAATCTATTTGATGTTCTATTCCTCTTAATGGAGGTAATCCACTAGGAATGTCCTCAAGAAACAACTCACTATATTCTTCCAATAACTGTTTCACTATACTAGGTATTTCTTCACTTATTCCTTTCTAACATTCATAATAGTCCTTATAAATCATCAAGTACACATTAGCATTTCTTTTCATTGCCTTTCCTACATCCTTGCCTTTAGCATAAAACCCATAAATTCCTTTCATGTCCATTGAACTAATATTATTCTCCAAACTAGGTTTAGATAACTCCTTATAATCAGATTTAATTTTAATTTGATCCTCAAATATTTCTTTTGGAGTCATGGGTGCTAAGACAATATTCCTATCATCCTTCTGTACTGTATACCTATTTTTATTACCATCAAGTTGGCTTTTAGAGTGTGATTGGCATGAAAAATGTCTATTTTGTGTTGTTTGCAGGAAAACTGATCAACTAGTTAGTTTCAACCAATCAATTGTCTCTTAAAGTAGTCAATTGGTTAGCCAAAACCCATCAACTTTTCGGTTTTTGGTGATCTTGGTTGCTCTCTACTTAAAACTATGGACTAATTTTGTAGAATTGATTGACTGGTCTCAGAACAATCGACTGCTATGGCTAAATCAATTGACTAGTATGAAGCAAACCTAGGTTTTCCAGAGCCAAACTAATTTAATGGTTGGAGAAAGCGATCGAGGGGTTAAGCTAAACTAATAGATGAGTGTGGCCAAATTATGTGATTTTTATCTCGTTTCTTAGATATGCTTTGAGATATTACATAATGCTGCTATATGATTATTTAATTAGTGAAATACATTATTGCCATGGATTGACAACCTAATTGAGAATTAAATGGATCATAATTCATGGCAAAAGTTGTAGAAGTTTTTTGAGGCCTTAAGAAAAATCTTGAATAAGCATTTTTTTACTTTAATGGATAATGTAATATGGATTATCCACCAAAAATGGATTTTTCTTATTCAACACAAACTTTTGTCCATTAATAGTTACTTAGCTTATGTCCAAACGTATGTCCATTGGTGGTTACTTAGCTTTCGGGAGACTTTATATCCTTTTTTTGGATATACTTCTGGTGTATATGAGACCATGGGGTAGTGCACAGTCCATCACTAGATAAGAATTTAGAATAAGGATGTGTATAATTAAAAATAAATGGATTATGTAATAAGGAGAAATGAAATTCTTGGAAAAATATGTGTATGGATAATAAAAGAAATAATAATAGCTAGAAAATCTATTTAGTAGATTGCATGTTGTCATCTATTGTAGTGGTAACTTGCTTACTTAGTACGTAGTGTACTGAAGTGTCCATTTACTTAGTCACTTGCTTATTCCCATAAGTAGAGTGCTATGTGCAGTTATTTGGGGATGACTAGTAGTAGGCCTACCTCGTGCTGGGTGGGAGTTCAGAGAATGTGGACATCTAGAGACTTTTATGCGATCCTAGATGGACTAGAGTTTAAGGCTATGCCCTAATTTGTTTCTATAATTTGAAATTATCTACTTTAACTTAATTTTCCCTCATGTATTTTAATATTTTTGGACCTTCAAGATCATGTACTTAAAAACCTTTCCTTCAATATTTATAAATTATGTTTTTATCACACCATACTTTGGTTTTGTTTTGTTTGATTCATAGCCTTGTATCTAACATCGAATGAGTGGCTGATGCCCATCCTACATTAATTGTGCTAGTAACTCCATTTTTTCTAAGTGTTTGGTAGATTTTCTCTTTTCTAATATTTTTAAAATAAAATATTTTGTTAGTTACAAATGTGGGTGTTAAAAGTTGGTATCAAAGCTTTTTCCTTAAAGGTATTTTAGTTTAAAGCACTTTAACCAATATCATGTATTATTTTTTGTTAACGATTTCTAAACTAATTAATCATATAGTTGAAAGTTAAATATTATTTTTTCAAACCAAAAATGTGTGTGAGTGAGAGTGGGTAAAACAATATGCTATAGATAACCTTTATATTGATTTGTTGAGCGATTCTTAGTACTAGGTAACGAATCATATTTTATTAAACCTAGTATTTAGGAATCAATGGTTGCTTACCATAAATAAAAGCATACCAAGACATTCATGGAGATTATTAGTGCATACATATAAGGCCAAATCTGAGACCCACAACAATCACCGGTACTAATACCTACATCAATGCCAGACGATTGGCTCAAGAGGTCTCAGCATCATCATCCAAAGATCTCCTAGGGCTAAGAGGACCTTGAAATGATGGAGAGATGGGTCATGGAGATGGAGAATACCATCAATACATGTTCTTTCTCTTTAAACAAGAGGATTGAAGTGTCGGTATATAGTTAGAGCGGAAGAGTAGACGTCCGGCGGAGGAGCCTCCAATGTAGAGGAGAGGCTACTATTTAGGGATAGTTACTTGAGGTTCTTCATCCTTGATTATACCCCATTCATCCCCATATGAAGAAGTACTACGAGTTAATGGCCCTTCAAAAGGGAGGCATTTCCACTGAGTACTACACAAGATTTATGGACCTAGTCAAATTTACTCGTAAGGTATAATTAAGTGAGGACATGTAGGTTCACACTTTCAAGATTGGCCTAGGGATCATATACCAAGTGTTATTAGTGGATGTTACTCCTCTAGACATAGTGATAATGTATGAATAAGATTTAGAGGCTTCCTAAGTCATACATGCCCAAAGTGCCCACAAAGGCAACAAAAGGAATTTTAAGGGTCATCAAAGTCCCATTGATGAGAACAAAGCCTTATCTAGAGGGAGCATGCCATCTTGGTATGATAGGAGAATGGTGTTAGCACCCTAATTTGGAGGTCAATCTGGGGGACAAGCTAAGGACAAACATTACCAATGTAAGCAGTATGGATTAGATCACTCAAGTGTAGATTGTGGAGGCAGCAAGGTGACTTGTCATAGATTTTGTATGGTGGGAAATAGAGCCTATGAGTATTGTGTTAGAAGTGGCAGTGTTCAGAGAGGCTAGTCTCAAACTCAGACCACTGAATCTATTAAAAAAAAAAGCCACTGATTCAATGGGTTCCTCTATTAAAAGCTAGTGTTGATAATAAAGCTAGTCAGCCTAGAACTTAGAAATGGGAGTGCAATAAGAGTTCTGTTAGGAGGACACCTAAATGTAATTAGTCAGTTAGAGGCATAGTGTCTAGCTTGTGTGGTAACCAGTATGCTTACTGTCTCCAACCTTCCAACATTTACATTATATGACTTTGGTGCATCGCATTCTTTTTTGTCATCCGCATTCATAGCAAGATATGTGTTATCTCCTTCAAGTAGCATTCTTTAAGGGATAGGATTGCATACTCTACATTCTATAATGAACTGAGAATTGATACATTATGAGCAGGAATGTGTGGTTTCATGAGGACTAAAGGGTGTTCAGATCTCATATCAGAAGTGTGAACCTAACCCCTCTATAAAGGTCGTATCAGTAATCGTGATAAGCACCCTTGTTCATAAGGTGTATCCGCTCTTCTTTTATAACGTTTGAAATATTGAGATCACTAAGACATCATTAGAGCATATTGAAATACCCCAAAACCTAATTTTAAGAATTATAGCTACTTAAGGATTAATTATGACAATAAATTAAATAAATTATTTTTTCTCAAAAAAAGGAAATTAATTAGGGCTATTTAAGAAGAATATAATAAATATTTTCATTAGAAAATTTGGTATTTTAACTAATTAAGGATTTTATTTTGGGAATTCAATAAAAAAATTATTTTATTTAAAATAAGAAGGATAAAGTAGGTCCAAATTAATAGGAATTTTATAAATAATTTAATTGGAGAAAATTAGAGTGATTTGCTAATTACAATAGAATTTATGAAAAACCTTTCAAAATTCCTAAATTATCCAAAAAAGGGATTTGAATATTACTTTATTTAAATATTTTATTTTTAAATATCCTACATATCCTAATTAATCTAATTAACCTAACCTATTATTTTCTCCTTTTACCCTTTTCCTTTTTCCTTTATTCTCTTCCTCTTTCCTTTCTTCTTCTTTTCTTTTTCTTCCTCCCCTCCCCCGAGATTGGCCTAGACGCAACCAATTCTTCATTTTCTTTCTTCCTTCCTGCCACGTCCCGTTTCTTTCTTTTCTTCTTCCTTCGGCAGCCAGAGTGCCGAGTTTTTTATCTTTTCCCCCACAAACGCCGCGTTTCATTTAAAAATATTTCCCCCTCACAGCCCAACCGGCCAAATCCCCTCTTTTTCTTTTCTATCTTCCTTCTCTGAATTGTCGGTTTGCCCCACCCATTCTTCTTCCACCAGCCCTTTGCACCTACCATTTCCATTAATGACCTACACCGCCACCCAGCTCCTTGGATTTTTGCCGCCGATCTCACCTATTTGACCTGTTGTTTCTCCCTTCTTTTCCTCATTGTTTTGCTAGTCACGCAAACCTAAACCATTTTCTCCCTCTTCTTGCGCAGTTCCTCCTTTTCCTGCGCATTTCCTTGCCACGAATTTGACTTCCACTGGCCAACCATCGCCGCCAGCTACTGCAACCCTATCTGCATTATCCCTTAGCAAACCCACAAAACCCTACCCTCTCTTCTAAACTCTATAAATACCCCTCATTAGTTGGATCTCAAAGATTTTCCTGAATTCTTGAAAACTCACCCCTTGTCACCGCCGCCTTTTTTGACATTAGCCCCACTGCCGTCGGCCAACCATGCCACCCCCTCAGCCCACCTAAGCCATCCTTGCATCGTCCTCTACCCAAATAATAAACCTACCATATCCCTCAATTTTCCCTACATAACCAACCTTGGCTATGCAAAGTTTACTTCCTAATCAACCCTCTCGTCCACCTCCGCCGCCCTTCGCACCACCCTTAGCCACCACTTCTACCACTTCCTCCACTCCTTTCACCTCCTAAACTATATTGCAGACCCTCCTTTAGCTCCCTCTGCCTTTCTTTTCCTCTCCCTTCCTCTTTTCCTCTCCTTCTCTTCTTCTTTCTCATTTGGCCACCACCACTTTCACCATGCGCCACCCCCTTCATTCTGCTCCTCGCCACCTGGGCAACTTTAAACACCCTAACTCCCACCTTCATTCTACCTCTCTTTTTCCCAACTCTCAACTTTTCCCCTTTTCTTCTCTTTTTCCAACCACTGCAGCCACCGCCGGTGGTGCCTGTCACCACCCGCCTAAGGTTGAACCCTAGACCCTCTCAACCTTTTTTCCTTATTTTTACAAGCTTTATTTTATTTCCTTTATTTGAAATATATTACTATTATTAATATTAATATTATTATTAGTATTATTGTTTCTTATTAGGGTTGACCCTATTTGGCTTTGTAGATTATTAGTATTAGTATTATTAATATTATTAGTATTATTATGAGTTTTTATTTTATTTATTTATTATTATTACTACTATTTAAAAATTATTATTATTATTATTCCATTATCATTATCACAACTATTTTACTATTAAGTGTTGCTATTATTATTATTATTATTGTTATTGTTATGCGATTATTATTACTATTATTATTATTATTATTATTATTATTATTATTATTAGTATTCTTACTATTTCAAAGTAGGGTCGAAAACCCTACTTTATGTTATCCTCGGTTTAGGTTATTTTATTATTACTATTATTATTATTGTTATTATCATTATTATTATTATTATTTTGTAATTTCGATTATTATTTCAATACTATTATTATAACTATTTTATTAATAATGTCCTAATGATATTATTAGCATTATTTTGATGAAGGGTTGAAGCCCTTATCTCACCATCTGTTTTGAATTATATTAATATTATTATTAGCATTTTTAGTATTAGTATTACCATTATGATTATTATTATTTTTCAATATGATTATGGTTATTATCATTTATATTATTTCTATTTTTATTATTATTAGTTTTTGTGTTATTGTTATTATCATTATTATTATTTTGGTAAAGGGGCTGAAGCCCTTATTTTACTTTATTTTCGAGTTATACCCTTTTTATTATTATTGTTTTTTTTCGATAAGTAGAATATTATTACTAATCAAAAAGGAGATTACAACTTTGCATTATAAGCAATGACATCCAGCAGACCTAGCCACTAATCATACTTTGTAGAAAGGACATGGTTGCTAAATAATCTCGATACATGCATAAGAATACTTCTCAAAAGGACACCTAGCTGTCTAGTTTTGTTCTAAAATAGTCTAAGGTTCCTTTTATGCCAAATAACAGCTATATAAGAAACAAAAAGAGCTCCCAAGATATACTTCTTCTTTTGTGCCTGTCTTGTTCCTGTAAGCAGAGTATTAATCTCTTGATCCCATCCTAGGATAGGATCACTTCTTCTAGACAATCTGCTAATAGTCTTCCAAATGATAGCAATAGCAGGACAGAAGAGAAAGAGATGATCCCTAGTCTCATTATACTGTTGGCAGAAAGTGCTTTTTGTATCCACAGCCATGCCAATCTCCCTTAGTCTTGCTTTTGTTAAGAGACGATTTCTGCATAGAAGCCAAGCAAGGAAATTTACCCTAAGAGTAGAAACAGGTCTCCAAATAAGGTTGGCCCAAATACATTTGTCCTGTGAAGTTCTAATGGCCTTATAGGCGGATTTAATAGTATACTCCTTCTGGTTTCCTTCACAGTTTAAGATGAACTCCTTCACAATTGTTCTGCTCTGTAAAATCCTGAGAAAAAATACATGAAGTGTAAGATGATGGGAAAAAATCCCATACAGTGGCTTGTTTAATGTACACTAAATGTACCCATTTAAACCATAGTGTATCCTTCTTTGCAGCTATGTTCCAAAGTAGCTTACCCAAAGCACAACAATTCCACAACTACAAATTTAATAGCCCAAGCCCACCTTCTTGTTTTGGAGAACATAGAGACTCCGAGGCTATCAGGGCAGTTTTCTTCATCTGATCTTTACCAGAATAGAGAAAAGTTCTACAAAGACTAATAAAACAGTTTAGCACTTTCCTTGGCAGAAGAATGATTTGGCTAAAATAAAGCTGAATATTGAATAGCACTAACTTAATGAGCTGCAATCTCCCAGCATAAGAAAAGAATAAGGTACTCCAATGCCTTAACCTTGTAGACATTTTATCCAAAATTGGTTGTAGATGAGTAGCTGTTAGTCTTGTAGAGAATAAGGGCAACACCAGGTAAGTGATTGGAAAAGTTCCTGCAAGATACCCAAGAATATAGAGAATACTTGTCTGATACTCTGCAGACACTCCTCCAAAAAAGATAGAACATTTGTTAGGATTCACCATGAGCCCTAAAGTTGCAAGAAAATGAGTCAAAACCTCTTTGAGACAGATAACACTCTGCAAATTTCCTTTACAAAATAATAAAAGGTCATATGCAAAGTTCAAATTTATGAGTTGGACTCTTCTACATCTTGGGTGAGCTTGAAATTTCGGGTCTCTCCATAATTTCTTCAAATACTTGCTGAAATAATTCATGACCATCACAAAGAGATAAGGAGAAAGGCAATCACCTTGCCTTAATCCTCTTTTACCAGGGAAAGGAGCAGCCAACACCCCATTAAAATAGACAAAATAGGAAACAGAAGTTACACATGCCATAATCAATTTAATAAAATGAGGTGGAAAACCATATAAATTCATAATTTTTTGTAGAAAATCCCAATTTACTATGTCATAAGCCTTCTTGAGATCTATTTTGATCATGCATCTAGGAGAAATGCCCTTGTGAGAATATTTCCTTACTAATTCATGGGCTAACAAAATATTTTCACCAATGGTTCTTCCTTTAATGAAAGCATTTTGAGAAGGATCAATTATTTGTTTCATAAGGGGCTGTAACCTCTGAACCATGACCTTAGCAATGATCTTATACGGCATATTACAACATGCTATAGGTCTAAACTCAGTAACCCTATTTGCATTTGAATATTTAGGGATGAGTGTGAGAGAAGTAATATTCAATTTTCTAGGGAGAAAACCAGTAGAGAAAAATTCCCTTACAGCCCAAGTCACTTCCTCAGCAACAATAGTCTAGGAAGATTTATAGAAACCTTCAAAAAAAACCATCAATTGTTGGGGCTTTTTTATCCCCCATGGAAAACACAGCATTCTTCACTTCAGCCTCAGATACAAGAGTAGATAGACCAGCAAAAAAATTATGATTAAAAGTGCAGGACTCAGGCAAATCAATAACTCCCTCCATAGAAACATCAGTTCACAACAGCTCTTGATAATACAGATTGAAGGCTTCATGAATTTGGGTTGCACCTCTAATCTCATTATTATTGGAATCTAACAGCATAACCACTTTCTTCCTTTGTTGCCTCTCTTTAACCTTGGCATAAAAATATTTATGATTTGAATCACCATATGAAAGACGATGGTTTGTATCTTTTTGCTTGTTAAAAAGCTCTTCACAGTGAAGCAAATGAAAGACGTTCTTTTCTCTTTCCTCAATCAATAGTCGATAGTTCTGCTCACTAGGATGATTGAAACAATGAGACTGCAAAACTGCTGCTTCCTCTCTGGCTACCTTAACTTTGTGAGAAATGGAACCATATTTTTCTCTATTGAATGATCTCAGCTCCTGCTTAAGTAAGCTTAGTCTCATGGAAACTTTTAGCAGCAAATTGCCTCCCAACTTGAGCCTCCATATGTTCTGGACCATAGGTAAAAAGTCCTTAGATTCTGTCCAAAATTGAAAAAGTTTAAAAGGCTTTGGACCAGTCAAATAAGAAATATTAAGGTGAATAAGCACTGGACAATGATCAGAAATAAGAGGACTTAAGAACTCAGCCATAGATTATGGATAAGAAGTAAGCCATGGGAGGTTGACAAGAGCTCTATCTAGTTTACACAACACCTCCTCTTCTCCCTACCTATGACTACACTAGGTATAATGAAAACCCTGACTTTGTAAATCACATAATTGTAACTCATGACAATAGTCTCTAAAATCTTGCACATCAGAGACATTTAGAGTCCTTCCCTAAAAATGTTTAGACTCCTGTAAAATCATATTGAAATCTCCCATGAGCAGCCATGGATCCTGCCCAAGTGAATTATCCTTCAACCACTGCCATAGAGTTTGTCTTCCCCTACCAGAATTAAAAGCATACACAAAAGCCACCCAAAAACTGGAATTTGAGTGCACATTTGTGACATGACATAAAGTAGCCTGATCATGCACTCTATAAGGTCCCATCAACCAAACTGTAGGATACCATAAAATCCATATTCTGCCATTAGGATGCTGAGAATAGTTATTAATAAAATGCCACCCATTATGGACTTTATTAAGGATAGAAACTGAATTTTATTCTTTTACCCTAGTCTCCAATAAACCAAACAACTCCACTTTGTGTCTAGCATAAAATCTTCTGACTTCCTTATGCTTGGAAGTCTTATTAAGTCCTTTTATATTCCAAGCACTAATCATGACCATCAGGGTCAATGCTGGAAAACATTCCCCTATGATCTAAGCCACCTCTATTATGGGTTTGTCCTAAAATAACACCCCTACATTTATGAGAGCCATCCATATTAGCTCTGAGTCTAGTATTTTGGACCTATCTCTGCATTGGCTTTTTCATCCTTGTTTCACTTCCTGCCATTATTCCTTCTCCATCAGCAGTATAGGTAGCAAGGCCTACAGAAGTTATGATTGGTTCTACCAACTATGGCTTTTCCATAGAACCTTCATCATTTGTTTGACATAGAACTATTCCAGCACCTTTGTCAATACTAGTGGCATGTGCATTGGGAAATCATCCAGGCACATTGAGCACATTGGCATGTGCTTGATCCTGAACATGATCAGTATCAGTAGGTCGTTTTCCTTTTCGATTATCCCTAACTATTCTCCATTCTCCTTCTGTTGCAGGTCCTATATTATTCTCATGCTGCATTTTCTTAGACCTCCTTTGGTCATGACCAAAACATTCACAAATAGGATAGTAAAAAGGCTTCCAATCATACTCAACTCTTTGTTCAACCTCTATCCCCTCTCGATCAAGAATCATGAAAGACTCTAGCAGTTGTTTTTTCACATCCACCTCTATCAATACACTTGGATAGGAGGCCCTGTCTCGAGGGGTTGTTATAGAATCAGTGCAAATAGGATTCCCTACAGTACTTGCTAGTTTGCTAAGTGATTTCATGGATCAAAATTCCAATGGCAAGTTAGGGAATTTAATCCAAAGAGGCAACACCTGCAATTCATCTGGATTAAATTGCAATATTCTATGCCATATTTTTAGGACAAATGGTCTACTGAAGAAAATCTAATGGTGGCTAAGCACCCAAGAAACCTCCTTTTGAGATTGAAATTTAAACAGAAAAAAACCAGAAGAGTGCAAGATAACCTGGGGAGACTGCACTATTTTCAATTGTCTCATGACAAAATTCTACATCTGGGTGAAGGATGTTGTCTGCCCATACACAAAGCATATCAAAGTGTTGGCCCAAAGTGCTGCTTCAGAATCAACTTCATCCCTGTCTAGTTTTACAATCACCCGACCCTTTTCATATATGGGATTTTGAAAATCTAGAGGTTGTCCATGGCTAGGGATCCTGTTACCAAGTACCACATCTCTCCATGATGATCTTGGGGGCGATGCTAGTTAGAGTCTATTCCAGAATAACTCCCTGATATTGGAAGTTGGTTGGTCGCCTGCAATAGCAATCTCATCTGCCAGGGTTTCTACTGTTGCATTGGACACACCTGCATGGGAAGGCCCTAAGGCAGATGGAACAATATTGTGACCTTCCATCGTATTTTTCTAAAAATCAAGAGGCAAAATTATGTCGATCAGTTCATTCTCCTCCGGTAGCATTTGATCACCACCTCCTGCAACTAGGGTTTCTGGAGATTCTAGAATTTCAGTTCTAACCGATACAGATTTGGTTCCATCCACACTCATGTCACCTAATCCTTAGTAGCCAAAGATCCTTAACTTCTAGATCTAGGGGATGATCTATTCTTCTTGGCCATGGTCGAGTCTCTCTCAACCTTAGGAGAGAGGAGAGAGAAAACTGGCAGCCACTTAATATTATTATTAATATTATTATTGTTATTATTATTAATATTTTATTATTTTATCAAAAACCAAGTCTTATAATAAGTTAGTAATTGATAGTATTTTTGGTAGGAGGGAATCTAAATTTTAGTTTTTCTTTTATATAGGTGAAACAAGTCAAAGCCCTAAGGAAGCGTAGGAGCGTGCTCCTAGACCGATGTTGTTTTAGGTAAGGGTGTTACTAAAGCCTTATGTGTGTTGATGTACATTATCTACTTTATATGTTATGCATCCTATGTTTATCATTGTAAATATTTCATGTGTGGTATGGCATGGAGTTGAAGTATGTTTTTGTGTATATACATAGCATGTGTACTATGTGTATGTGATGAAATATTGTGGTATGTGATGTTATGTGTTGTGACCCTATAAGACATGCATGTGAGGATATTAATGTGGTTTGTGAGGGGGAAATGATGAAAAAGGAGAATAGGGAAAGAAGTTGACCAAGGGAAGTAAGTTGACCAAAAGGGGAGTAAGTTGACAAGGGTAATAAGTTGACCAAGCGATGTGAGCTGACCTAAGTATTTTAATAATCCATGAGTAGAAGAATAAAATGGGAAATTTAAGGTTTCGTGTGGGAAAATCTAATCTATGTTTGGCATGGGAGAATCTAGTATATGCTTTGTATGGGAGAATCTAATCTATAGTGTAACATGGGAGAATCTAATCTATGGTGTATCATGGGAGAATCTAAACTAGGGTTTGGTATGAATGGATTTAGGGTTTTACATAAGAAAGTTTGAAGGTTTGCACAGGAAGGTTAGAGTATGTATGGGGGAAAATTTTATGTATGAAAAGTTGACTTGGGATGTAATGAAGGTAATGGAAGAGTTATTTGGGTGTTTGAAAGTTTTGGGTGGAAAATAATACATGGAAAAATATAAGAGTACATAGGAGGCTGAGCTTGGATTTGGGGTAATAACCTTAATTTGAGGAGGTGGTAAAAAGGATAAATAAATGATGGTGAGTGGAGTATGAGAAAATGATGGTGAGTGGAGTATGAGAAAATGATGAAAATGATCAAGTAAGGATGAGCATGATTGGCATGGAAAAATAATAAGTGGAATGTGAGAATTGGAACGGTGACTTATGGACATGAGGAATCTAGGGTTTGTTGTGGCCATTTAGGGTTTGGTGTGGTTACTTAGGGTTCGTGATCACATGTGTGCTTGAGGAGTAGGGCGTAATGATGAGAGTTGAGTCTAATGGTTGTGATGTGTGGAGTGTTAAAAATGAATTGGGTCATGTGAAGTGGAGTGGGATGGACCACATAAGTTTAAATTAGGGTTTCTTGATAAAACCATAGTGTAAGATGTGGAGTGGACTTGGAAGCGTAAAGTAGTTGGCCTTGACCCATATACTTAAGAGTTTGACTTCTAACGCAAGATAGGATATGGAGGAAAAAATGTTGAGGCAAGTTCGGAGGTACATGAGTCTAATGATATAGAATGAGTCTGTTAGAGGATAGGTGTGGAGATAGTAAGTCATGTATGTCTAGGGTGAAAATTTCTAAATAAAACACCTTAATATATTAATCATTTAATGTGGAAGATTGTTGAGCTGCGCCTAGACTAATCTACCAATGAATAATAGTGGTTAGGGCATGATGTCCTATATGTGACCGGTCCACCGATGAATAATAGTGGATAGGCTTTGTACCTGTGCGTTTCCGGTCCACCGGCTATAATAGTGGGGGATTCCATGCTAAACAAAACTGAACATATTTATGCTAAGACATGAGAAAGATACTAAGTACTTACAATTGAACACCATGAGAGTCGGAACCAGAACGATCCACTAGAGAATAATAATGGTCAGGAGCTTTATGCCCTGTGTGTTTTCGATCCACCAACAATAATAGTGGTCAGGAGTTATGTGCCCTGTATGTGTCCGGTCCACCAGGTATAATTGTGGGGTTCCCGTACTCACATAGATTTGATAAAAATCATGGTGTGAATCGATTTCCATTCAAAGATTAATTAAGTAATTAATTCAGATTATAAATGGGCCTTTATGTACTTACTTGAATGATTATAGGATATTATGTTATCATGATGGATTATGGTCTTTTATTTCTTCTGCATTATTTTGTGATTTTGTGTGTTGGCCTTAGTGCATGATTACCTTACTCAGATGTAGCGTACTGATCACCCTTTTCATGGATGCTGCTCATTCCCATGAGTAGTAGGCCCTTCTGACTTTATGTAGGTGGGTGAGACATCAAGCGGGGCTTGGTGTTAAGCTTGCGGTTGGCTCAAAGTTTAAGAGTGTCGTGGTCGTACTTACTCTTTATATGATTTATTCCTTATGTATTTCTTTTGTATTGTATTTGCCCTTTTTATGATTTGTTACCTTGCATAGAGTATTTCGATTAAACCTTTTATCAATTGTAAGATAATCCTTCCAAGGAATTTTAATTTCACACTCTGATTTCTATCTTGCTATTGATTATAAACTTTTATACGTACTCTGATTTCTATGTTATGATATTTCTAGTTCTTTTTATGAACCCTTGGTTTAAGTTTGAAAATAATCCTTTTTAGCCTTAGCACATGGTACTGGAACGATCGGTCAGAATCAGTCTGGTACAAAGTGTGGCGCTAACATCCCCAGAATTCATGGATTTTAACTTAATTACTTCCGCTTAAAAAAACTAGTGAATTTTGGGGTGTTACACATATTGTAGTGATCCAAGAGTATCCCAATGTATTTCCTAATGAGATTCCAAATATTCCACCTATTAGAGATGTTTAGTTTACCATGGAAGTATTGTCAGGGATAGAACAGGTATCTTATACCAATACCTTATTGCACCTATAGAGATGAAATAGCTTAAGACATAGTTAGAGTAAATGTTGAAATAGCATATTTTCAAAGGTGTCACTAGTCCTATTTCTAAATAAAAAGGATGGGATCTTGAGATTGTTCATCAATTATTGAGTGTTTAATCTATTATGGTAAATAACGTTTATCCATTACTAAGGATAGATGACCTTTTTGACCAACTCAAGGGGGCTAAGGTGTTCTCCAAGATTGATATTTTGTTAGGTCTCAGTTAATTGAATATTGTGAAGTAGGGCATCCCTAAGATTTCAATTTTCATAAGATATGGACATTACAAGTTCATAGTAATGTCTTTTAGACTCACTAATGTGTCAATCGTATTTATGTTAATCTTAAATTGATTTTTTAACCATTTTGAATAAGTTTGTCTTGGTTTTAATCGACGAAATCCTCATCTATTCTAGTGATCAACAAAAGCATGAACTATATATAAGGAAAATCTAAGCATTATTATAGTCAAACTAGTTGTATGCCAAACTTTTAAACTGTGATTTTTGGATAGATCAAGTGGTTTTCCATAGACATGTAATTTAAAGGATGGGGTGGCAATGGATCCTTCCAAGGTTCGAGTAGTTTTCAAGTAGTGAGCACCAACTTTTATCAAGGAGATGCATGGTTTTCTAGGATTGGCTTGTTACTACTATACGTTTGTTGGGGACCTCTCTAAAATACCTCACCCATTAAGTAATTTGTTACAGCAAACTATGCAGTTCCAGTGGGATAAGATATGTAGTGAAACTTTTGAGGAGTTGAAGATGCATTTGACTACTACCCTAGTGCACATGTTACCAAGTGGATCTGACTATTTTCAATTATGGAATGACGCTTATAATTTAAGGATAAGTTATTTTGTGTGCTATTGTAACATGGACAAGTGGTGGCGTATGCTTCCCAACAACTATAGCATCTTGTGTAGAAGTACCAAACACAAGAATTAGAACTTGTCCTAGTGTTTTTCACACTTACAATTTTGAGGCGTTACCTCTGTGGGGTTCAGTGAAAGTTCTACAATGATCATAAGAGCCTTAAGTATATTTCCACACATTTGGAGTTGAGTTTGAGATGGCGCCAATGGTAAGAGTTGGAAAGGACTTTGACCTAGAATTAACCTACCATGAGGATAACGCCAATGTGATGGCAGATGCACTTAGATAGAAGATTTCATATTCCTTTAGAAGAATTCTATTTCTAGGTCATCTATGTTGAGAGCTTAGGGATATTAAGACCGAGTTGATCAATGTTGGTAGTTTGGAGGTAAGAATAAGGGCACTCACCATCACACCAACAATATTTGAGGAGATCAAATACAATTAACTCGGTGATGTTAAACTCAAAATGATCAAGAAGGGTATTAAAGAAGGCAAAGACAATGGTTTTTAGCTCTATGAGGACAAAAGTGTTAGATACCATAATAGGAGGTGTATATAATGGGAATGTGCTAAGATTAAGAGGAAAATCCTAGAGTAAGGTGATTATATACCTTATTCCAAGCCTCCTGTAGGGGACAAACTATATAAGGATTTAAAGAAGGTACATTAGTGGACCCTTATGGAGCATAAGGTTGCACTGTATGGTGCCCGATGTTTGGCTTGTTAGAAGGTCAACATCAAACACAAGAAGCTAGCATAATTGGTACAACCACTAAAAGTTCCAGAGGAAAAGTGGGATAGCATGTCAGTAGAATTTGTGAGGGGTCTATCAAGGACCTGTAGTTGATTTGAAACCATCTAGGCTATTTTGTACTGCCTGACTTAGTTGGTCATGTTCATACCAATGAAAGTGACATGGACTATGGAGCAGCTAGCCAACACTTACGAAAAGCATGTTATGTTACTTCATGGGGTCCCAAGAACTATTATACCATACTTAAACTCTAGATTTCAATCACACTCCTTGAAAAAGTTTCAAGTTAATTTTGCGAATCAATTGGGTATGAATACTACTTTTAAGTCAATCATGAATGGTTAGACTAAAAAGACCATTTAGACTTTATGGGACATGCTTTGGGTATGTGTGTTGGATTTTAGAGGTAGTTTGGAGGACTCCCTAGACTTGATTTAGTTCTCTTATAACAACATGGCACCTTTTCAAGCCTTATATAGAAGATGTTCCCTTATGCTAGAGTGAAATCAACAAGATGATTGTGTTGGGAATAAGGATGATCGAGGAGATGATGACGTAGATCTAACTAATTCAAAAAATTATGAGAGTAGCCCATGATTGATAGAAGATATATGCGGATATGAGAAGATGGACCGATTGTTACTAGGTGGGCTATAGATTAATTTTGAGGATCTCTCCCACCAAGGGAGTAATGAGATTCAACAAAAAGGGTAAGATTTGTCCAAGTTATATTAGACAATTTAAGATTGTGGATCTAGTTGGCAAGGTCTCTTATCATCTAACCCTATTGATGGAATTATTGTATGTGCACATAATCTTTCACATATCCGAGTTCAGGATGCATGTACCAAATCCTTTACATGTCATCTAGATGAAGTCAATAGATATTGATGAGTCACTAATGTACAAACATTACCAGTAAGTATCCTTAACACAAAGACTCAAGCGATGAGCACAAAGAGTAATCCACAAGTAAAGGTCATTTGGTAGCGGAATGGCATCGAGAAGTCCACTTGGGATGTTAAAGTGGAGATTCAAGAGAAGTTCATAAAGTTGTTCTCCTAATGTGATATTTATTGGTGTAGTCTTTATTTTAAGTCGATAGTACCCCCTTATGCTTAGTTGAATGTTTTGTGTGAAATATTGTTTTTTATATACTGTGCCTAGACCTTCATTAGTAGGTTTTAGGGAAGTAGCATCTTTAAGGGGGTAGCATTATAATACCCCATCTTATTTGTAAGGTTGGTTGAATGGCATGTTATAGCACTTGTTAAAAATTGATAATGTTTGTTTTTGATTTAGAACTATTACTGAGATTGAGGAAAATATGGATTAATTTTTTTACAAATTTAATAAAATTAGTTTTTAGTCAGACCAATTAACTAGCTATAAGAGCCAATAAACTAGTTTTTCATTCAAGTCAAAGGCCTTTTGTCAACCCAATAGACCAAATAATTCTGGGAACCAATTGGCAGGTAATTATATCAGCCGACTAATAGGCCAAATTGATCAACTTTTTGGTTGAACAAAGTAAAATTTTTAAACTTAATTTTTCTAGGAAAAAATTCTTATACCAAAATGGAACCTTAGTAATCCAACTCCAAGTTGTTCTTGAGAGATTCTTAACCCTTCTTGTTAATTATTCGACTCAAGCTTCTACCTCGAACTTATTTGTGGTGCAAGTGCATCTAGTGTATCCAGTGCTTCTAATGATTCTCAAGATAATGAAGAATTATTATTTCCAATAATGGAGCCAATAATCTTAAATTTTCTTGATAATATTTCTATACTTGATACTGAAAATACTTCAAGATGTTCTATGTTACATATTTGCAAGGTGAAGAAGTCAACATATAAGAAGATACAAAAAGTGTACAATGCATTCAAGGGATGCAAAGCTATGGCATACATGGGATGACACTAAAACACGATATAGTTTGTGATATCAGTAGTTATATTAAAATTGTTGTAAACCTTAAAGTATATTTCATGTAAGCTAGGGTTTTGTTGTAATTTCATGTATGTACCATAGTTAATTCTATGGCTTTGTAATGTTTGTCATTAATATCATTTAAACGATGATATTATGGCTGGGATTAGGAATTATATAAGCTTAATTCAAGTGAGTTAAAACTAGCTTGGATTAAGGGGGATAACAAGATGGTTTACTACCCATAATTCAGCTTCTCCTATACATATATACCTATGCCTTGTATACGCATAACATGTTAAGATCATTTGAAATAAAAAAAAGTTTAACACTTGTATTTCTCTCTCTTTTGGAGATCAATCTAGATAGGAAGTGCTGGGAAATTTTCATCTTTAGATCTTTTGAATGTGCATAGACATTCAAAGCTACCCAATCATTGAAGAACCTGCATATTTTGTAGCTTAAAACCCTTAAGCCGAGATTCATTCCTTCATCAACATCAACCTGTTGGAGTCCAAATCATGGAATTTAATCGATCCAACATTTTCCTCCCTTACATCCACACCATTTTTGGTGTCAAAGCTTCAATATTCTTTGATTTTTTTCCTGACCATCTAAAGTGTTGCATTCTTGCTATTGCACACAAGAATATCCTTCATCCAAGAACCCACCAATATAGTGTATCTTCATCCCCTTCTTGCATCTTCAACGTAAATCTTGGTTGAAGATTTATCTTTCCTGAGTCATTCTTATTGAATTTATTCCTATATTTAATTGAAAAGGACCTTGCTTCTTCAACAAATTCTCTTCATCCCATTTCTCCTTTAAATTATCCAGCATTCTCTTCTATTTTTCCCTTCAACTTCCCAGTGTTCCTCTTCCATTTCTCTCTTTAATTCTTCCAACATATTCTTCTTCCATTTTCTCCCCTACATATCTTCATTCAAAGGTACCATTAAACTCCCCGACAGTTCCATTGGTTCGAATATTACTTACAGCCTTTGAACCTTATCCTTTATCTCCCACCATTTCAACACATACTCTCCTTTCTCTCCTTCACTTCTTCAAGTTTTTTCTTAATATACAACATCTTCAACTTGAAGATACTAATACCTCAACACACATTCGACGTCCACCCCTTATATTTCATGTAGCTTTACTTAATTTTCACCAAAAAACCCTCATCACCAGCCAAGAATCATCATAAAATCATTCAACCACCTTCCCTTAAACCTTACATGACCAAGAAACTAAAGAAGCCATCTTGACTTGTCTATATCTTGGCAACAATTTTCCTATATCATTCTGCTACAAATTAAACTTCCAGGACCACCGTTGGTTGTTGATTCTTTGTGGAAGTTTGAGTGTGGTGTTGTTAACTTCACTAGTGCAAGTGAAGATGTGAGTGCGTTGGTGGAGTCCATCAAAAGCCTTACTACTCGCATGGATGCCCAACTTCATACTCATGCAGCAGTCCAACAATAACTCCAAAGTGTGGAAGCAAAGTTAGCCGACCAAGACAAGCTTTAACCATGGAAAAATCAATTAGAAGACACGCAAGATAGTGTGGAAGGAAAGATGAGACGTGCAGTCCAAGCTAAAGGAGGATGTGGGCATGTAAAACTAAATCATGTCAAGGATGGAGAAGAGCAAATGAATTCTTATGGCTCAACAAATCATAGGAGACCACATCAGATCTAAGTAAGACATACACATAATGAGGATCAATGTATCAAACTAAACCTTCCATAATTTTATGGTGAATTGAATGTGGAATTGTTCTTTGAATGGTTGTATGAAATTGAGGCTATTTTTGAATTTAAGGTGTATGATGATGAAAGAAAATGTAAGCTTGCTACTCTTAAGTTCAAAAGATTTGCTAGGATTTTGTATGACAACTTAAAAAAGACTAGAGAAATCAGAAATTAAGTCATGGGAAAAACTTGAAAAACACCTAGTAAGAAAACGTGTGCCTAAGGAGTATGATTAAGATATGTATGTAAAGATGATAACCGTAAGTCAAGGATTGTTTAGTGTAGAAGAGTATAGTAGAGAATTTTAAAAACTAGCACTTATATGTGATGTATAAGAAAGAAAGCAACAAAAATGTGCTACATACTTAGGTAGATTAAATAATTTGATACGAGACAAAGTTGACATGTTTGCATATGATTCTCTTGATGAATTGATTAAGTTGGCATTGAAATTTGAAAAAAAAAATCAACCAAGGCCTATGTTAAATCTGATGCTTCAACTTCATCTAAACCATATTTGAATACATTCATGCCTAAATCTACATCCTGATATGATAAAAAAAATAATCGAGATGAAAAAGATAAAAAATAATATGGTTGAAATGTCTAATAAACAATGTTTCAAATGTAAAGGATATGGACACTTTGCTAGAGAATGTCCTAACCAAAGAGCTTTAATCTTAAATGAAATAGAAGACATGGAACCATGTAGTGAAGATGAGGATCTAGAAATCGAATCTCCTAATGAAATTTTAACCATGGGTGAAGAAGAAGGATACCCATGTTTTGGGCTTCAAATATTGTTACAAATTCAACCTAATCTGATACCTACTCAAAGAGAGAAAATGTTTAAAACTAAATGTAAAATAGGTGATAAGGTTTGTAGACTCATTATTGATAGTTGTTCATGTACAAATGTTGCCAGTGAAGCAATGGTTAAAAAGCTTGGTTTAAAGACTAATAATCATCCTAAACCTTATTCTTTAAAATGGCTAAACAAATATAAAGGAACTAAGGTAAACAAAAGAACCCTAATATTATTTTGCATTAGAGACTACCATGATGAGGTTTTGTGTGATGTATTGCTTATGGTTTACTTTTAGGAAGACTATGGCAATATGATAGAAAAGGAACTCATGATGGAGTGACTAATGAATATCTGGTGAAAAATAAAAAGAAAACTATTGTATAGATTAACATCTTCTCTATGTGATAATATTCCTTTAAGTGATGATAAAATGAGATTATTTCTACATGAAAAGGCTATGGAAAAATGCGTAGAAGAAGAGGGAATATGTTATTCCTTAATTGCTAAAGATTCTATACTTGGTAAACAACAACATAATAATCCTAATCTCAATAAGCTGCTTGATGAGTATCACAATGTATTTCCTGATGACTTACCCCCTGTATTACCACCGAAAAGATGTATAGAACATGTTATAAATCTTATTCCTAGAATGCCTCTTCCAAATAAACCAACTGATAGAAGTAACGCAGAAGAAGCTAAGGAATTACTAAAACAAATACAAGAGCTTATGGACAAAGGATTTGTGAGAGAAAGTATGAGCCCTTGTAGTGTACCTTCCCTACTAGTTCCTAAAAAAGATGGCACTTGGTATATATGCATAGATTCAAGAGCAGTGAATACCATTACTATCAAATATCATTTTCCTATGCCTAGGTTAAATGATATACTAGATGAACTTTGTGGTTCACAAGTATTTTCCAAAATTGATTTAAGGAGTGGTTACCATCAACTGAAGATTAGGGATGGAGACAAGTGGAAAACTACTTTCAAGACTAAATATGTTATCTATGTGTGGATGGTTATGCCTTTTTGGCTATGTAATGCACCTAGCTCATTCGTGAGCCTTATGAATGAATTTCTCCGACCTTTCCTTAGTGACTTTATTGTTGTCTATTTTGATGATATCCTTGTGTATAGTAAAAATGGGCATGATCACCTAGTGGATTTGAGAAATTTGTTTGATAAGCTAAGGGAAGCTAAACTTTATGGAAAATGTGAGCAATGTGATTTCATGCTTCCAAGTGTAGCTTTCATACGCTATATTGTTAGTGGAGAGGGAATTAAAGTGGATCATAATAAGATTAAAGCTAGAAAAGAGTGGCCTATCCCTAAAAATGTCCATGGTGTGAGAAGTTTCCATGGGTTAGATAGTTTTTATAGAAGATTCATTAAGGATTTTTCTACTATCGCTGCACCTATTACACAACTCATGAAAAAAGCTGAATTGTATTGGGGACAAGAAGCTACTCAAGCATTTGAATCCCTCAAAACTAAACTTTGTATTGCTCTTGTCCTATCTTTACCCAACTTTTACTTTCTTTTTGAAGTGACTTGTGATTCTAGTGGAGTTGGGATAGAAGGTGTCCTCTCACAAGAAAAGAAGCCCATAGAATTCTTCTCTGAAAAGTTAAATGGAGCCAAACTTAACTATTCAACTTATGACAAGGAATTATTTTCCATTATACGGAGCTTGGAGGCATGGAGTCATTATCTGAGGCCAAAACTCTTTGTGTTAGACTCAGATCATAAGAGTTTGAAATACTTGCATGGTCAAAAGAAAGTTAGTCCGAGACATGCAAAGTGGGTGATCTTCTTACAATCATTTGTGTTCTATGTCAAACATTTAGATGGAAAGGAAAATGTAGTAGCCGATGCACTTTCTTGTAGATCTACATTACTTGTCATGATGGATGCTAATATCTTAGGTTTTGAAATTTTAAAAGAATTGGATCCTAAAGATGAAGATTTTATATATTTATTCAATGCATGTAAAGAAAGTGGATGCCATGGTAATTATGTCATACAAAATAGTTTTTTGTTTAGACTAAATAAACTTTGTATCCCTTGATCTAGTATTTGAGACTTATTGATAAAAGAAGTACATGAAGGTATCATTACAAGACATTTTGGAATACATAAGACTATGGAATTATTACAAAAAAATTTCTACTGGCCACGTATGATTAAAAATGTACAAGCTATGATAAGTGGATATTCTATATGTCAAAAATGTAGGAGTTACTTTCATAAAGGCTTATACACACCTTTAAAAGTTTCTGATAAACCATGGGAAGGCGTTAACATGGACTTTATCCTAGGGTTACCAAGAACACAACGTGGTAAAGGTTATATTTTTGTGGTAGTAGATAGATTTTCTAAAATGTCTCATTTTATTACATGCAATAAAATTGATGATGCCACGCATGTTGCTGATTTGTATTTTCAAGAAATTGTTAAACTTTATGGTGTGCCTAAAAGTATTGTCTTTGATTGGGATGTCAATTTTATGAGTTATTTTTGGAAAACTATGTGGAATATGCTTGGTACTAAATTGTTATTTAGAACTTCACATCATCCAAAAACTGACTATCAAATAGAGGTAACTAATCGAACTCTTGGTACATTATTAAGAGGTTTGGTTAACAAAAGTACTAAAGATTGGGATGTTAAGTTAGCTCATGTAGAGTTTGCTTACAATCGAAGTCCATCAAGTACTACTCAAGCTAGTCTGTTTGAAGTGCTTTGTGGAGTGAATCCTCACATGCTAATCAATATGGTTCCTTTAAAGAAAGGAAAACTACAAAATTATGAAGCCGAGGATAGAGTCAAATTATTTCAATAGCTTCACTAGAAAATAAAGACCAACATTGAGAAAGATAATGATAGGTATAGATCTTAAGCAAATAAGTATAGAACCCATAGGTATTTTTATCCTGGTGACTTATTTTGGTTGTATTTACGTAAAGAACGATTTCCTAATTTGAGTAAACATAAACTAATGCAAAGAGCTAACAGACCTTTTAAAATATTAAGAAAATTTGGGGATATTGCTTATGAACTTTAACTTTCAGATCATTATGGTGGAATTTCAAGAATGTTTAATATTGGTGATTTGTCTCCTTATTATAATGATGATAATTTGAGGAAAAATTCTTCTCAATTTGGGGAGAATGATGCATGTGCATCTAGTGTATCTAGTGCTTCTAATGATTCTCAAGATAATGAAGAATTTGCATTTCTAATAATGGAGTTGATCATCTTAAATGGTCTTGATAATATTTCTATAATTGATATTAAAAATACTTCAAGATGTTCTTGCAGGTATGTTACATATTTTCAAGGTGAAGAAGTTAACATACAATAAGATACTTAACGTGTACAATAAATTCAAGGCATGGAAAGCTATGGCATACATGGGATGACACTAAAACAAGATATAGTTGGTGATATCATTAGTTATATTAAACTTGTTGTAAACTCTAAAGTATATTTCATGTGAGATAGGGTTTTGTTGTAATTTCATGTATGTACCATAGTTGATTGTAGGGCTTTGTAATGTTTGTCATTAATATCATTGAAATGATGATATTATGGCTGGGATTAGGTATTATATAAGCTTAATTCAAGTGAGTTAAAACTAGCTTGGATTATGGGGGATAACCGGATGGTTTACTACCCTTAAATCGGCTTCCCCTATATATATATATATATATATATATATATACTTATACCTTGTACACGCATAACATGTTAAGATCATTTGAAATAAAAACACAAGTTTAACACTTGCATTTCTCTCTTCTTTGGAGATCAATCTAGATATGAAGTGCTAGGAATTTTTCCTCTTTAGATCCTTTGAATGTGCATCGACATTTAAAGCTACCCTATCATTGAAGAACCTACATATTTCGTAGCTTAAAACCCTTAAGCCGAGCTTCATTCCTTCTTCATCTTCAACTTGTTGAAGTCCAAATCAAGGAATTTACTCGATCTAATGTTTCCCTCCCTTTTATCCACACCAATTTGACAATTTGATTTTGACAATAGAGGGAGACGATGACCTCAGATTTATCTTCTTGCTCCTCTCTCCTCGACACACCAGTAGAATCATTACTTCAGTTCCCAAACTATCTCTACTCACCTAAGAGATTCCCTCCCATGTTAATATGCCATTTCTCTTCTTTTTTTTCTTATATTTTTGGCAAATATTACTTGCATTCTCTAAAAAAAATTACTATTCTAGCCCTAGAAGAGAATTTAACAAAACATGACAAAATCCTACCATTCAACACATATTTGAATGGTAAAATTTAGGGATTTTGCTCTGTTTTATAACTCCACTAATTCTTTAACTGATATGTGGCTATAAAAGTCCTTAATCCCCTCTTATACCCACTTTTCTTTCAACCTACAAGATATCCATCTCTCTAGCACTTGTCGTCTTCATCCCCATTTCTAGCCTAATTTTATTTTTTTTTCACTCATCTAATCCATTCTTTAGCTCCTTCTTCTTTATCTTTTAGCAAGGAAAGGTTAGAGATAGGTGAGTTTGGGTCTCTCTTAGCATAATTTCTCTCTCATTTCTCTTAATTTTTTTCTAGAAGTTAAAAATTATTCAGGTTGAGTTTTCCCATTTGTGGAAAATGTTGCTTCCATCAAGTAATTAATTTTTACCACTATAATGTGGCTAAAATAAGCATGTGATGCGGTATATCCTATAAGGTGTTAATTTAATTTATTTTCATGAGTGTGTGGCTTTAGATTGATCCATGATGAAACGCTTGTAAATTCTAAGAAAAAGTATGATTTCTTAGAATATAAGGTCAGTTTACTTCAATATGTGGCAATTTTCAAATTTTGAGCTAGTAACATGTTGGCAACATGCTATGATATGCGTCAGTTTGTTTAAATATATTTTTAGAGTGTGATTTGAATAAAAAATATTACTTTTATGTCATATGGGGGCAAACCAATTGATGACTTAGATCAAATTGATTGACTGGCCATTACAATAATTGGTTGGTTAGCCAAAACCGATTGATCAATGGGTTATGGTGGTCTTGGTTTCTCTCTCTAGAACCATTTGACTAGCCAAAGATTAGTCTACGTGTTTGGCCAAACTAATCAACCAGTTCAAAGGAAACGTGGGTTTGGTTGAGCTAAAATGAAAAATTGGTTGGCCGAAACCGATTGACTAGTTGGTGAATCTAATGGACTCATTAGGCCAAACTAATTGAACGGTTCATCTATATTGTGTAATTTTGAACTTTTGGCTTAGATATGCTTTGAGATTATCCCTAATGATGCTATATGATTATTTAATGACAGAAATAGACATATGACTTGAGATTATCCCATAGAATTGTTTATTGGTTTGAGTAACTTGATCCTTAATTAGCTATGGGGGTTTAAACTTCCTTTGTGTATTTAGTTGGGTCGTTAGGCTCTACCTTTGGGAAGGATCCTAGTAGATACTAATGCCTTATATACCCTAGGCAATAATGATCTAATATAGGGCATTGATACTAAAGGGTTTGGTTACCTTGGTGCTTTTTGGCTACAACTTAAACTTATATCCAGAGGTGGTCATTTGGCTTCGACATGGACATATGTCCATTAGTGGTCACATGGCTTAGGGCATACTTTATGTCCTTTTTTTAGATAAACTTCCATGTTATGTGAGACCATAGGGTTGAGTATAGTCCATCTCTCAATACAAATTTTGTTTAAGAAAGTGGTAAAGAAGAAAATGATAGTAGTAGTAGTAGTAGTAGTAGTAGTAGTAGTAGTAGTAGTAATAATAATTTAGTGGTACCCGTTGGTTCGGTTCTCTCTTACCGCACCCAAGCATAAGTTCCTTATGTGTTTGTTTTTTTAAGATATATTTCTTACCAAAGCTAGAATGTAACATATGGGACTTTTGAAGAACATAAAATGCGAGCTTTGTTTAGATGAAAAAGATGAAACTTCACAGCATTTGTTCCTGGAGTGTTCTTTTAGCCTAGAGATATGAAACATAATTTGATCAGCTTTTAACTATAGGGATGTAGTGAATTATTGGGATGATGAGATAAAGGCCTTGGCCAAGACAATGAGATAGCCTAAGGAGAAAAAAGCTATGTTGCGAGCCTCGTTTGTTACCTTTGCGACCTTTGTTTGGTACAAAAGAAATTCAAGAATTTCTATAATGTATCACACACTTGTAGCTGTCTTCTTAATCATATTAGTTTCGCCATGGCTTATTGATGTTTTGCCTTTGGTCATAGTGCAAAATACAATAGATGGCATAACAATATTGATGGTTTGTTCATGAGCTAATTTGGTTGTACCTCATGCCTATTGGTAAGTTATATATATATATATATATATATATATATCAAACAATAATAATAATAATAATAATACTAGTAATAATGAAAAGGAAAGAATGGTGAAATAGATAATGGCTTATAAATAAATGACCTAATAGATTATAACACTTGGACAAATGGACTTATTGGGAAACTATGCACATGGATGATAGAAGCCTTACCAATAGCTAGACAATTTGTTTAACAGATTATATGCAATCATCAATGATGTCATATTGTGTTGATAAGCATAATTATTCTTATATGGCGTGAGCTTCCAAAGCATTATAACCATGATAGAGCATGTATATCTATTTATATGAAATAGGCAGGAAATATGTTAGTATGACTTCTATATTATGTTGGAACTTTGTTTGTTAGTGATTTCCATTTAACAGGTAACTTGGTTCACTTAGTATGAAGTGTACTAAAATACTTAATTTCATAATAACCTGCTCATTCACATAAGTAGAGGGTCATGTGCATGTTTTTTATGTATGACCAGTAGTAAACCTACCTAATATTGGATGGGGGGTACTAAAAGTATAGACATCCAAAGACTTGTGAGGTCCTTGATGGACTAGAGTTTAGGGTTAGGCCTACTTTTTTTCAATAATTGGAAATAATTTACTCTAGCTTAATTTTCCCTCATGTATTTGAATATTCATTGACTGTTGACGTCTTGTACATGAGAACCTTTCCTTTACTATTTATATACTATGATTTTACATAAAATACTTTGGTTTTGTTTGGTGTTATTGACAGCCTTCTATCTAAATTGGGATTATTGACTAACCCCTATCCTATGTTTTTCACGGAGTTAACATTCCTTTTCCCTATGTCTTTTAGTAGCTTTTGCTACCACAATGTTTTTAAAAGAAAATTTTCTAGATGTAAAAAATAAGGTTGTTAGAAGTTGGTATCAAAGTTTTTTTGCATACAGGTATTTTGTTTTAAAGTAATTTAATTGATACCATATGTTGCTTTTTTTTTAAAAAAAATTCCCAACTATTTAAGAATGTATTTGAAATTTAAATATTTTTTCTTGCATACCTAGATTGTCTGTGAGTGAGAGTGGGCTAGGGAATATGCTATAGAGAGACTTGATGATGATTTGTTGTGTTAGTGTTAGTAATCAGTAATGGATTATTTCTAATTAAACCGAGTATTTAGGAATTTTTGACTTCTAACTACCGCTATGATCACATCGACGAATGTATGGAGACTTTAGTTGTATACGTAGAAGGCTAAATCCGAGAACCACATCCATTATGTATGCTAGTACCCACTCTAGTGCTAGAGGATTGGCTTAAGAGGGTCAGCATCATTACCCACTGATCTTTGAGGGCTGGGAGGACCTTAAAATAATGAAGCAATGAATCAAGGACATGGAAAAGGCCTTCATCGCATGTGGTTGGCCTTTGGACATGAGGGTTTTGACATGGAGGTATCTTCCCTATTAGGGAGAGCATACACCTAGTGGAGGAGCCTCTAGTGGAAAAGTGCAAAGCCTACTATTTATTAACCGTTTGTTGATGTGGTTTATGCCTTATTCTACCCTACTCATCTCTATATGAAGAAATATAATGAGTTCATGACCCATTAACAAGGAGGCATGTCGATAGAGGAGTACTACACAATGTTCATGGCCCTAGTTCAATTTGTTATTGAGGTAGAAGGTAGTGAGGTGATGCAGGTTCGCCATTTCAAAATTAACATGAGGATCATATACCAAGAGTTGTTAGTGGGATTTATTCTGCTTGATAAAGTGGGCATGTAGGAAAATGCTTTAGATGTTTCTTGAGTCATATAAGCCTAGAGTGCCTAATATGGGGTAAGAGGAAGTTTGAGGGTTGTTATTATCACTATGAGAGGAAGAAGGCCTATTCTAAAGGCAACATGCCACCTAGGTATGGTAAGAGTATGGGGCTAGCTCCCCAAGGTGGAGGTCACATCAGAGGATAAGCCAAAGAGAGGTATTACCACTGCAAGCATTTTAGTGCATATCACTCAAAAGTATATTGTGGAGGCAACCATATGACTTGCCATCGATGTGGTATGGTGGGACATACATATTATGAGTGTAAAGTTAGAAATGGTGCTGTTAATAGAGATTACTCACGGGCTTAGAGCACCAAATGTAAACAAAAGCTGAAGCAATAAGTTATGAGGTTTCCTCCATCACCCGCTAGTTTTGCTAGTTGATGTCACCATTAGTGACATAAAGGATCAACCAGTGCCACACAAGTTTCTTTAGGAGGATTTCTAAACATAATTAGTTAGTCATAAGTAAAGCTTCAAGCCCTTGTGGTGACAGGTATGCTTACCATATTTATGTTTTTAGTATATGTCATATTTGACTCTAGTGCATCACATTCTTTTTTATCTTCCTTAGTTATAGCTAGAGCTATGTTATATTATTCATGTAGTGTTTCCACTTCTTTTTTTTGTTATATTAAATGGATAGGATTGCACTCTCTTGGATTTATAATGGGGTCCCCTAATAGTTAGGGGAGTAGAGTTTCCATTTGATCTCATGGAGCTTGAATTGAGAAACTTTGATGTAATTATCAAATTGGATATGGTGGGAAAATACTGAGCATTGATAGATTGTGTGTAAGAACAGATGGTTCTATAAAGAACAAATAGTGTTAGGATCTCGTGTTTGAAATGTGAACCTAACCCCTCTTTAAAGGTCTTATCAAAGATCGTTATGAGCAGTAGTGATGGAAAGAAGACTGAACAACATCTAAGGTAAATCTTCACATTTTTAAGGTCACACCACTTGTATGACAAGCTTTCAAAGTGAGATTTTTTGCTTGATCAAGTAGCTTTCCTTAGACATGTAATTTCAAAGGATGTAGTGGTAGTAGATCCTTATAAGGCTTAAGAAATTTTTGAATGGCTAGCTTCAACTTCTATCAAGGAGGTGCATACTTTTTTGGGATTGACCCGTTACTACAGTAAGATTTTCTCGTACTTATCCAAAAAAGTCCTTCTATTAACTAATTTGTTAAAGAAGGATATACAGTTTCAATGGGATGAGAAATGTGGTGAAGCTTTTGTGGAGTTGAAGAAATATTTAACTACTGCCCAAGTGCTCATGTGACCAAGTGGATCTTATGATTTTGAAGTATACAAAGATTCTTCTAAGCATGGATTAGGTAACTTGCTAATGTAACATGGTACAGTGGTGGCATATGCTTCTTGGCAAATGAAGTAGTGAGAGCATAATTACTAGACACACAACTTACAACTTTCCATAGTGGTGTTCACCCTTAAAATTTGGAGGCATTATCTCTATGGGGTTGAGTGAAAGTTCTACACTAATCATAAGAGTCTCAAGTATATTTTCACATAATAGGATTTGAATTTAAGACAACATCGATAGTTGGAGTTAATCAAGTACCACAACATGGAATTAACCTACTGTGAAGGATAAGCTAATGTATGGCAGATGCACTTAGCTTGAAGAGTCACATTCCTTGAGAACAATTGTGTTGTCACATCATCTATGTCAAGAGCTCAAGAAGATGGAGATCAAGTTGATTGGCAATGGTAGTTTAGAGGGAAGAATGGATGGACTCACCATCACACCTTTGATCTTTGAGGAGATTCGAGCTAACCAACTTAGTGAAGTTAAAGGATCAAAGATTGTTTCAAAGAAGGTAGAGCCAGAGGGATTCATCACAGACTAAGTATATCTTCGTGGGGAGCACTAACCCTATTTGTAAAGAAAGAGGATGGGAGCCTAAGATTGTCCATCGATTACCAAGGGTTGAATCAGGTTATAATAAAGAACCATTATCCATTTACAAGGATCGATGGCTTGTGTGAACAACTCAAGGGAGCCAAGGTATTCTCCATCATTGATCATTAGTCAGTCTACCATAAATTGTGGATAGCTTAGCAGGCATCCCAAAGACTACATTAGGACAAGATATTACCATTATGAGTTCATAGTAATTTGTTTCGGACTCACTAATGCACTAGCAACATTTATGTCCTTTATGAACTAGATTTTCCAACTATTCTTTGATTAGTTGTCATGATATTCATTAATGACACCCTCATCTACTCTAGTGATTGAGAAAAGTACAAACAACATCTAAAGAAAACATCGGTATTGTTAGGGTCATACCAAATGTATGTCAAACTTTCAAATTATGAGTTTTGGCTAGATCAAGTGGCTTTTCTTAGATATTTAATCTCTAAGGATGGAATAACATTGTATCCTTCTAAGGTTTCTGTAGTTTTTGAATGTACAACACCCACTTCTATAAAAGATGTCGATAGCTTTATAGGATTGGTTAGTTACTACCATAGCTTTATTGCAAACTTCTCTAAGATAACACCTCCATTGACCAACATTTTGAAGAAGACTATGCAATTTTAGCAAGATGAGAAGTTTGGTGAAGCTTTTGAGGTTTTGAAGAATAATTTGATTACAACCATAGTGATCATGTTTCCAAATGGATATGACAGTTTTGAAGTATAAAATGATGATCCTAATCATGTATTGGTTTATAGGTTGATGCAACATGTGAAAATGGTGGAGTATCATTCTAGACAACTGATGTATCATAAAATTTGGATACATTTCCTTTATGGGGATCAATTCAAGTTCTACAATGATCATAAGAGTCTTGAGTATATCGTCATACTACAGGAATTGAATTAGAGATAGTGCTGATGGTTAGTATTCGTAAAGGATTACAACCCAAAATTAACCTACCATGAGGGTAAGGCAAATTTTGTTATAGATGAAATTAACTCAAAGATGTTGCATTCCTTAAGAAATATTATATTGTCAAATCATCTGTGCCAAGAATTCAAGAAGATGTAGATAAAGTTGATCACTGCTGATAGTTTGGATTCAAGAATGAGTGGACTCACCATCACTTTTTTGATCTTGTGGAAATTAGAGCTAATTAACTTAGGGATATTAAGCATGAAAGGATTTAGAAAGGTATTAAAGAGAGCAGAGACAAAGGGTTTCAACTCCACGATAACGGTAGTGTTAGATACCATGGTAGGTGTTGTATACCCTAGCGATGTTTCAATCTTAAGAGGAAAATCCTAGAGAAAGGATATTGTACTCTTTATTCTATCCACCCTAGAGAGGAAAAGTTGTACAAGGATTAGAGTAAGGTATATTGATGTCCTTGCATGAAGCAAGAGATGTCACATTTTGTTACCTAATGTATGACTGGTTAGAAGGTCAAGATTGAGCACAAGAAAATGGTAGGGTTGGTATAACCACCCAAAGTTCGAGGTGGAAAGTGTGCCAGCATATCGTTGGACTTCCTAGTGGATCATTTAAGGACCCATATTGGACTTGATTAAATCTGGGTCATTGTGAATAATTTGACTTATTTGATCGTGTTCATACCAATAAAGCTGACATGGAGTATGAAGCAGCTAGGCGATGCTTACAAAAAGCATATTATGCGACTATATAGGGTCCCTATAGATATTGTGTCAAATCAAGACTCTAAATCTCTATCATAGTTGAGGAAAATGTTACAAAATTCTTTTACGACTCAGTTGAGGATGAGTACTATTTTTCACCCTACCATAAATGGACAAATAAAGTGGATAATTCAAACTTTAGAGGACATGCTTTAGGTATCTTTGTTAAATTTTGGAGTTATTTACAAGTACCATCTAGACTAGATTGAGTTCTCTTAACAGAAAAGCTATCATATTAGTATCAAGATAAAATCTTTTGAACCCTTGTAAGGAATAAAGTGGCATAGTGCCTTATGCTAGAGTGATGTCAGCAAGATGATTATGTTGGGACCAAAGATGGTCGTGGAGAGAACATGTCATACCCAACTGATTTAAGAGTAGATGAGAGTAGCTTAGAATCGACAGAAGTGGTACATAACGTGATGGACGATAGATTCCTTTTAAGTGTTTCTCCTACCAAGGGAGTAATGAGATTCAATATAAAGGGTAAGCTTGGTCTAAGGTACGTCACACCATATAATATTGTGGATCTTGTTAGAGAGGTTGCTTATTGTATAGCTCTTCCAATGGAACTGTCATGTGTGCTCAATGTCTTTCATATACCTTAATTGTAGATGTACATAGTAGATTCATCGCATGTCATCCGGATAGAGGCATTAGGGCTTGATGAATCTCTAACTGATGAATAATAACTAATAAGTATCCTATAAATGAAGACCCAAGAGATAAACACGAAGATTCTTCCGCTAGTAAAAGTAATTTGGTCACAACATGGAGCAAAGGCGAAAACTTGGGAGGCCAAGGAGGAGCTTCAAGAAAAATACCCAGAATTGATTTCCTAGTGTGATGTCTATTAGTCTAGTCTTTATTTTAAGGGGTATTAATCCTTTTCCTAATTGACTGTGTTGTGTGATTAGTTGTGTGTTATGTACTATGCCTATATCGTGGTTAGTTGACTTTGTGGATGCAACCTCTTTAAGGGGATAGTGCTATAAAACCCCATCTTTTTTTATAAGGTTTGTTAAGTGGAATGTTATGGTGTGTATTAAAAGATGATAATGTCAAAAAAAATTATTCCAAGCATACCTCTCTTATTGCACTTCTTAACCTATGTTATGAGCCTAAATTATCTTGATTTAATCATTTCATACAAAGCTAGGCCTATAGAGAACACTTAAAGGAAAGATTAAATCGTCTTAAAAATAATAGAACTTTTGGTCATGATATGTCAAAACATTTCATAAAATATACACCTATCAAATACCACCATGCTTGAACCATTGCTTTCCCTCAAGTAACATACGCCAACCCATTTACTAGTGAAACTATAGACACCTTAATCATGTTCTCTGCTTAAACCCCTTGAATTTTTGGGCAAAACCAAATGGCTGGTCTATAAATAGTCTATTGGTTCACCTAAACTAATTGAATGGTTTGGGGAAAAGCATAGTTTGGTCGAGCCAAGCTGGTCAACTAGTTTACGTAAACTAATCAACTGGTTGGTGCAGCCGATTGACCAATTTAGCTTGTTTGTGTGACTTTGTTCCTTTTAGTTTTTTTATACTTTGAGGCTATTTATGGGATTATTTAATGGATAAAATATAGATTTTATCATGGATTCATGACCTAATGAATGGATTAAATGGAGCATCATTTATGACATACTCAATGAGTATTGAAAAGGTCTAATAAGTCTACTTCATATTAAATATGATGGTTTTGAGAAAAGAATAAGGAAGTATAGAATGTGAATGAATGAAATAAGATAATGGGCATAATTGATATTAGACAAAAGTATAAATATAAACACCACACACAGTTGAGGGATTGAAATTGACTAATATGGAATAGATATGTGAATGTATTGATTGTTCTTTCTATGGGCCTTATGTGATAACTTAATCTCATGAATAATGTATTAATAATATAAAGTGAAAGACAATCAAGTTTTTAATGGGTCTAGGATACCTGATCCTTGATTAGACACCATGGATAAGTGTGCCTTTGAGTGTTTATTAGTGCCTTCATGCTTACCTTTCGAGCAAGATCCTAGTAGATTTGTTTCTCACCTACTCCAAAAACTAATAATGTACTATTTCTTATCAATGCTAAAGGTTCTGGTTACCTAGGTGGTAGTCTCGATCCTTAACTTAGGTCTATATTGGTTGGCTTAGACCTAGACCTATATCCATTGTGGTTTGCTTTGTCCTAAACTTATCTCCATTATGGCGAATAACTTTGGACTATACAATATGTCCCTATGTTTAGATAGGCTTCCATGGTATGTGAGACCATGGGATGGTTCACAATCCATTACACAATGATAAATAATTGGATAATGATTGGAACAAATGTTTTAGATGATAATAAGGGTAATTGTTGGAATGAATACTTAGATAATGGCTTGAATGAATAATTGGTTAATAATTGGAATGATAGACTGAATGTTAACTTATAAAGTTATATGGCTAAGAAAATGGTATATCCTAATCGATTGAGTATGTTGGAAAATAAAACCTAGAGGTTACCTATAATAACCTACTTAGTACGTGCATATGATGACCTATGATATTGAACTATGATATTGAGCATGAAAAATTCTAAGTTGCCTGAGTTATGTATGGTAGTGAATCCTGATGCATTTTTTGAGTCAAATATAGTAGATACACTTACTTATATTGCTTTGGTATGACGCATGTTAAGTATGATATCCATGTTATTATATAATCTTATATGCTTATGGCTTCCATTGAGGAGGAAACATAGCTTACTCGGTATGTAGCGTACAAATGTGCCCATTTTCTCAGTCATGTACTCATTTCCATAAGTAGAGAGTCATGTACAAATTTTAAGGATGGCTAGTAGTGGGCCCACCACGGCTTGAATTTGAGGCTTGAGAGCATGGATATCTAGAGTTTTTTATATATTCCACCATAGACTATGGTTTTAGGTTCACATCCTAATCTTGTTTTCTATTAATATGGCCCTGTGTTTTTAGCTTATTAATGTTCTCCCTATATTTATTTTGTTAGGGACTACCAAGGTCCTTTATTGTAAACAATCTTCTAAATATTTATCTGACATAGGTTTATGAATACTATTTTAGATTGATTAGTTTTGTTATAGCCTTGTATCTAATATGAAATTGATAGTGGACATCTATCCTATGTTAATATGGTGGTATCATCCCTTCTTTACTAAGTATGCTTAGTATTTTCCGCATCCGCATTATTTTTTAAAAAAAAATTGGCAGTAAAAAATTGGGGGTTTTAATGATTGGTATCAAAGATTTTCTTAAAAAAGCATTAATTATGAGGATAATTAAACTAATACTGCATGATTTTTATCAAACCATTTTCTTAAGAACGTGTTGATTTGACTAATTTTTAAGGTGATGCCATAGGATGGGATCACCCTCCATTTGAAATATTTTCCCTCTTTCATTTCTTTGGCAAGGTTAAGTATTTCCAAACTCAAAATGTTAGTGAATGAGAGTGGGTTGGGGATGTGCTATAGATGGTCTTTGTGACAATGTGTTGTGCAAATCTTGTTACTTTGTAAATGGATTCCTCTCCTTCTAGCCTATAAAAATTGATGGTGCCTAACTACCATTACAAGTGCATTCACGTATACATGGAGACTATTAGAGCCTACATGCAAGGCTAGATTTGAGCACCACAACTACCGCCAATGCTAGTGATTACACTAGTTTCGGAGGATTGGATCAAGAGGGTTGAACATCACCACCCATAGATCATCAAAGGCCAAGATGATCCTAACATCATGGAGCGATGTGTAAGGATATAAATAAAACCTTTACAGCCTGTGGTTGCCTTATGAATAAGAGGGTTGACGTGGTGGTATACTATTTGAGAGGAATGGAATATGCTTGATGGAGGAGCATCCAATGTAGGGGTGGAGAAGCTAATGGATGGGGACTATTCATAGAGATGCTTCTACCCAACTCACCTATGAATGAAGAAGCATAATGATTTTATGGCTTTTCAACAAGGAGGTATGTCCTTTGAGGAGTACTACATATGATTTATGGACTTGGTCCAGTTTACTTTAGATTTTGAGGCCAATAACGTGATGCATGTTTACCACTTTAAGATCGCACTTGGGACCAAATATCAAGAGCTATAAGTGGGAGTGACTCTACCAAGCGTGGTAGGGATGTATGAGGAGACTTTGGAGGCTTCCTGTGTTATCCAAGCTCAAAGTGCTAAATCAGGGAGTTACGGGAAATTTGAGGGTCGCCAAAATTATACCAGGAGGAAGAAGGCCTATTCAAAAGGAAGCTTGCCAACTAGATATGGCAAGAGTGTGGGGCCATTACCCTAAGTTAGAGGCATGTTTGTGGGTCATGTTGAGGAGAAGCACTACCACTACAAACAATGGGGAACAAGTAACCAGGGGTAGATTGTAGAGGTAATAAGGTAACGTTCCATGGATGTGGCATAGTGAAGCATAAAGCTTATGGGTGTCAGGTTTGAGGTGATAGTGTCTAGAAGAGCTCAAACTACTGGATCCATTCAGGACCCACAAGTACTAACTCAGATATTTCTTCCTTTAACAGCTTGTCTCACTAGTCGAGTTATTCAACCCAAGTGTCAAAGGCCTTGCCCTTTCCAACATAGGAAAGGATTAGCTAGTGTCGTAGGAGTTCTTATGGGAAGACGCTTGAATGTGATGAGTTATATGGATATAAAGCCTCAGGAAGGTGTGATGACCAGTATGCTTACTATCTTTACTTTTCCAACATGTGTGTTTTTTGACTCTAGAACATCACACTCCATTATGTCATCTACATTTGTAGCTAGAGTTGTCTTATCTCCTTCCAGTAGTATTTCTACTTCTGTTGCATTACCTATTAGGGATGGAATTGGATATTCTAGATTCTTTAAAGGAGTGACTTTGATAGTTGGGAGAATAGTATTTCTATTAGACCTCATAGAACTTGAGATGCATGATATTTATGCGATTATTAGGATGGAAATGTTGGGAAGGTACCGAGTGATGATTGATTACGGACAAGAAAGTTTGGTTCTGCGAGCACCGAAGGGTATGAAGGTTTCATATTGGAAGTGTGAACCTAATCCCTCATCAAAGATCATGTGGCAATCGTAACGACCAACCTTGTTAGTAATGGGTATCCGCTCTACCTGTGTAGTGTTAGAGACACTAAACCAACTGAGATGCCCTTGGAGTAGATAGTAGTGGTCCATGAGTTTTCTAACGTATTCACTAAGGAGTTTCTTACAATGCCGCCTATTATAGAAGTTAAGTTCACTTTAGATGTGTTGCTAGGGACGAAGCCTATATCTAAGGCTTTGTACCATATAGCAGCTGTGGAAATGAAAGAACTCAAGGCTCGGTTGGAGGAGTCACTAGATAAGGGTTACATCCGACTAAGTATATAGCTGTGGGTAGTGCTAATTCTATTAGCAAATAAGAAGGTTGAGAGCTTGAGGTTTTGCATCGATCACTAAGGGTTGAAATAGTTGATAGTGAAGAACCATTATCCATTACAAAGGATCAATGACCTATTTAATCAACTCAAGGTGTTCACCAAGATTGGTCTTCAGTTAGGCTACTATCAATTGAGGATAGTAGTATAAGGCATCCCAAAGACTACTTTCTAGATGAGGTGTGGTCATTATAAGTTTGCACTAATCCTATTCAGAATCACTAATGTACGAGCATCTTTCATGTCCCTCATACACAAGATATTTTATCCTTTCTTTAACTAGTTCATCATGGCATTCGTTGATGACATCCTCATCTACCCTAGCAATCGAGAGATGCATATGCAGCATTTAAGGCAAACTTTGGCTTTGTTGAGATCAAACCTATTTTATGCCTAACACTCTAAGGATGTAGTGGTAATAAATCATGTCAAGATTTAAGTCACAACTAAATGGCCAAAACTCACTTCTATGATTAGTTGGTTACTACCATCGGTTTGTAATAGACTTCTATATGATAGTGCAACAGTTGACTTATTTATTGAAGAAGGCTATGTGTTTTAGGTGGATGAGATGTGTGGTGAAGATTTTGAGGAGTTGAAGAGGTGCTTGCCTTCAAACCTAGTACTCACATTACCGAGTGGGTATAATTGTTTTGAGGCATACAGTGATGCTTTGAAGAATTGTTTGGGTTGCATGCTGATGCAACATGGAAGAGTAGCGGCATATGCTTCTTGAAAATTGAAGCAGCATAAATAGAAATACCTAATGCACAACTTAAACTTATTATGGTGGTGACCATCCTTAATAATTGGAGGCATGATATCTATGGAGTCCAATACAAGTTCTATAATTACCATGAGGGCCTCAAGTACAACATCACACAATAGGAGAAGAATCTAAGACAGGGCTGATGGTTGGAGTTAGTTAAGGATTACAACATGGAACTGACCTACTATGAGGGTAAGCCCATTGTGGTAGCAGATGCACTCAGGCGAAAGATGTCACATTCCTTAGGCACGATTGTGTTGTCAGACCATCTATGTCTAGAATTCAAGTAATTAGAGATTGAACTGATCATTGTTGGTATTCTAAAGGTAAGAATAAGTGCAATCACCAACTTAGTGATGTTAACCTCAAGAGGATTCAAACAAGTACTATAAAAGGTGGAGTTGAAGTATTTCAGATCAAGGAGGATGGTAGTTTTAGTTACCTTAGTTGGTGGTGTGTAACATGGTGATCTTTTAAGCTTAAGAGAAAGATCCTTGAAGAAGGACATTGTACTCTTTATTCCTTCCACCCTAGAGGGCAAAAACTATACAAGGATCTGAAAAAGGTATATTGGTTACCCTATATAAAGCACAAAGTAGTTGAATTCATTGTTCAATGTTTGACCAATCAAAAGGTTAAGATCAAGCATAAGAGGGCAGTAGGGTTAGTGTAACCATGAGAATATCCCAAGTGGAAGTGGGTTACCATAAATGAACTTTGTGGTTAGTCTTCTAAGGACCCACAATGGATTTCATTCCTTATGGGTTATTGTAAATCGTCTAACTAAGTTGCTTATGTTCACACTGATGAAGTTAAAATGGAATATGGAACAGCTAGACAATGCTTGTTGGAATCACATTATGAGGCCATATGGAGTTCCCAGGTATGGATGATCAGATATAGAGAACCATTCAAACTTTGGAAGATATCCTTCAGGCATGTGTGTTAGACATTAGGGGCAGTTGGAAAAATTATCTGGACTTGATAAAATTCTCTTACAACTACAGTTACCATGTGAGCATCAAGATGGAACCTTCTGAAACCTTATACAGGAGAAAATATTATAGTCCTTTGTGTTGGAACACATCAGCAAGACACTTATGTTGGGACCTAAAGTGATCAAAAAGATGATGAGGAACATCTGATTGATTCATGAATAGATTAGAGTAGCTTAGGATGGATAGAAGAACTATGTAGATCTGAGAAGATGAACCGATGGTTATGAGATGGGTAATAGAGTCCTTTTAATGGTCTCTCCCACCAAGGGAGTCAAGAGGTTTGTTAGGAAGGGTAAGCTCAGTCTAATGTACATTAGACCGTATATAATTTTAGATCATGTTGGAAATTCACCTATTAATTATTTTTACCGATGAAGTTGTTGCATGTGTGTTGCCTCTTTCATATATCTTATCTAATGAAGTACACAACGGATCATTCATATGTTATTCGACTAGATTCACAAGAGCTTGATAAATCTTTGACTTATGAACAACGACCGGCGAGAATTATGAATAGAAAGATGAGAGAGATTTGTATGAATAATGTCCCATTTGTAAAGGTTCTTTTCTAATGGTATGGTACCAAGGAGGCTACTTAGGAGGTGAGGAGGAAATTCAAGCTAAGTACCTAAAGCTATTTTATTAGCGTGTTATCTAGGTGTAACCCTTTTTTTAAGGGGGTAGTAACCCATTTTCTTGGATGTATTGATTTGATGTGTATCTTAATATGTGCTAAGAAATGTGTTTGGAATGTTTATAGGCTTTGAGGATGTAGCCTCCTTAAGGTACTAGTGTTGTAATACCCCATCATTTTGTAAAGTGTTGAATGAGAAATTATGCCAAATTTTGGTGTTTAATTTTGATTTGGTATTATTATTTGTTTAGAGGTAAATTTGTACTTGAAATGGGGTTAGAAATTTAAATTTAATAAGGTTTTCAGGTAAACAAATAGAATGGCTCATCATTTCAACAAAATAGTTTTTATTCGACTAAACCAATTGACTAGTTTTGGTACCTATAGAATAGTCTGTAGAATAGTCAACTGGTAAGCCAAATCAATTGACTGCTTTATTGAGCTAGGTATATTTTCTAAACTCAATTGGAAAATATTCTTTTACTAAAATCAAACATTGTTAATCTATGCTGAATTACTCCCAAAAGATTATTAGCCTTTTTTATGATGCATTTAGCCCGAAAAGACAACCTCAGATCAATTTGAGGAGTCGATTAGGACAATGGATGGGGGATATGACTTCTGCTTTATCTTCTTCCACCTCTCTCCTCTGTATATTCAGAGATCTTTGCTTCGATCTTATACTCAATTGTGTTCATCTAAGAGATTCCTTCCATGATGATCTTCTATTACCCCTCTTGTGAATTGCATTTCCACACCAACTAACCTACACTCCTCCACAAACACCATTCGAGCTATGGAAGACAGGTCAGCATATCTTAGGTGAAATTCAAACATTTCAATCAATGTAAAACAATAATAATTAGGGTTTTCAATTTTTTCTTCACCACACTACAATTCATATCGATTTGTTGGCTATAAAAATCCCTAATCAATCCTTTTATTCACCTTTCGTTCACCCAAAAAATTATCTAACTCTCTAGCTCTCACCTTCTCCCTCTGTACTTAGAACTTTACAATCAAACTCCTTTCACTATTTTGATCTTTTCTCTAACTCCCTCTATTTTTTTAATTGGTAAGCAAAAAAGAGTTAGATTTAGGAAAAAGGTTGAGTGGTTCAACTAAAACTACTTTTTGTTTTTCATTTGGGTGTGGTATGTTCATTATTTCCTTTCTAATTCAAGTTCAAAGTTATAAAAGTTATTCACAATCTTATCTAAAACTTTTTGTTTTCAAGGTTTTAAAAGTTGAGGATTTCACAATATGAGTGACTTTGGTTAAGGAAAATTTTACCTACATGAAGTAAGTTAGTCTTGCTTCTAAAATGGGTTATGAGTAATCTTGCATGATATGAACCTCTTTAAGCTTGATATTACATGTTGGAAAGAATATATATAATATAGAACTTGATTTGGATGGTTATATTGTGCAATTGAGTGAAAGACATAGATCTTGAGAAAATACTAGGTTGTGAGGACAAATATTGCGATGTATAATTAAAGTGAGATAAAAATGAGTTATAAGATGTTAGAACATAACCCAATGTGATACTATAAAGACTTATAAACACGATTTGCATGAAAATGATTATTTGGTACTATTGAAGGGAAAAAAGATCGACTAGTTAGGTCAAACTAATTGACTAGTCATAGAACAGTCGATTGGTTGACACGACCCATCGACTTATAATCCTACAAAAACCTTGATGTTTCTCTCTACTCAAACCCATTGATTTTTTAGGTAGAACTTTTTGACATGTCCATGAATAATCGATTGGTTTCTAATCAACCGATTTGTGGAAAAGCATGGTTTGGTTGAGCTAAATCCAATGGCTAGTATGTCCAAACCAATCAATTTGTTGGTGTAATCGATCAATTGGTTGGACCAAACCAATTAACTGGTTTGGCTTGTTTGTGTGCTTTTTGTCTTTTCGTTTAGGTTATCCTTTGAGTCTATTCATGGCATTATTATAAGATTATTTAAGGGATAAAATACATATTTTATAATGGATTAAATGGATCACAATTTATGACATAATCAATGCTTATTGTAAGGGCTTAATGGGTGTACTTCATATGAAATGTGATGAGTTTGAGAAAAGAGTAATGAAATGGGAAATTTGTTTGAATAAAATAAGATACTGGCACAATTGATATCAGGCAAGCATAAATGGAAACCTAACACATAGTTGGTGAATAAAAATGGACTAATATGAAGTAAATATTCAAATGTCTTGCTTATTCTTTATATGGGCCTTATGTGGTCACTTAATATCATGAATAATGTACTAATCACATAAAGCAAAAGACAATCAAGCTATTTATGGGTTTAGGTTACTGACCCTCAATTAGCCACTAACGGTTTGTCAACCTTTGGGAATTTATTAGTGCATTTGTGCTTGCCTTCCAGCGGGATCATAGTAGATCGTGTTGCCTTACCTACTTTTGACACTAATAATGTAATAAGGGGTATCAATACTTAAGTTTCTTGTTATCAAGTTGGTTTTCTTCAGCTAGGATATATGTTCGTATTGGTTGGCTTCACCCTAGATCTATGTTTATTGTGATTTACTTTGGCCTAGACTTATATCCATTGTGATGATTGGCTTCGGTTGAGACTTTATGTAATTGGTTTGGATAGGCTTCCATGGTATGTGTGACCATGGGATGGTGCACATTCCATCTCTCAATGATTGGAACAAATGGTTTGGATGATAGTAATGGTAACAATTTGAATGAACACTTGGATAATGGCTTGAATAAATAACTAATTAATAATTATAATGATTGACTAGATAATGACCTATATCAATATATGGATAAGTAAATGGTATATCGTAATAGATTGAGTAAGTTGGAAAATGAACACTAATGGTTACCTAGAATAACCTTTTTAGTACGTGTGTGTGATTACCTATGATATTAAAGTATGATATTGAGAATGATACATTATGCGTTGCGAAAGTTATGCACCATAGTGAATACTAATGCATTTTTTTATTCTAATAGAGTAGATACACTTACTTATATGGATTTAGCGTAATGCATGTTAAGTATGATATCCATCTTATTATAGAATCTTGTATGCTTTGACTTCCATTGAGGAGGCATCTTATCTTACTCCTTATGTAGCTAACAGATATGCTCGTTTGCTTTATTACTTGCTTATTCCCACTAGTAGAGGGCCATGTGAAGGTTTTATCAATGGTCAGCAATGGGCCTACCTCAATTTGCATTTAGGGCTTGAGAGAGTGGACATCCAAAATTTTTTATGTGGTCCATGATAGACCATATTTTTTGATTAACGCTCTAATATTATTTTTTTATTAATATAGCCATATGTTTTTTGCTTATCATTTTCCCTGTGTTTGAATTTGTTGGGGACCATTAAGGTCCTTTATTGTAGATGATCTTTTAAGTAATTATATAACATAATTTTGTGCACTCTATTTTAGATTGGTTGGTTTATTTTAGCCTTATCTCTAATATGGGATAGACATGGACGTCCAACCTATGTTAGGTATGGCGGTAGCACCCTATTTTCTATAGGTGTGTTTAGTATTTTCCCCTTTCGCATTATTCTAAAATGAATTTTTTTGGTAATGAAAAATGGGGTTTTTTACTACTCCACTAGCCATACACTAGAGGACAAGATATGATACAGATAATTAGATATGCATGTAGTTTAAATATTAAGAATTAGGCTTAAAAGCTTAACACGGTTATGCAAAGGAAAAATTGTAACATGTAGGCTATTTGGTTAAGCATTTAACAAGAATAAAATTTTACCCCTATCATCTTAATTTCTTCAACAATTTCATGAAGTCTTGGAGAGAATAATGACAAGTTCTGGTTTCACACACTAATAGATAATTGCACCCAAGAATGTAAAGCATACTGGATAAAATTTATATCCATTAATAAGGCTCAAATCTCACTAATTTTTCTTTCTATTAGACCTAATTTCTTTATCATTTCTATGAGGACTATCAAATTTTTATGTTCATGTTCTTCAGAAGTAAGATACAACTAACATATTAAAATCCTTCTTTTTCTTTTCTAGAAGCATCATGTTACGAAATATAGTCACAACAACACATGTACTTTAAGGCTATCAAATAGAGGTTTCTTTCATTGTCTATTCCCAAGGTTTCATTGCTCAGATTTTGTATTCCTTCATTTTTTCTAACAAAAATAAAATAATGTCACTAAAAATTAATAAAATGTAAATCACACTAACAATAAATAAAATTAATACAAGGCACAATTAAAAATAAACAAAAGAAAATAACGTATTAAAAGAAAAAAATAAAAAAAAATAAGAAAAAAAAGGTAAAAAAAAATAAAGATAGTACCATTCCTATACTTAGAATAGGCATTATCCTCAATGATTGGACCGTAGAAATATAAAATAGGGGAAGAAGTAGGGCTTACTTCGTGGATAGAGGAAAATAATAGCCAGACCTGAACTATAGGACATACATGGCTTGTAGCATCTGGTGCATATGGCTCTAGGTCACTGGCATCCCATCCAAGCACTCATGTACCAATTGTTCATTTACATAATCTTGATACTACTTCCATAGAGGATTAGAATGTGAGGGATCATCTTCTGAGACAGCATACTGCTTTGATGGAATATCCTCCTACGAAGGTGGGAAAGAAGGTGAGGGGAGAGCATCAGGCATAATAATGTCACTCTATCTAGGGGTATCTAGTTCGTCATAGAAGGGTTAGTAATATAGGGGTAAGAGAGATGAAAGTAGGATTCACCCTTTTAGAGTAACAAATACTCCTTCACCTTCTTGATATTAAACCCCTTATGCAACCATTTTCCAAGTAAATACATGTGTCATGGGCCTCTATAGATAGATGATCAAAGAAATCCAAGACTACTCCTACAACTATGGTTGTGATCAAGCCTCCTATGGCTATACCCATGGAGGTAGAGTTACTAATCTTGTTAATTCACTTAGTTAGAAGGAAAAAATAGTATCAATAGGTATCCCTTCAAGCACAAAGTTTAAGAAGAAAAGCTTAGACATCCTAAAAACACCTATATTATCTCCTCTCACAAATATCATGCAAGCAAGGAATCTTAAGATTTATTAAAGTAGTGGGTTATAGATTTATGAACTTTTAGACTCGGTGGTCTTTATGTGTATGTTAGGAGGCACCCTCAACCCTGCGCATTGGAGGACTAGAAGAAACTCAGACTATATCCTAAGAGATTCTCACATTACCACCGGTATATAAATGAAATATCCTAGAGATATCTCTCAAGGATATATCATACTTCACATGAAATAGCCAAAAATTTGCTTTGCCTCCACATTCCTTTTACTAGTCTCTAACTAAAAATAAATAAAAAATGCTAGAGTTATGCGATGATATTTAGGGGCTCTACAAAACATGAAAGTGTCCCAACCAATATCCCTAAGCAAACAATAAACGTCTACTTTCATGCCAAGCTCATCTCGGCACTCCTCATTGAGGTAACGTGTGTCTGTCAATACATTCCTGGAGAGGGTCTCATATGGGCCCCTCTAACAATTTTTTTAAAAAAAAAATTTATCTAAAGGAAAAAATTGGGTGCCACATTTTTTTCATTATATTAATATTATTTTTTTTTGTTATTTTTTGGTGCTCATGAATTAATGTTTTTCAACTAAACTTTCATACTTGGTATGGTTTTGTTAGGCTTTTCTAGGCAACTCATTTTTAGCTTGAGTGTGAAAAAAAACATGTGGTTTGGTTTTAATTTCATATTCTAATTGTTTACATGTTCATATGATAGTAGTAGTGTTGTGGTGGATCATATCTTGAGTTGGATTATTTTAAGAATATATGAACTTATATGAACACCTTAATGATTCTCTAGAAATTTATAATAATTTAGTATTTAGGCATGTTTAATCCTAGACTCTACCATCGTAATGATATGGTTATGATGAGTTTGGTATCTAGGGTGTTAAGTTTGTTTAAAAATGCTTAAATATGTTGTTTTGCACAAATTGATCGATTAGTTTTTAGAATAATCAAACGAATAGCCTAACCTATTGATTAGCTTTTCGAGGGTGTGATTAGTTTGTTCTCTATGGAAATTGGTGAAATCATTTATGTAAAATTTATTGAATACTCTTATAATAGCCAACTCATCTCGTAAATTAATCAACTGATTCAAACAAGAGACTCTAGGATTGGGTTGTACCAAACCAATTAGTGAGTTCACCGAATTAATAAATTGGTTCAACTAGAAAGTGTTGTTTTACTTCCTTTTGACCTTGGTATCATTTGAGACTTACTATTATGATATGGCATGATTCTTTGATGATGGAAATGTAATTATTGGCATGAAATAATTAGCTCAATCTTTGGATCAAATTGGTCAAGTATTTATGATGTTATCACTACATACCCTTGAAAGATTATGGTGGATAAATTGGAATATAAATGGAGTTGTGTATTCCCCCAAAATTTTAGGAAACCTATAATTTAACAAATATATTTTATTTAAAATAATTTAGCTTTTAAAATTATTTATTTTATTTTTTTAAGGATTTTTTAGTATATAAATTTGGACGGGAATATTTAGTAAATTAAAATAAATATTTTGTTATTTTATCATGTTATTTTTATTTAAATAATTTCCAAACTAATATTTTACTAAAATTATCCTTTTTTAATCAATATATTAAATTATATTGAATGAAATTACTAATATAAATAATTTATCAAAAATATTACATTTTTATTATTTTCTAAATTAAATTATTTTATTTTTCCTATTTACCCATTTTCTTTTTTCCTTTTTATTTTTCTTTTCCTTCTCCTTTTTCCCCTTTTTCTTATTTCTTTTCTTTTCCTTTTTTTCCATTGGGCTGCTGCACCAGGCCAGCCTCTCCGCTGCGCCAGGGCCGTTAGCCCATCTACCCTCTCCTTCTCTTTCCCCTACTCTCTCCCGCGCACCTCGACCCAGACCAGACCCCTTCTTCTTCTTTTTTCTTTCTTCCCTTCACCCTAGGCCAGCCTAACTCTTCTTTTTCTTTTCCCTATGCCGGTCCGGTCTGGTCTCCCTCCATCTCCCTTCTTTCTTTCTTCTTCGACCTCTACACCCGACCTATCTTCTTTGGCCATGACTGCCACCCCAAATGCCTCCCACTGCCACCTCCTGCAACCACTACACCACCTACCTTCGTCCCCCCTCCCCCCTCTCTCTCCCCTGCCTTTTTTTTAATCATTTTGGAAACCGAGCACCCATGCACCCCACCCCACATGGCTCCCCTTTCCTCTTTTTTGTCACCCTCTCCCTGCCACCCTACGTAACCCTACCACCCTAATCCCTGCCACCAACTGGCCACCTATCCCCCTACCCCTCCCTCTTCTTTTTCTTCTCCTCTTCAACCCTTTTTCTGCCCCAATTCTCGAGCTCAACAGCTTGCCCAACCTCCCTCTTCTCTCATTTCTTCTCCTTCCATTTTTTCCCTGTTTTTGCATTGCCATTGCCCTCCACCTCTCCAGCTGCCTCACCAACCCCCTACACCACTCTGTACCACCCTCCACCTCGGCCTTGCACCACCACAATATCCCTCTCAAGCCATCCCACAGCCCGTCTTCCTCCCCACCTATTTTTCTCTCCATGTTCCCCCTTCTCGGCAGCCTACCTGCCACCCCACCGTTCGCCGTCGTCTGGCTGCCTCTACCATCACCCAACCCACCATTCAACTCCCTGGAACCTCCTCTACGACCCCTATACATTTTTTGGCCGAAACAAGTCCCCGAACCCCTTCATTTTTTCGTTCCCTTTTCCTTCCTTCTCATCCCCTCCACCTCAACCCACCTCGACAGCCACCTTCGTGGCCTCGCTACCGCCACTGCCGCCGTCCTTGGCCACCATGAATCTATCCCCGACAACCACCTACACCCCCTCCTCACTCCTGCACCATTCCCTTGCCCTAAATCCTCCCCCACCTGCCCTCTTTTCTAGTCTAAAGACCCCAACCCGAAAACACCCCTTTCCACCCTCTTTTTCATGCAACCTTCGACCATTCCACCCTTATTTTTACATGCAGCTCATGCTGTATATGCAGCATGAGTTTTTGCATTTAATGGCCATTTTTATAAAAAAATTTAAGGTAAAATAATATTTAAGTTAATTATTTCATTAAGTAAATTTTATAAGGTCTTGTGCTTTGATTTTTATTATTTCTAATATAATAATTACTAATATCATTTTTAGGTGTTGATTTTGCTAATTAAAGCTTGAAGCTTTAACTGCAATACCGGTAAGATTCAATTTTTGTGAGAAATAATGTAATCGTTAAACCCCACTTAAACGCATGGATAAACGTATGTTAGCACATTAGGAATTTTAATACGTTATTATGTTTGACATATGGTTGTTAGTATAATTTATATGCTTACTTGTATTGTTTAATAAAAATGAAAGTACGCTTTTTTATGTGCCATGTGTGTAAATGTTGTCTAAGGGAAGAACTTGATTATTAATGAAAGTGTTAAAGTGCTTATCCATGTCATATTATGTTATTGTGACCATTTATGCTTGAATAATATTATTATGAGCCCTAGGGGAATTTTTGTAATATTTCTTGTGTAAGAATGTGGCCTAATATGTGTGGGTGCTAATAAGCATTGTGTTAAAATATAATAGTTGGTGGAGTTGGATATTGTTAATGGAGTATTAATATTATTATTCCATATGGTAATGATAATTTAATAAAAGTGGTGTAATAAAGGGGGTGAAGTGTTAATTATTGAGGCAAAAGGGTAATATGGTAATTTTATAAGTAAATGGAAAAAGGTTAATTTTATAAGTAAATGGGTATTATGGTAATTTTGGAAGTAAAGGGGAAAATGGTAATTTTATGAGTAAAGGGGTATTATGGTAATTTTGGGAGTAAAGGGTAATATGATAATTTTGGAAAAGAAGGGCAAAATGGTAATTTTGTAAGAAAAGATAAAGATGGTAACTTTGGATGTAAAAGGATAAAATAGTAATTTGCAAAGCAAAAGGGGTATTATGGTAATTTTATAAGTAAAAGGGTATTGTAGTAATTTTCTAAATAAAAGGATATTATGGTAATTTTGAAGAAAGGGGTAGAAGGGTAATTTTGTAAATTAAAAGGATATCTATGGCAAAATTAAGAGTAAGGGGTAACTTGGTAATAATAATAACGACAAAGGATAAATTGGTAATTAAATTATGATTATAAAAGGGGCAATTGGATAATTATAATAGAGAAGGGTAAATTAATAATTATAATTATGGAGAAGGGTACATTGGTACTTATATGGAGAAGGGTAAATTAATAATTATAATAATGGAGAAGGGTACATTGGTACTTATATGGAGAAGGGTAAATTAATAATTATAATAATGGAGAAGGTTAAAATGGTACTTATAATAATTGAAAAGGGTAAATTTGTAATTATGTAACTAACTAAAGGGGCAAAATGGTAATCATGATAATGAAGGAGGGTAATTTGATAATTTATACAACTCAATGGCAATTTAGTAATTATAACAAAGGAGAAGGGCAATATGGTAATCTAACCAACCAAATGGGAAATATGATAAATGTAGCAATTATGAGGGGTGAATGGTGATCTAAAAAGCGTAGGAGATAACTTGGTAACCTAAACTGAGGAAGGCATAATTTGGTAATATTATGCAACAAGGAGGGTAATAGAGTAATTTGTCAAGTAAAGAAGGGATGACTTAGCAATTATATAAGTAAGGGGTAAATGAGTAATTTGTACCTAACATGTCATTATGATTACTGAATTTCATAATATGACTCAAATAACGTTGATTAGCAAGGTAAGATTATTTGATAATTAGTAAGTATCACGAGAACGAATCCTACTTCAGAATTAGATGAGATTATGATGGCCTTAATGATTTTTTTGTGTTATCTTGGATAACCGCCTGAATAAGAAATGACTAATGATATCAGAATGATTGAAAGTGAATAAGTACCTAATTATTGTGCTTTGTGTGATCACTTTAATTAAGACACTAGTATATAAAGTGAAAGACCTCAAGATCGGGAATGGTGGCTCTTTAGGGGTCGCTACCCTAAAGATGTGGTTTAGCCCACGATTATTCTGGTATTTTCTGGTGTGCCTTTGTGCCCCAGCCAAGCCCTATATCTTACTCTATCTAGCTTTATGGATCTATTTAGGGGGTATGCACACTTATCGATTAGGTGTCCTTGTCGGTAGGGTACTAAGTAGCTTTATGCACCTGTACAACCAGGGTACCTTTGCATCCCTAGGTTCATGGTCGAAGGGTACTGAGTAGCTTGTATGCACCAGTATGACCGATGTACCTTTGTGTCCTGGGTTCTTCATCTCCCATCCGAGTTAAATAAATGGAATTGATGTGTTGATTAAAGAAAGGAAAAATACTAATCATGAAAGTGAAAGATTAACAAGCCAGACCCAGTTGAAATATGATAATGAGTACCGATCTATCAGATATAATAGTGGCCCAGGAGCGTGTTGCCCTGGCAAGTGATTATGAGCACCGATCCACCAGATATAATAGTTGCCCAGGAGCGTGTTGCCCTAGATGATGTTGATATATATTCCGGTCCACCGGCAATAATAGTGGGGGTCCCGAGCTCAATAAAATCAATTATGGATGTGAATAAAGTTATGAAAAAATACTAATTATTTATTGTGGAACACCATGTGAGTCGGACCAGACCAATCCAGCGGCGAATAATAGTGGCCAGGAATGTTTTTCCCTGCATGACCGGTCCACTAGCGAATAATAGTATCTAGGAGCATTTTGCCTTGCATAACCGGTCCACCAACAAATAATAGTGGGGTTCTCGCACTCACATGGATATAAAATCGGAGAGATGATTGAATAATGATGGATTAATGGCTTAAGGCCCGAACGTATCGATTTTGCATTATGACTTATTAATAATTAATGGTCTTATTAAGTATGTGATTGTGGTGCATGTATTTCTTAATATATAAGTTTGTAGATTTGTTTAGTGTGTTGCATTGCGGGCCTGCCTTTAAGTGTGATTTTAAAGGGTTACTCAGTACCATAGTACTAAAGGGTTCCATTCGTGGGGCCCTTGCCTATTAAATGGGTAGTGTCCCTTGTAGATCTTTTCAGGTGTTATTCAAGTGGGCAACGGGAAAGAGCGCAAGGATTATCTGGCTTTTAGGGTTTCATCCTTCCTCTTATAATGTCTCATTTAAATGAAATCCTTGTTCTTTTAACCAACACTGGTGGATTTTACTTATGTAAATGTTTACTTGCGCTACTCTGATTTTAAATATGATTTGAATTTCTAGCAATTGATCGTTCTTTAGCCTTAGCACTTGTTATTGGAACGGTATGAGTGAACCGGTCTGGTACTAAGTGTGGCAGTAATATCCCCAAAATTCACAGTTTGTTATTTTGCTTCCGCTAATCTTTTAATAAAATGAAATTTATAGTAATGAATTTTGGGGGTGTTACAAGTTGTGGTGGAACTAGCGTGCTATAAGGACCTTGTTTGGCATATGGCTTTGCTAAGAAATCATTAATAACTTAAAGTGAAAGATCATAGAGTACTATATGGCTCTTGATTATCCGATGCTCAATTAGCCACTAGGGATTTCTCTACCTTTGAGAGTTTATGGTGCCTTCGGATTTGGTTTTGAACAAGATCATAATTGATCCTACTCTAAACATTAGTGATGTAATAGGGGGTTTCAATATAAAGGATCTTGTTACCTAAGTGGTTTATTTCACTTTTGTCGTATTATATGTCCATTGGTAGTTTCTTGGCTTTGGCTTGACTTTGTGACCATTGGTGGTTTAATTAGCTTTAGCTAGGCTTTATGTCCATTAATACATTTTTAGCTTCGGCTAGACTTTTTGTCCATTTGTAGTTTCTTGGCTTTGGCAAGACTTATGTGCTTTGGTTTTTGGTTTGACATCCATGGTTATTGAAAGACCATAAGAGATAATTTATCCCATTTCTCAAAAAGTGGAAGAGAAATATAAATAAATAAGGTAATTATTTTATAACATCGTAATCTAAAATATCATAATTGGATAAGCGGAATGAACCTCATAGTTATCTAGTAGCTCACACTATTAATTGTTATTTTTCTCGATCATATGTTGTTTCCCGTTACTCATGAATATTATAATAAACATAACGAACTATGAATCCCCTATATTTGTTGTAAATCATGAGACTTCTTAAATCCCATATTTATCTTTTATATTATACTATCTTATTTCATGAGCATGATCAATTACCATGATGAGATCTCCTTGTTAGTAGAGTATGTAAGTTGGTGTGCTATTATATGGTCATGAGAATATGTGCTTGTATAACCTATATGTCTTCCCTTAACCATATGTTTATCATTACCTCCCATGAGTAGGTAATATAGCTTACTCAATAGATAGCATATTGGTGTGACATTTCTTTTAGTTGCGTGCTCAATCCCACCTACAGAGGACCTTGTGCAAGTATTTGAGGGTGGCTAGTAGTCATCCTATTATGTGCTTGGGCATAGGCAACCGGGTGTGGAATTTTTGTGTTTACTTTTTATTGGTCCTTGGAAGACTCAACTTCTATTATTTTCCCTACTTTTCATTTCAGCATTTTTGGTACTTTAGTATATTTTAGACTAGACATGGTCTTGTTTTGTAAACAATAACTATTATTACATGTATGTTTTATATCATACACTCTCTATTTTCTTTTATTTTGTTTGGTTGTATATTTAGCCTTATATCTAACATGGGATAGATGATGAACATTTATTGTATGATATGTGAGGTAGTAATAACCCATTTTTTCTTAATAGTAGTTTCCTATTTCCACATCCAAATTTTAAATACAATAATTTTTAGAATAGAAAAAGGTAGTGTTACACTAGAAATAACTAAAACAAGACACTCATTCTATTGACATTGATGATTTCTAAACAACTTCCAATCAATCTTAGAGGGTGGATTAGACCAATGATATATCCTTTCATGAAGATGATGTCATTGAACCTATAGGTGATATTTATTATTTTTATATCTTATATTGTTGATAAGTTTAAACACATCAAAATAATTGTTTTTAATAATATTAAAGATCCTAGTAGAAAATTTGCTATGAAAAAGGGACATATTCATTTAGCTCAATGGTGATTTTATGAGAGTGGTATGAAATTCAGTATTGATTTCAACATATTTAGTAGCCGATCCAAAAAGGAGGACATGTTCTAGTTCAATTTCTTGGTGAAGTCACAATAAAGGGTGATTTATGTCTCACAATTTATATTCACTAGAATAAGGTTTATGACACCTATAACATAGAGATTATAAAGATTATTTGATAAGTGTTATTAGTTTACCTCTCATGGATAGCTCTTGAACTATATCTTACCCTAAACACTCTTAATTTTTAATCTTTCTATTTCTAATAGAGAAAATGTCATAGGCTTAAGGACATGGAGATTGATCAAATGAATTGTCCCATGTGAATATAAAATGGAAAACATAAACGAAAAAATTGAGACACATTTACTTTGATCCTAACAAAACAAAACATCAAAATATCAATAACATGTTCAAAAATGTGGTTGGTTTTCTCTAATAGGAAAGGTATAAATTTACTTATTATATTGATTTTTGTTTTTCCCTTATCTTTTGAATTAATCTTATTAATTTTTTACTACTATTTCAAAAATATTACGTGCGAAAAAATCTTAGTTCCACACTACTTAATCAAAAAGTTTTGCACAAAATAAATATAAATTTGAAAGATATCTTCTCTTTAGGTTTACGTATGTTAAAAGTGAAAATTTAATTTTTTTAGTTTTAATTTCTTATTGCGTGTTATATTTTTTATGGGATAAAAATTTGATGAGAAAACCAAGCATGTTGGAAGCTTGGAGATTGACTTACTTGAGGAAAAAATGGAACCTGTGTGGAAAACAAAAACACTAGAGAATTCATGGTTGTGATATTTATTGTTATTTTTATTTATTACATTGCTTGAAGTAATTTTTTCCTATTAATATTGATCTTTTTGTTTCCTTATCATAAATATTTTTGTTTTAGCCATGTTATTTTTTATTGTAATGTTTTCATATGATTGTAATTATTGATTGATCAAATAATATAAAGTTCACAAATTTTGTGTAGGAAGATGCTAATGACTTGCTAAATGAATATGTTATGAGTTATCTTTATCTGCCAAAAGAACTGATAAAAGATGAAGTGTTTAATGAATTGATGTATGATGAAGAGAGTCCCAAGCAACGTGTTATTAGTTATGGTCTTGGAGTGCCTCGAAGGCAAGTGTTTGGACTGAAATATAATTCAAAAATATATAGCATTGAGGATGACTCTACGGAGATAGAGGTTAAACAAAAGCTAATTTATATAGAGAAAGAGAATAAATAATTAAAGAGTGCATATCCAAACCTACAATCCTAAGTTTGTCAAATGGTTAATGCACTTTCTAGGAAAGGTAGAGTGTTCAACCATCTTATTCACAGTTATGAAGATCAAACCAACATAAATGATTAGGACGTGAGTATTATTACTTCTATTTTTCTTCCACTCATATTTTATTAGTTTCATTTTACCTTTTTCTATTTTTTATTAAGTGAGAGTGATTGATTCCTCACATTAAAACGTGGATGGAATGATGGAAAGATAAAATACTTCAATCAAGTAGAATTTATGAGATATGATGTTTCTTGTTATCTAATTTCCTTCACTCTTTTTTCTTCTATTTAATTAATTATTTATGAGATAAAAGTTTTAAATTCATATCAATGCATGTACAAACTTTTATTTCTAAGTTCTTCATATGGATTCTATAGGTGCTTGGAATGACATCATGTTCAAGGATCCTATTAAAAATGATGAATATAGTAGAATCAACATAAGTGATAATCAAGTGAGTACTTTTCTAGTAATTATTTTATTGGCCTTATGTCTTATTCCTTACTATATTCTTCTAATTTTGATTAGATAAGATGGATAGATTCCTCATGTTAAAATATGGCTAGAACAACATGAAGGAAAAAATCTAAAAATTAAGTTGGAAATATGAGACATGAAGTTTTAGGTTAGCTAATTATATCTTCTTCTTCTTTTCTAATTTGACCATCAATTCTTACCATGCCACATGAAGCCTTGAATTTTTTTTAAATAAAAACCATCTAGTATTTAAGCTTTCTAATAACCAATAAAAATACAATATTTTTTTATGCTACATTTACTAAAAAAATGTTGCACTGATTTCAAGTTAGCATTCTTTTTTAGTCTAAGCATTCATCAAAATGTGTTAAGTAGGCATAGCATTCAAACTTGCATTCCAAACATAAGAAAATAACTTCGCAAATTTAACCTCCATGTTTTGCATTGAGATTGTTGCAACAACATCATCCTAATTTAGCTCAGCCATAGGTTGCTTTCTTTATATAGTTTTCATAAATCTATGGAAAATATTTGTGTCCTTGTTGGCATCAAGGAGGAATGCTATCTTGGAATTATGTGAAATAAAGTTAAAATTAGCTTCATTTACTATTGTGGCATTGATTTTCACGCTACTAGACAAGCCAGGTTGTGCATTACCGTTCTTTTTATTTTTATTTTTATAAGATTTTTTCCTCTCATAGGTTTTTTATGTGCTAGCTGATGATATCCTTGTTTTTAACATTACGTGAAATAAATAATGATTAAATAACTTATGCAACAGAAATGCTATATTTAGATTATTCAACCAACAAAATTTTTCATTCTTAATCCATAGAGATGCTATAATACATTTTTCTTTTGATTATTTATACTTGTATCATGCTGGATATAATACTTATCTATTGATTGTCATCCATCATATATTTTATGATAATTTTTTTTACTGTTATTAGGGTATAATTCAAGGGAAAAATAGTTGAAATGTTATGTTACAAGTACTAGAGATGAAAATAACAAATATGTGTAAGAAATACTTCAATCCCAATACGTCAACTCTTTAATCTATCATGGTGATCAAGAGGTTTATTCTTCAATTTTGTACCATGCTAAGGTTATTGTAAATACATATATAAGAATATATACTATTAAAAATTTTAAGTTCTTGAATTTCTCTTTATGGAACAAGAATTATAATGGATAATTCAAATTATGTGATTTTTTCCCAAAAAAAAATTATTTTGAAACTCAAACATGAGAATTGCATTACTTAGTCTTAGCCACAATTACTTAATACATTACATTGGGGAAACAAGTATTTGAAGTAGAGTTTAGCAACTCCTTTACACTTATGGGTGCATGTTCATGAGCTATATGATCTACAGGGAATTTAATAGCTGTAATGTTGAAACCTTCATTTCTTGTATGCGTACTCTTATACTTTTCAATTATGGTCGCATATTGCCAAAGAGGTGTCAGAAAGGGGTACATAAGTAGTTAGTCCATAGTTGAAGATTCCATCTTGATCATCATATGGCATAATCCTTATCACCACTAGCTCCATCCCATGTGTACATATTATGTTTCTAGCTATGTTTTTTGGTATTATATTTTTTTCATATCAATTTGGTATTCAAAGTTCGTAAGAGCTCTTATGGAACATTTCTGATATTTTTTTTTATTTTTTATTGTTCTATTTAATTTTTTTGAGATTTTAGTTGCCTTATTTCTTATTTTGGCAGTGTGATGTGCTTATTTTCTATGAAAATATAATATATTTTTTTGTTTGATAAAGATATTCATTTTTTTTCCTTGAGCATTTCATGAATCATTGATTCTTGTTAAGTTCTTATATTATTTTATTAATGTTGCAAGGCATTATAAATGCTTCTAGTAAGTATGTTTAAGTAATAATTTGTGATAGCTCAAACCATCTATCTCAATTCACGATATAAATTAGGAATATAGATTTTTGCATTTTATCTTTTGGTGGAGCAATATAAACATACATGATTATTTTATTTTGCTTTTGTTAATTTTTTTATGTATATTTTATTTTTAATTATTTTGACTTATTAGCTAATATAAATGTACAATATTAATTAATTATTATTTTAACTAATAAATAAATGACTATTAGACTTTGATCATGTAAAATGTATTATTCTTATTGAATTTCTTATTACAGATGAAAATGAACAATATATGTGTGTGTGTGTAAAAAAAAATCTTCCTAATTTTTTCCACATTTTTACGTGTAGTTAATGTTTTTCCTCCATGTTTTTTTATATAGTCATGTTTATTTTCTTCCAAGTTAAATAACAAAAGGAGAATATAAATTTTAATGGTAAAAAGTATGGCTAATTTATTATTCACAATTAAAAGTCTACACAAAGTATAATAAAAGAAATCTACGAATAAATATCTACTCTTACTTTATCTACACGTTTGCCAAGCATGAAGCCTTAGTTTTTCCATGCTATTTTTGTGTGGATACCCTCCTTATTAAAGTGTGGAAACATGGCATAGTCACATCAATTTTCATGTGGATTTACATGTTTTCACTCCCATAAGCAAATACCATCATTTGTAATCTTTAGTTTGAATGGAGTAATTCGAGCCCAATGAAAGTAACGAATGCAAATAAAAGTGAATTCACCGAGTAAATATTCTCAAACTCACAAACATTGATTCACATAGATTTCCTCACTTGGGATCCCTCAAAAAGTAGAAATAAAGTGGACTTCTAAAGGTAGGAAGAACTTTGAAGAAATTCATAAAGTATAACATCAAAGACATAAAACCAAGCTCAATAAGATGAATGGAGATGCACTACATCAATTCAGAAAGAATAGTACTCACAAAGACTCTCTTTACACAACTCAACTTATGTATCTATAAGCAACAAAATTAAGCCCTATTTATAGGCCTAATCCATTCCCAATCAACCTTCCAATGCAAATAGGAATTAAGGTTGTAAAACCCCTAAATTTACTAATTAAAATTTTCATTTTGTGGAAGAGATAGTTAAGAAAGTAGTAGGTGTGGCTGCCACACCTAGCATAAGCCTGGCATCGTCTACCATTCTTATACTAGGTGCTAAGGCTAAGCATTACTTCTTTTAAATGAATGATATCTATAATAAAAAAAATACATATTTCAATATAGAATTGAATCATCCTGGTAGTATAAAAGATCAAGCAAAGAGTTATAATTTCTTGAGAGAAAAATTGAGAAAGAGACATAAGTGTCAAAGGTAAATCCTAATCAAAAAGTCTCAAGCAAACACATGATGGTCAAAACTCTCAACCCTAACTAGAAGCCATTAGCACAAACCTTCAAAGTACACCTACAAGGTAAATACCATCTTTTAAATAGGAAGAAAACCATGAAACGAAATTCATTGGTACAACAATACTTATTAAACTACTACACAACACTAACTAGCAAAAGCCACATAAGGCACATAGAAGGTAACATAATGTATCATAACATAACGTCTTAAATAGTAAATAAGATAGGTAAGTATCACATTCATACCATAAAGCCTCATGCTCATCACATAAAACTTAACCATATTACAACTATTTTATTAATCTAAGTATAACAAGGGTGTCCCATGAGAGGAAATACAAAACCATAATTAAGGTAATTAACAATGACAACCTATATACCACTTATAACATGATAAAGAATGTACTGTGACAATTGTAACACCCCCAAACTTCACTACTAAATATGTTTCATTTTAAGTGTAAGAGAATTGAAACATAAGATGAGTGTTACTACCCATAATCGGGACAAGTTTGGCCCCAGACCATCCTTATGCCAACTATAAGGTAAGATAAAATAGTACGTAAACTTTGATGAGTGTAGCATAAAAGCAATACATATCATAAATAAAAGTTAGGTGTTCATTCCAAAAGGAGTACTAAAATACATAAACAAACATTCACATGAAACATTAATAAGAAGAAAACCGGATAGACAACAACTAGATATCACACTCTCGGTCCCTAGCCCTAGTCATAATAGCATCACTCTACCCCAAACATAGCATCATATGTAGAAAATTCATCTAGAGAGTCCTCATTAACCTACACAAACTCAAAAAGTGACTCTACTTATAGGAAAGAGTAGCACGCATAATAGGGATGATCAATACGCTATGTACTGAGTAAGGTAATAATAGAATCAAGTAGGTCACAGATATCAATAACACTACATTATGAAATGACACGTGCAAAAGTAGGTCATACCAACTTATTCATTATTATGTGAACTCAAGGTATTAATGTAATAAATAATCAACTCATGATTTTATCCATGTTGGTTTCATCGATCCCCCTATTCTCAAATAGTGGAATGGAAAATAAATATGATTTCCAAGACAAGGTACTCCTAGCCACTATTCTCAATGGTGTATCAGTAATCAAGATACAACCCCAGCATAGAACACTCTAGGCCACTATTCTCACTAGTGGATAGTAATCAAGATATAATAGGTCCTAACCCTTGTGGTATTCTATTGTAATCAATTAATGTCTTACCAAGGGTTATTATCATCTAATGATTTCATTTTCTTAAGTTTGAGACCCCACTATTGTCAACAATGGAATGATATAGGGTACAGCTTCTAGGGCAAGACCTTCTTAGCCACTAGTCTCACTTGTGGATTGGTAGGTACAACTCGCCCTGACTTAAGTTATCTTTTACTTTAATTTATTAGTGTATTATTCATGTTTTATTTATTCCAAATTCATCACGCAAACATTTACACCTACCCTATGCATAGTACCTTCCCTACTACTACCCCGAGACAACCCTATTCCCTTCAAAACTCTAATTTCATGATTCTTGTACATCCTCACCTCCAATGTCCCTTAGAGTCCCTAGTATATCCAAAAAAGTCTAACATGTCATTGGACACCTTTGGTTCAAGGTCATGGCTTGTTACCCTCATTTTTCATATATCATAATAACTAGCTTCTAAGATTACTCCTTAAAACCCTAATTTTTCTTGGTTAGCCTAACCCCTCCTTTATTGCTTCTCTAGCCCTAAATTTCCACACCCATGCATAGAATGCTTTGGTTAAGCATCATCCTGAATAACATAGGATAAATCCACCATTTTGCACATGTGATAATACCCTTCCTATTCAAGCCCCCTTCGAAACCCTAACTTCTCATTTTGGTTATAACTACCTCCCTCTATCCTACATAGCTACTAAATTTGGTACACATTCCCAAAATGACATGGTTAACATCATATTAAAATTTTACCATCCAACTTCCCAATTTTGTACATATGATTATAGCCTACCCCTAGTGTTTTGTGCCTTGGGATCCAAAAATCCTAGTTTCACCTTTTTGTCATAACTCTTCCCCTAGTGCTCAAAGGACTTCCTAAATTGACAAAGCTACCAAAAAAATCCATCTTTGAGCCCGTATCCTTTTTTTGTGATAAACACGCACTCCGCTCATGTATGATCATAGCATCCCTTAGGTGTTACTCCCCTCCATGCATGGTTATTCACCCTCATACTGTATTTACCCTAAACCTCCTTATTTTGGTCACAATTATGTTGTATAGTATCTCTAACCTATTTTAGGCCATTTAACACCCTAAGGTACCCTACATTTTACTTTTCATAATATTTACCAAAATGCCCCTAGGTCTCAAAACCTTACCTAAGTCACAAGTCATCCAACATAATGACTCTCCAAACTTTACACATACAATATCATATAATATGGATATACATCAACATTGGAAATCAATACAAATCCTAACCACATAACTTCTTACCTTAAGCTATTGTCAATATAAACTACACACACAAAACTAGAGTCATTTATTATTTTATGCATGTCATCACATAGTAAGAACATAATAAAACCCTAGTTATGATTGTATCCTTACCGGAGTAGCTCTAGTCTCCAAGCACTTGTGACCTACACCACCTCTTCTGCTATCACTAGAATAATACCTAGAAAATGCGAATATAAATAATTTATATTTTCTTTTCTTTCCCCTTTTTTTTTAAAAAAAAGAATGAAATTGAACCTAGCCTAAAGAAAGCTTAAGGATAACAAAGGAAGTGGAGGTGACCAAAATGGGGAAGAAAATGGTGTAGTCGGTGTGGCGGCGACAATATTATGATGGTAATGGTTATTTTGGTGGAGAGGGATGAGGGTTGGTAGCATAGGGTCGAGGGGTGGTAGTGGCACTTACATAAGCTAGAGTGGGTGGTGTTTAGTGGAGGTAAAGTTGGCGGCGGTGGTGTAGAGTGGCACACGGCCAAAAAGGAGAAGGAAAAAGAGGAGGAGAGAAAATGGGTTGCTGGGGTGCTTCCATGGGATGGTGCACCTATTTAGGGTGGTTGCAACATGGTGGTGACAAGGAGGGATGAGGCTACCTGGTGGTGGTGACAAGAAGCATGCAACCTACAACGAATGCAAGCTTAAGGAAGAGGAGAAAATGAAGAAGGAAGGGGAAGAGGTAGTTCTACAAGCGTGGTTACGATGTAGGTAAGGAAGAGAGGTGGCATAAGAGGGTGGCTAGGCATCAATGATGGTGACGTCACATTGTAGTGGGTAAGGTCATGAAGGTGAGCAAAAATAAGGGAGGGTGGAAAGTGCAAAGGAGAGGAAATAGGGAGCTCGAGGAGGTATTTATAGGTAAAGAAGAGCTAAGGGAGTGGGAAAGAATATAGGGGGGTCGACATTCATGGTTATAGGGAGGGGTGGAGGTTGTTACAGGCAGCATGGTAAGGCAGGGGTACAAGGGAGTAGGGGTGTAGGGGAGAAGTGGCACATGCTAGTGTGCGTGGCCTTGTACGGTTAAGAAAGTAAATGTGGGGAGAACGAGCGACATGCATTAATGCAGGTGCAGGGGACAAAAATGGAAGGAGGATGGGGATGCAAGGAAGGGGATAAGTGTGAGGAAGAAGAAAGGGAGAAAAAAAAGGAAAGAATAAAAGAAAAGGAGAAAAAGAGAAAACAGAAGGAGTAACGGGCCTCATTGCCCAAAAGAAGGGAAGGAAAAAAAAGGAAGGGAGCTTGGGGTGCCTAGGGGAGAAAGGAAAGGAAAAAAAATCCTAGGCTAGGAGAAATGGCACAGCCTAGAGAAGAAGAAGAAGAGAAAAAAATTAAAGGAAGAAAAAAAGAAAAGAAGGAAAAAAGAAGAAGGGAAAAAAAGGGAAAAGGGAAAAGGTTAAATTTGTTGGATTTGGGTTAGAATTTAGAGTAAAATTTTATCTTAGTACCAATAATGATAATAAATAATATAAAGCAGCTATAAATATTTTAGGTTCATTAAATAAAATAGAAATCTCAAAATTAGGTTAAATTAATTAATTGATCATTAATTTTTAAATTTTAAAATGTCGGGGGTATTACAATAAGTATCAACAAATATAATAAATCTAAATAGTCAATGTATACAACTACCAAACCGACAAGCCATGAAAATCCATATGAGTCCCTACATACCAATTATGTTTATTTTTAATTACTTGAGAGGATACAATAATAACCTAGAGATATAAAAGTAAAATAGTCATACCAGCCTACTAAGGTAATATAATATCCTCCCAACTTATAACCTAAAGACATATAAGTACTCGAGTCATACCTATACAACAAGGCAACACAGTATCCTCCCATCCAAGGTCACCTGAACTTTAAGTATTGATACTACGTATAAGGCTTATAGGTCACATATAGAGTATTTTATGGCCTTAGCCAAAAGGCTAAGGCATATGAAGAAATCATAAAACAAATTTAAGGGCTTCTACCTAAAGGTATTTCAATTTAAACATTAATATCATAAGAAGATGATCATAAATTATCACATAATGTACAATGATTATAATTCCATACTTAACAACTTTTTCCCTTATTTCTAATAACAGAAGTGAAATTTAAGGTTGACGGTCCAATTCAAAGTCAAAGTCAATACTAAGGTCAACCTATCAATACAATAAGGCCATCTTATATCTAATTATTTATATTAGGCACATTAGGATAAAAGTGACCAAAATGTCCTCAAAATTGTACTTACACTATTTCCTCAAATTTTACACCTTCATTAAATATCATAATTTTTCATGAAAAGTCTAAAAGATAATAACTTATGATATTTTAGCACATATGAATATATAATCCATTATGCTTACATTTTATGTGTACAAACCCTAATAATGCATTTTTAATGCATCATATATTCCATACAACACATGCATAAAAGTTTATAACATGATTTGACATTTAATATAACCATTAAAATAATGGTGTATGAAAGGATGTATATCAAGCCTTAGAGTACGCGAAATAACAATCATAACATAGTAACCCTAACTACGCTTGCGTATAATCATATTATGTTTCACCCTATTTATAATATGCAATGAGAATTATGGAACACTTAACATAGTATGGACATAACAATTTGACAAGATTACATACCCTAAAAAAATCCTATACATGCTACATTAACCTATATATATATGTCACATACATATATCTCATGTTAAATAATAAGATGAACATATGTTAATTACTTAACATCTTAACTTCTCAATTTGAACATTCATACCTTTTCATAAGACTTGCATATTTATGATATTATTTTCGTATATTACGCATGTATATGTCCTCTCGAAAGCCCACATGAACAAAACATACTCTAGGAAACCTAACAACCCTATATGTGTCCATATGGGTTCACATATTAGTAGAAGCATACAATTACCTCTTATCCAAGAAATAGATAGAAGGAAATATTCACCCAACTTGTAACATCCACTAATTTACCACTTTCATCTTGTGGAAATGTTAATTACCAAATTACTAGGTGTTATTACCACACTAAACATAAGTCTGACTCTCTTACTTTTTTTATACAAAGTGCTAGGCCTAAAACAAACCATAACGAAAGTAAATCAGCAGAAATAGAATACCATATATAGATAGTAGTTATAAATAAATATTATCAGTACAATAATATAACAAAAATACGACAAGGAATATAAGATTTCAAAGGAAAACCAATTATAGCCACAAAATTGCACTCAAAGGTACACTACTAATTTTTCCTAACTTTTAGACCCAAAAGCCCACTCCAAAACTAGGACCTCTTCCTAAGGACTTCGCTTATCCTTCTTGCTCTAATATACTTTATGCCACTCCATAGCCCTAACAAGCCATGTAAAAAAGTAGTATCAGTACGAATTCTTCATACTGAATAAATTATAATACCTTATAAGAGGTAGCATATCCACATTGTACATAGTCACACCGAATCCAAAAAGCATACTTGAGTATAAAACATATACCACAACTACATATAATAATGTATAAATATTCAACTCTCAAGCTCAATAGTAAAACATTCTAGTTCACTTCTCATCAATTCAAGGGACACTAGACATATCTAATTACTTAAATAAATTTTAAAAACCAAGCTAGGGCACTAACGTAACTACTAAACCAACAAATCTAAAATAATACTAAGGTAGGGTACTGAGGCGAATATCAAACCTACAAATCCATTACTTTCATTTTCTTAGACAATATATACTTTAATTTTTACTTACTCAAGGGGGGATACACTCAAAACTAGGGATACAACGGTACACACAAAGAAAATACAATATCCTCTAACCTCATTCACCTAGTCATTAAATATCGATATCCTATATAGGGCTTGTAGGTCACCTATAGAATAAAATAGGACCTTATTAGGGCACAATAACACACCAAAAACCAAAATAAATGAGGGTTAACACCTCATTTCTAGGGTAATTAATTCTAGAGAGCAAACTATTTAGAATTCGAGGTCTTTCACTTAAGTATTAATATTTTATGATGTGATTACAGATATCACATATTGTATAGTAATTTTTTTTCCATATTTAACCATTTTTCTTTTTTATTTCTAATTAATAAGGTAAATGCTAAGATCATAGGCCTATGACAGGCCAAATCAATACTAAGGTCAACTTATCAAAATTCTAAGGCCATCCTAATATCCAATTATTTACAAAAGGTACATTATGTTAAAATTACTAAAATACCCTTTAAAACCCTAGTTTCAACATTTTACTCATTTTCATACCAAAAATTATTATTATAAGCAATTTTTTATGAAAAGGATAAAATTTAATATTTCACATTATTTTAACATGTGGGTAATCTTTACATTTTGGAGATTAACTATATTTTTCACTTTTCATGCACTTAGTGGGTTACAGCTACAAAACCCTAATCATGAAACTCAAACATATCACATCTTCCTTGTAGCATGAACATACATATTTAAAGTATAGAGACATCATTTAAATATAAAAATTATCATCGCAATCCATGGAGGAAAATTTATCTAACCCTAGGTTATGCAAATAGAAATCATCATAAGATAACCGTGATCATAGATATATGCTTCCATGTGATTCATCATAACCCTAAATACTATGCACTTGTAATCATGAGGCATTTTTAATGGAATTTAAATCATAACTTGAGAAGAATGAAAATCCTATCAAAACCCTATTTATACAGACATAAATCATGCAACATATTACTCATGCATATAGCTTAACTTTCAACAATTGTACATATCATCAATTCAACATGTTATCATTTTATCATGCATTTCATAACACTTTAAAAGCATAAAACCCTATCATTTTTCTAGTTCTAAAAAATATTAGAATTCTCACGCATAAAATCTACCATATTATGATTGGTTTGATTTACCTAATCCAAGCTCAGATAAAAAGCACAAAAACCATCTTATTCAAAATCCACAATGATTATCTAGGAAATTAACACCTAACACCACATATATTAGAATTTAATATAGCAATAAATAACACGAATTAACTAAAACAACTTAAATAACAACTAACTAGACAAATAAGGAAGCAAATCAATCCATGAAACAAAAGGAGGAAGAACTTGTGGAAGTTGTCGAATGAGGGATAGGAGCAATGGTGAGGTTGTACATTGATAGGGGTAGGAATAGGTAAAATGGTCTAAGCCAAGGAAGATTCTATGTAGGAGAAGGGTGCAGCAAGTTGGGGTGGATCGACACAAATGAACAAAGTCAAGGGAGGTATTTGGTGCTTTTGGTTGAAAGAGGGGTAGAGGTTTTGGTGATTTTGTGTGCAGCTTGGGTAGGGGGTTTAGTGGATTTTTCTATAGGTTTGGGTGGTTTTGGTAGGAGTTTCTAAAGGTGAATGGGGTGGAATGGTAAGGTGTTTTTAGTTGTGTGGTGGTGGTTTTTGTGTGAATGTTTGAAGCAAAGGGGGAGAAGTTTGGAATAGGGAGATAGGTTTACTTTAATGAGATTGTGCATTTATGTGTGGGTGGTTTTAATAAGAGTTGTCAAAGGTGAAAGGGGTTAGGAAAAAGTGGTAGTGGCTGGATCTAGGGAAGGGAGCAATAGGTGGTGTGCATTGATAACCAAAATGGTGAAGAAATGCGGCAAAGGTAATGGTAAATGATGGGCTTTTCTTGCTTGAGGAAGATTGAGAGAATGAGAGGGAGAATGTAGGATTTGTTAAGGGATTAAGGAACTACATAGAAGGTAGAGGAGAAGGGATTAAGAAGGGAATTGTGTATAGAGAGATGTGGAGCAAAACAAGAAAAGGAAACCATGGAGGAGAGGGAGTTATGGTGTAGGGTCATGGCTCGTAGGAGTAGGGTGCGATAAGAAAAATCAAGCATTGGTAAAGGGATAAGTTAGGGTAATTTAGGTGAATAACCAAGGTAAAATATCCTATTAAATTATTATTAGATTATAGAAATTAGGGTTTACTCAACAAAGTAGATATTGGTTACAATCTATCATAGGTTTAAAATTTTAATACACATTCTCTAGGAAATTTTTACCTAATTATATTTTTATATCTAATAAATAGTAATAGTAATACCCATATTAATAATATATTTATTACCATCCTAATATAATTATTACAATGAATACACATAATTACTAATTTATAATTAGGGTTTCTATAAATGAGGTTACCATTTTAATCTGGAACCATCAACTAATTTACAAGAATCTAGAACTCACACGAGGAGAGGAAAGAAAAATGGATATAATCAAAAGTGGAAGGCTCGGTAAGCGATGGTGCATGGTGGAGGGCATGGTGGTGGTCCAAGGAAGAAGTAAGGATACATAGTCAGAAGAGGAAAGGGATGCTTGTTTCGAAGAGTGGCATGTGTAGGAGAGCATAATTAGGGCATGCACAAGTCAAGAGGAAAAAGGGTGCATGGGGAGCCCATGACCATGTGAAGGAAGAATAAATAAATGGGGTCAGGGGTGCACAGTCGTGTTAAGTGTGCACAAGTTAGTTATGCCAAAACAAAATCGAATGGGCCAACTCGAGAAAACATAAACAAGGTAAGGATTTAGGTAGCAACAACTGGCTATGACGTGGAGTCAATAAAGGATATAGAGGTTGCTAATTGATGAGGAAATGGTGATGTTTGGTGGTAGGTTTTGTAGGTGATGGGCATTAACAAAACCGAGAAAGGAAATCAAGAATAAAGAAGAAGAAATGTCCAACTAGGCTTCATGAGAAAAAATAATGGAATGGAAGGGAGGGGAAGAGAAGAGAATAGGGGAGGTATTTATAAGATATAGAATGATAGTTTGTGTGCTAGGGTGGATGTGCCGAATGGTAAAGAGCTCAACATTAGTGGTTTTGTTGTGTAGGTAGAAGTTTGATATGGTAAGGCTTGTACGTAGGGTGGCAAGGCTTGATGGGTGCAGGATGTAGGGGGAATATGTGTACATGGTTGTGAAGGAAAAGGGAAAGGGTTGCTTGCTGGGAAGGCATGTATGGTCCAAAAGGGAAAAGAGACAGGACATGGGGTCGTGTGTAGGTTAGAGGAAAGGAAAATAAGGAAAAAAAAGGAAAAAGGGAAAAAATAGGAGAAAAGGAAAGAAAATTTTAGGATTAGGGTTAATATTAGGTTAAAATATAAATTAATTAGGATTAAGATTGGATAATATTTTTGAGGTATTACGAAGGTTTAATTAGGTACGAATATCCTAACTAAATCCCAACAAAATTTACATTACAACTAATGAATTTAGGCCAACAAGGCTAGCCATTATTCACAGATATACTAGATGTTAATTAGCTAGATTTACACATCATTTTTCACCTAATTATAGCCCATAATCCATGTCACCAATCCATAACATAATCAGATCAAGATTAGTTACAAAGTTGTTATATAATATCACAACTTATAACCAAAAACCCTAGTTAGGTATAATGACTCCTAGTTGTCATTATCCACATGGCATAATTATTAGTGAATCATTACACCTATCATCATGCTATCTTTGACTAGTAAACAAACTTTCTACTTTGGTAAAGCTTCATTTGGTTGTACAAAAATTGCCTATTTTCCAAGATTCTTCTTTTTCTTTCCAAATCTTAAAGAAACTATTTCTAACATGAAGAAACACCTCCAAGAACTTCAAGAATGTAAATCATCCAACAAACATTTTTGGATGATAATATAAAGATACTCCTATATCAAGTGTGTTAGGGTGACTTACATGAAGGCTTAACACATCAAGTTGTGGATTGCATGAGGGGGTATCGCAACTATGCTTAGGCAATGTAACTCCTTCAAACCAGAGAGGTTTTTCTTTGTTGGTAGCTCATGTTGCCAAGGCAAGAGGATGTAACTTGTTCATGTGACAAAAGGGGATAAACTCTAGGCTCACATGCTACTAAAAGGGAATCAATGCTAAGGCTTCATGTAGGGAAAGACAAGTAAGATTGCGTGGTTCACACAAGTATGGAGGAAAATATGAATTCATCATGTAGGTGCTAGTTAAGTAGCACTAGAGGTTAGGTGGATGATAGAGATCACACAAGGATGTTATTCCATCAGGAATGGATGAATAGGTTTGTCTAGTGCAGCGTCACTAAGGATTTCTCATTGGTAGGTTATTGTGAAGGGAATTATGGGGTGGTGATGTGTAGGGACAAAGGGTGGGATGATGGTGGTTGTGATTGGTGAAGCTAAACAAAGGTGTTGCATGTTATGATACAAAGGGAAAAGTAGGAGGAACCAAATGGAGAAGGAAATGAGAGAGTTAGGCAAGACTATAAACAAAGTCTAAAGGATGTAAGAGAAGAGGAAAGGTTTTCCACTTATGGAGGTGGATCTTGCCTTTGGGTATGTCTAGAACTGTTAGCTCACTCATAGTTTTGGTAGTGCCAGTATTTTTACTTAGCTGAGGTTTGGTTGGTTTTGTGACTTGTTGGGCTTAGTTTGGTTGGAGATTTTGGTTCAAAGCCAATAACCAGGACACATCAAAGACGAAGGGTGGATGTTAGGTGGGAGAGTGTACGGTGAAGTTAGAGGGTTAAAGTAAAAAATGATTAATGACTATAAAAACAAGAGATTATTAAATGCTAAAATTCTACCTAATTAATAATTTTTAAATAATAATGTAATACTCTATAATACTATTTCGACCGTCATTTATTTTCTTATCTGTAATGCAGTTCTGGTGAGACTTTGATTGGGGAAGGATATTTTAGAGAATTCCTGACTTGCATATGAAAAGAAGAACTGAAAACTAAGTACTCATTATAGCTATGATAGTTTTGTCATGTCAGGACAAAATTTCATTTAATGTTTCCTTAGTCTTTTGCCACATTACCGACTTTAGTGGACAAAATAAGGGAGTGCTGGAAAATTAAAATATAAAGGCTTTTTGTACACTATAAAATTTGATAAAAATATAATGGTATTTCGTGTAATATCAAAAAATTATTTAGCCTTCTTGAAATATTTTAATAGTAAAAGCCGCAGAAATAAAAGCATCAGACGTACATTAGTTTAATGATAAGATGTCAAGGTACTTATTTTACATGTTCATGAAGATGAATCGCCTTACGATGATCATTATTTTTTTTTATAATATTCAACAATATGCGCTCTCTCTCTCTCTCTCTCTCTCACTGCCCTAGGGTTGTAGGGGAGGTTCTTTGACGAATAGAGTTCTAATGTCTCATATCTCTCTGTTAATCTGAGACTCTGAGTCCTTCCGACTAAACTTTTCTCCTTATTTTGTTCTAATCAATGTTTGTATTATGGTTAAACGGAGAAGATCTTATTGTCTAGAAGTGGGTTATTACAACGTTTAGCGTTAGACTGCCATTTGCATGCATATTCAGTGAATGAATTAGTGGGGCACTGTCAGTGCCCGTCTAGCACCCGAAGGAAGACGACTGACATTATTCGATGCGATTTTGAAGAAGTGGGGCAGCTCCCTTTTTGTTCGACGCCTCAGGGAACTTATCCTGAGGGAAAAACACTCTTGCTGGTGTTTGATTAAATTTCTTGAGAAAAAAAAATAATTATTGGCAATTTTTTATTTCAATTGCGGGGCAACTCCATTTTAGTTCGACGGCCCAGGAACTTATCCCTAGAGATCACCACTCTTTTTAACATTAAAAAAATCAAATTTCTGCGAAGAAAAAAAATGTGTGTGTTCAATTAAGTGACTGAAATTATTTCAACGATACACCCAATAAAAATGTTACTGAGGTAATTTCTTAAACTACCAAAATAATCGTCTGATTTTTTTCAGGCCGTATCGTGAACGTATTGCTTACCTCTGTAACTTTTTCTGTTTTTTTTTTTTTAATTGGAATAACGAATGTTATCTGACAATTGAAAAGTCTTTTGATTATGTTGAGACGCAAGAGGAAAGCATATACTCGACTAGGCACTTGCCGCATGCCCACGTGCCAGCATTCTTCGTTGAACAATGACAATCTGACATGTACGCATCTACTTACACTACTGACCAACCAATTCGTAAAGAATGGGACATTTGTTGGTCGTACTTATCCAGCCCTATTTTTTTTGTTTGTCTTTTCCTTGAGTGCTACATGGGAGGAGGGGAAACCCTATTCGTAGGGGAGGGGAAGTCAAGTGTTCAAGAATGGGACTCAATTATGAAAGCTCAAGGGTAAACCACTAATTTCAGACCTGATGAATTAGAGGTGATTCCCTTATTCACCACCCCTATAATTGTTTTAAGTTTTATCCACTCAAGAATGTAAAAAATCAATTTTATCTAAAATTTAATATATTTTTTACAAAAAAAAATTCAACAAACATAAATAAGGATATGAAGTAAGAAAAAAAATATACATCTAGGTCGAATAAGTATATAAATAAGGTATATCAATATATATATATATGCGTAACCGCACTAATATTTATATTGGTATTCTTTTATTTAATATATAATAACCCTTATATTATTGAGTTTAAATTAAACATAACATTAAAACTATCATTTTGTTTAATTCTAATTAGTAATCACCTATGACCCTTGATTAGTCATTATAAAATATATGTTATGTAGAGATTTCTTAGTGAATAATCATTTGCATATGAGTAAAGATTTGGGCAAAAAATTTCTTATTAGAAATGATTATAAATATGGGTGTGAGGCTATTCAGCCAAAATCTTCTTGTTTATATCCCTATTAACATTACGTAACTCATATGCTCTGCATAATGTTTAGATATACATATATAAACTACAATAAATATCTAATATTACCTAACTCAAATAATAAGGGTGTATAAAATTAGATATCTTATTTATAGAATCAAATACCTCCTCTTTATTATTGTCAGCCAAATATATTTATCAATAAGTATATCGGTTGTAAATAATATAAGGTACTAAGACTAAGAGTACTAGATTATTGTTTCTACAAAAATTAAATAATAACACAAAGGCTATAACTACTCTAATTAAGCTTAGGCGATCAAATTCAAATAAAGAAATAACTAATTCTAAATTAAAATTATCAAATCAACTAAATTAAACTAAAATAGAATAAAACCAAATATAATAATAATAATAAAATAAATTAATAAAAGCTACCAAGGAATCTTCATCTACCATTATCCAATTATACTGACCAATTAATTAATTGCTTGATCTTTTCAATTACTAGCTATACCTGAGTAGGAACATTTAACTCACGCTCTTGAGTTACATAGTCATATGATCAATTATTAGTTTCGCTATCACTATTGAAATGAAATAAATAAAAGATGATGTTTTAGGTTCAATTAAGTATTTATCTTTTCCTAGTGTTGTAGAAATTATATAATTATTCTTACAACTTATTTAATTCTTATTTATGATATTTAACCCAAAGTGAAGAATCAATCTTCGCATCTTTTATGAACTTTTTAAATATTAATAAAAGATGAGCGATCTATTAATTAGACATAATCTAGAATAATAATATAAAATACATAGAGTAATTTATTAATGAGGCAATCAATTAATCTATAAGTATGAATGATAGGGTTTCATCGAATCCTTAGTAAAATAAAATTAGAACATGATATTAATAAAAATAAGAATAATAAAATTAAATAAAGAATCTAAATTATAAATAAAATATTAATCCTAAAAAATATTTGAATATATAATTATAACACTTTAGATTTAAATCAGAATCAAAGAATAAAGATATACAGATGATTAGTGGCACCGAATGAATTGGTAGAGTGAACCATCTGTCTCTCTCATCATTCTCTAAGTCATTTTCTTTCCTTTTGCACTATATGGTCTTCTTCTACCTTGGCTTCTCCTTTTTCTCTATTTTTGTGCATTCCTCCTCCGCCTTTGTTCCTTTCCTACAATAGGCCTTTATGTCATCTGCTTCTTATATTTGTTTTTTCTTGTTTTTCATCATCTAGCCCTCCATTCTTCCCACTCTCTTTGAATTTCTTCTTTCTTTCTTTTTCAATTCTAAAGCTCTTGGCCCCATTGTCACCCTCTTTTTTTTCCTTTTCTTTTAAGCTTTTGGTCCTTTTAACAATGTTTTCAAAGAAATTATACCTGTAAAAAATAAAATTAAATAAATTAATAAATTAACTCATAATTTGAACCTATCATTTTAGCTCAATTAATTAAATATATAAGATTATTATCACTTAAGTACAAAATTATATTTTTTCTCATATTTTGTTCAAATAAAAGATCAAAAATTAAGATTAAAAGGGTATAAATATGCAAAAATATATATTCATCAATACCCCCATACTTTGTTTTTTTCTTAAGCTCAAGTAAAACATGATTTTAAATAAAGAAATTAATAAAAATTAAAATACATAGCCATCTTCATAGGTCTCACGATATCACTTAGTGTAACACCCCAAAATCACGAATTAAAATTTTCATTTAAAATTTTGGTTTTGCGGAAGCGAAAATTATAAAACAGTGGGTATTACCACCACACTTACCGTAAGTCTGGTCTCCTCATCATCCTTACATCAAGTGCTAAGGCTTAAAACAAGTCAAACCAAACAAAATGCGAGAAAAGTACAATACATAATCAAGGGTTTACAAAATAAAGATTATCCATACAATAGTACCGTTTAGATAATTAAGTAGCTAGGAATTTTCGGAAAATAAATAAAATGGGGCACACAAAGGTACAACAGTAGTTTGCCTTACACTCATCCGATCTATCAAATATTACAAAGAAAGCGAAATAGGGACAGGGTCCACTCACTCCCTTAGCCTAACTAATCGTTCGGATGATGCTCCTCAAAATTCTTCAACCATTGCATATCACATACGTACTCCTATAAAAAGTGATAGTATTAGTACGACTTCCTCAAACTGAGTAAATCACAACGCCTCCGAAGAGGTAGCATACCCACATATACAATTATCATACAAATAAGGCATTAAATAAAACATATGATCACATGCAAAGCCATGGTTTTATGACACAATTCCAAATCACAATTAATGATACTAATTAGATCAAAATTGCTAGCAAAGCATTGAAGACATGCTTATAAATCTCACAACCATTTTAACCTACCAAAGACCATACTTTATAGTATAATAGGAAGAAGTGGTGACATTCCAAACAATCTAACCAAGGTCAAGTCATGCCTAATCCAATTATTATAAAAGTGTTATGGTGGATGTCTAATCCGGTTATATCATTTATATAACAATTATCGAGTGGAATACAATCTCATATCCAAGACAACGATCGTCAAGAAGGTGGTACCAAAATAATTCACTCAATTCTAGGGCAAAGCTCGCCAAGGAAGCCACACAACATATCAGTCGTCCATACTAAACCTCATAACTCAAGTCCTTAAGTACGCATATCCCCTAAAGGGTGTATGGAATACATATAGAGCATAAGTGAGCCCCTTGACCCGAAGGCCCAAACTATGCACTAGGGGGTCAAATCCAAGGTACGAGATTCCTTTCCAAACTCAAGTCTTCCTCTTTAAGTGATTAATATCTTATGAAATTCTAGATTATTATTTTTAGAACAGCAAGGTTCATAATATTACAACTTAGCCATCAATCAATCAACCAAGGGACCACAAGGGTCACAACAATCAACCATCTAGTATCAAATCCAAAAGACCATGAGGGTCGCAACAATTCCAAGCCAACACGACCTAGGGTTAGGCATCTTGCCATAGCCTGAATAATTATCCGATTTAGTTATTCAATCCATTTGTCCAATTATTTCCAAAGTTATTCTGAGGCCAACACTTATTTCAACTAGTCTAATTATTCACTTTGAATCACATTTTTTCCCTAATGACCAAAATATTCTTCGACCTATAACTACCACATTTTCCTTTACTTTATTACCAGGTTTATCTCCATAGGATATTTCTCATGAAAAAGCTAACATAAAATAGCTAATGATAATTTAACGTACAATAATTTCTTCGGTACGACAAAAGACTATATTACCCCTAACCATTCACCGTACGTGGTACATGTATACACTCTTAGCATGTATTTCAAGTATCTCATAAAATTCATACAATTTCCACAAATAAATTTCAAATACGAACCATAGTATATAGAATTTACATTTTTACCCCTAGAACATGCAACATATAATAATCACCATTTAAACACATTTATACTTTAAGTTAACATGCTATACATCTAAAGTTATCTAAAATATCCAAGGGACACATTTATTTCATTTATAGGTCTTACCATGAAATATGACAAATTTTTGGTTGGACTCTAACCCTAAACATGCATATTTCTTTTTAGCATAAATCCATATACGTTGTCATAAGCATACACTCTCAATTTTTAGAATACTACCTAGGCATATAAAAATTAGCATGGTAATATATATTATTCTACACATCATAATATTCATATAGAAAAGAACTACAACATGCTTCCATTTCCTACAAAATACAAGTCATTTGATATCCTCAACCTAGCATGATTTTTATCCTGGAAAACTAACCTATCCTTTTCACACAAGATTCTACTATCTATGGATTAGTTGGATTTACTTTTGAGCTAATAAAAATAATACCATGAAGAGCTTCTTCCAAGGATACCTTAAGTGAGGTTGAGATTACCTAAAATTAAATAACAACATCCATAACTATGTATGTATTAGTATCTATGCTAAATAGAATAATATAATGACAACCTATGCGAACCAATACCCAAAATAAGATTAGGGAATTAACCAAGGCTGTCGGTGCTTGGAATTTCTACGTACCACATACACCAGAGGGTAGAATACATACGCTGGAATTAGTTGCTTCTTGGAGAGGCAAATCACGAGGGGGGAGAGAAGGTTGGAAAGGCTACAGGTTGGGTGATTTTTGGGCAAGGGTTTAGTGGTGAAAGGGAGAAGTTTGGGGGCTGCAAACAAGAGTATCTAGTGCTGTAAGTAGGGGAGAAGGAGAGGATTTGTAAGGAGAAAAAGAGAGGACCGAAAGGGAGAGGGAGGAGGGACTTTTGCTACAGGTCAGGACTGAAGAAGGGAAGGGAAAAATAGGGAAGATGGGGCTACTGTAAAGGTTGGTTGGGTTGGATGTTGCAGGTAGGTTGAGGGGAGATGGGTGTCGAATGCATGGGAGAAGGGAAAGAGGCCTGCAAGAGGTAGGTTGGTTGTGTGGAGAAGGAACGAAATGGATGGGTAGATAGCTGGGAATGTTGAGTAGGTGTGCATGTTGGGAGGAGAAGGGAATGGAGACTGGCGATTGGTTGGGGGTTGGGTTATGTGTGTGGGTTGTTGCTGCATGTTGCTAGGTTGGTTAGGGAGGTCGGTTGGGCTGGTTTGCTGCTGGTTGCAGGGTTGGGATGGTGTGAAGGAGGAGAGTAGCCAGGAAGGGTGATGGGATGTGTTAGGGGAAGAAGAAAGGTTGCATGGTAAGGCTAGGATAAGTAGGAGTGTAGGGTGGAGAGGTGGTGCACATGCATGGAAGAAAGGTGGTAGCTGGCTGTATGGGGGAGGAGAGTGCTTGACAGGTCGGGGGGAGATTAGGCTGAAATTAGAGTGGGAAAAATGATGGGGATTGGGTTAGAATCTAGTTAGCAAAAATACCCCATAGTATTAGGCTTTTAAGAGTATAGATACTAAGGAAAAATCCTACCTATTCAAGGTTTTATTTTCAACCTTATTCTCACTATTATTATCATGATCAATATTATTATTATTAGTGTTATCACTACCACTCTTTATTATTATAATTATTTCTAACATTATTATTCTCAAAATTATTGTTATCAGTGTTATTTTTGAGAGTGTTACTCATCATAAGGCTATTGTTATTACCGTCGTTTCTGTTTTGATTACTATCTACACTCTTATTATCGTTATTATTACCGTCATCAAATTTTATCTTCCTCTACTCATATATACACTAGTTCGGGTTATTATCATAATTTAATGACTATAGACTTACTTGTAATGACGAGACATTCATTCTAAAAAGAATCCTATGATTTATTATGCCTGATAATCAAATTTTAAGTCTTGTATATTTAAATTAAGGATTTATTAAAATGAGGTATTATACTTAGTATGTGCAATAAGCCCTTTAAAAACCTAAGTTACCTTTAGAGAATGAGTAAGGTCTCGTGAGGGTTTCATAGACGATATACCTATAAAATGACCACAAATTACATAAGAAATGGCAAAAATACTTCTAACACCCTTAACTAATATTGTCTCATAATTTTCTACTTTCATAATACAAAGATTAGCATATGACCAGGATTTAGTACTGGAAAATTTAAAGGGGTAATTTCGTAATATAATTCACACATAAACATGAAAGATATGAACATAATAATAATAATGACTAAAAACCAAACCACACCTTAGTCATATTAAGATCTATCCTTACAAAGGTATGCCCTATTTTTTTTTTTACCTTTCTCTCATATTCATGGCTACATATATATAAACACATTCAGAGATATTAGATAAGATGATAAATATAACAAGCAACTCATATATATCAACAAATAAGGCTCATATTTTGTGGATAAAAACCTCACAAAAGATATCAATTACCTACCAAATGGACCAAACCATATGCTTGACTCATATGATTAATCTCCAATAGATCAAAGTCACCCATCTTAAGAATCAAATAGGACTTCAAAAGGGTTGTAACAGGGCTAGGTTTAAGGGTTTGATAAAGAAAAGAGATATACATATTCAATGAAATGTCCTAAAACCTAGTAGAGTCATTTTGATACAAAGACTCTTCTTACATATTCAAACTTATCAATGTATTTTCTCATTACGTAACATAGCATCGCATAGGCCAAATATCTTCATGTTGAGCCTTCACATCATTTTCACCACTTCTAATAAGCTAAGTGTACATATATATATATATAACATTTTTTTTCTTTTTTTTTTCTTTTAATCTCCCACACTTATTATTTTGGATACTATTTAACACTTTCTTCATAAATAACCTTGAAGAACATGTGTAAGTCTCATAAAAACAATTTACTAGTTTTTAAAACAAGGATAGAGATGTGTTTTAGGTTTGGTTTGGAAGAATATAGGTTACAAAGAAATAAATTTCAATCTAAAAGGCTGAAAGTGGTTAACTAGGGGGTATATAACTCATGTACATATCAAAAAAATTTGGTAGAAGTCTATCTAGCTATGTGCTAGTAAATCTTAAGGTGTCTTTATCACTTTCTCAATTAGGGAAATTATTCATTAAAAACTTCAATTAGTACATGAACAAGTTATAGTAATCTTTATAGTCCATTATGAGAGCTACGGTAAGTAATTTGATAAAAACAAATAGTGCAAATGAGGCTTACAAAGAACAATGAAGCCAATAAAATATAGATTATTTTATGTGAAGCATTCAAAAAAGAACATTTATATGGCTCAAAAGCTCACTATGAGTTGTGATGGATCACAATGCCATGTTAATGGTTAGAAAATCATACTTATTCTCACTTCATTCATATACAATCACATAGATATGAGATCACTGCAATAAAAGTAATATAAAAAAATGCCACTTGACTTTTTCTCTGTTTTGTGATCATCTTTTAGTATGATTTCAAACATATATTCATCATTACCTAGTTAAGGGTTCATAAGACTAAAAAAACTAAAAGACTCAAGCAAAAAAAAATCATGCAAAACACTAAAAGGATAATAAAATAAATAAATAAATAAATAAAAACATAGCAAATCATTGAATCACAAAATGGACCAAAACTCTCCCACGCTTATCATAGACATTGTCCTCAATGGACAATAAATCCACATAAAGGAGAAAAAGAAAAATCTAGTATAAGTAAGAGCATATAGGAGATACCTAACAGGTGATGTAAATATTATAAAAATACCAAGAGAGAATTATGTGTTTCTAGGCCAACATAACTTATGTCATAAAACACCACCCCATTCTCTATTACCTCACAATTATTCTATTTGTGTTAGCACCTAACTTAAAAATTGTTATGTCCTTATGCTTTGCAATTCCTTCATAAACTTTTTAAGTTGCTATACATTTGTAAACAAAAGAAAAAAAATTAAAATTTCTGGTAAAAACAATACATAAACTAAATTAAATACACACTTGGGTTGCCTTCCAAGAAGTACTTGTTTATAGTCATTAACTTAATTCTAGTCCTATTTACTCAGGATTCTTTAAGTGTATGAAAATTTTGAGGATCTCAACCTCTCTGTCTTCATAAACTCTCAATTAGGATCCATTTACCTTAAATTTTCCTTTTTCTAGACTACTTATCTCTATTACTCCGGAGGGAAAAACTTGTTTCACCGTTAATGGTCCAAACCAATGTGAGCGTAGCTTACCAAGAAATAATTACAAGTAGGAATCAAAAAGGAGTACTTGTAGTCCATTTTCAAGCTTTTTTTTCAATTTTTTGATCATACATCCTCTTTGTGAGTTCCTTTTAGATTGAAGCATTTTTATATGTACATAATCGGAATTCATGAAGCTCATTTAATTATAAGAGTCTACTTCACCTACAACCTACATATCCATATTAAGAAAATAAGTAGCCTAAAAAGCATTATCATCAAGTTCTATAGGAAGGTGAAATAATTTTCAGAAAATAAGTTTATATGGAGACACTCCTATGGAGTTTTTAAAAGCTGTCCTATATGCCCAAAGTGTGTCATATAACTTTGAAGACCAATTTTCCTAGAATTATTAACCCTCTTTTAAAATATCATTTTAGTTTCTAGGTTTGAAACTTCTACTTGTCTACTAGTTTGGGGATGATACAGAGTTGCAACATTATGCATAACTCCATACGCACCTAAGAGAGCATAAAAAACTCTATTATAGAAATGAGAACCATTGTCACTTACAATAGTCTATCACGTTCCAAATCTTGTAAATATATTATTTTTCAAGAATTTGCTTACAACTTTTGAATCATTAGTGGGAGTTCTAATAAATTCCACCCATATGGACACATAATTAACTACAACAAGGATATATTCATTATGCATAGATTTACAGAATGGTCCTATAAAATCAATACCCTACACATCATATAATTCAACAAGTAAAATGTTTATAAGGGGAATTTCTTATTTTTGAGAAATATTACCACCCTTTGGCATCTATCATAGGCTTCAGAAAAATCATAAGCATCATTAAATAATGTAGGCTAATAAAAACCACATTTTAAAACTTTAGTTGTAGTTCTGGTGATTCCAAAATGACAACCACATTCTTTTACTATGATACTGAGATAAAATAGAATAAAAATCATATTCATGGATACATCTCCTTATTATTTGATTAGAAAATATATGATCAAGATAACGATCACCCCAAATTTAATATCTTAATTCATGCATGAATTTATTCCCTTAATTATATGACAAGTCGTTAGGAATAATTCCACTTATAAGGTAATTAGCAATATCATTATACTAGAGATGATTTGAAATTACATAGAGTGTTTTATTAGAAAAATTTTCATGAACATGAACACCCTCTTTGTGTACCCGATATGATAATGATAAGTGGGAGAGATGATCTGCTATTTTATTTTCACTTTCCCTCTTCTCATTAATATCCATGTTAAAATCTTGTAGTAATAGAATTCATCAAATGATTCTGGACTTAAAATCTTGCTTAAAAACTTAGAGCAGCATGGTCAGTATAAACAATGATTTTATTAGGCAACAAGAAAGGGTGAAACTTATTAAATGCAAAGACCATAGCTAGCAATTTTTTTTAGTATTAGCATAATTCTTTTGCGTAGACTTAAGGTCTTACTAGCATAATAAATAATATGGAAAATTTTATCCCTCTATTGTCTAATTCAATAGCACCTTTATCTCAAAGCATATCTCGACGTTTGTTAGATGATCCAATTACATTAACAATAACAGTAACGATAAAAAAACAACAAATCAACATCTTCATGAGACCTTGCAAATGCGATGAGTGCCAACTGAAGTTGATGAACAAAACAATGAATATAATATGCTGAATTATTTTCATTATGAATCAAAGTTTTTAAACCACCATATTCTCCTCTCATATTGCTTGCTCCATCATAACCCTATCCTCGTATTCTTGATATGCATAATTTATATTTCACTAACATTGTCTCAAGTGTTGATTTGAGCGACACGGTAGTTGTATCAGCTACATGTGCAATACCAATGAATCTTTCCATCACAAAACCCCTATGATCCATATAATGTACAACAACAACCATTTGTTCTTTCCCAGATATATCACCAAATTCATCAATTAATATGACAAAAACATCATCCCCTAACTCTTTAATAATCTCATTACTTATTTCAGTTGCACAAGCATAAGCAATATCTTTTTAAACATCAGGAGAACTCATTTGGCTATTTCTCGGAGCATTTTTCAACATAAAACTAGCCATAGATGGATTAACTTCTTGTAATATTTTTAGGAGCTCATAAAAATTACCTCAGTTTTCTGAACCATCCGATTCATCAATCCCTCGAAATGCTAGTCCTTGTCGAAGAAGATATCTAATAGCAATGACTGATGCTTCTAAACGAATATGATACTCATATTTCACTATTTTCATATTGTTTTGACAAAGCAGCTTGAATGCCATACTTTTAATTCATCAAATTATCACATTTTTTCATAGCCTTGTTATGAGGACTATCACAATTACCAACATGAACTTCAAGCTTACCCTTTTTATTCCAACCCCCAAAACCTTGACCCACAAAATGATCACCACCGGCTTCAAATTTATGTTTGAACAAGTAACATGGTAGGCAAAAAGCAACATCTTTTGCTATACTATATTTTAACCAGTCATACTGATCAAACCAAGATGCAACAAATCTTCGATTTTTTCCGGTAATAAGTTTAATTGGAAATTTTTGTGCATGAGGTTTGAAAGAACCAAGACGAATATAAACTCTCCTTACCTCGTCTTGCTGATTTGGATGGAAATCTAATAATTTTTTCCTCAGACCTGGATCAAGTTCTAGAGAATTTAAATCCACCCAATTGCGTTGTGTAGCTTGAGATTGATGAAGATATGAAGAAACTTGTTCATGAATTACAGGAGTAGGAACTGGATTATAATTGTTCCCATTACCTCGTTCTTTGTTTTTAGGCCGCTTTTGAAGATATTTCTACATGCTAATTTGACAAAATCAAATATGCAATTATCAATACAACAATACAATTATACAAGATATAGTAAAAAAATACTCAAATAAATCAAAATAAAATAATAATGAACTAATGCTTATAGCCAAACTAATTCATAACATACTAATTCAAAATTAACATAAACTAATTTAAAAATATACAATAACCAACTAATTCATGAAAATTAACATAGCCTATGCCAAAAACATCATCCACCCTAATTTAAGATTATTTTACAATTGACATAAAATTAAAAAGAAATTTCTAAATTCACATATTCACAATAAAATCAAAAATAAAAATACAAAATATTTTAATTAACAAAAATACTCAAACTCAACTAAATCAAAATTACACAATAATAAACTAATTCTTATAGACAAACTAATTCATACCATACTAATTCAAAATTAACATAACCTAATTCAAAAATATACAATAATCAACTAATTAACATACAAAATATTCCAAATTCACATATTCATAATAAAACTAAAAATAAAAATACAAACTAATTTAATTAACAAAAAGGAAATTAGATTTCATCTTAAAAGAAAAACCCCTCGCCCTCTCAATCTCTCTGGATCTCAGCTGTTGGCTTGCTTGCTACCTATTGAGACAGACAGGGATGGCTGGCGGGCGGTGGCTAGGCTGCACAGTGCAAGGCGTCGAACATGCAAGTGATGGAGAGCCGAAGAGGTGTGTAAGCAGGGACGGGCAGAAGGCCAATGAGGCAGTGACTTCCAACTTCTGAAATCTGAAATGCTAAATGCAGCAGGCAACAACCAACAATAGGGCATTGTGGGCGGTGGGCCTCATGGCGAGAAGCAGTAGTGGACGCCTGGAGGCCAGCAGTCCTGGGCGGGTGTGGCGGCCAGCGGGGTAGGGCTAGCGCCTGTCTGCTGAAGGCCTAGGGTCGAGCGGGAGTGGGAGAAAGTCACGAAGATGAACCAATGATCAGGGACGAAGCACACTGCACACACTTTTACTATTTCACAAATTAGAAAACAAATAGAGGGAAAAATACCGTGAAATTTTTTGGGAAAACTGGGGTTTGAACCCAGGACCCCAAACTTTACTTAAAGTCAATTACAACTCTTTAACCACTGGTCCAGAAATGTTTTCCGTCACTTGTATATATATAATATAATTTTAAAAAATCCATGGGGTCAGGTGACCTCATGTGCTCTGAATTAGCTCATCCTTGGATGTGGCTAAGAACAACAATGTGTGTATTATATACCTCGTGTGCCATGTGTTATGCAATATTTTATACTTTATGCTTAATGATTAATCATTTGTACCGCAACTTTGAGTGATGTATGCTTATTGACTTCCTTATGGCATGTGGATGATGATTATATATGTTGTGCGTACGATGTTATATGATGTGTCCCTCTACGACATGCATGCTAGGATGTTTAATAATATAACATGGGATGAAAGGATAAAAAGGAACAAAGGGGAAGTGAGTTGACTAAGGGGACACGATATTGACCTTAATATCTCATGATCCATGAGGGGAAAATAGAAGGAGATTATGATCAAAATGAATGAGTGATGCAACTCTTACATGGGAGGTTTCTAGGGTTTGCATGGGATAATCCTTACGTAAGAAAGGTGTTAAGGTTTGAGCGGCCAACTAAGGTTTTATGGTCACATGTATGATTGGTGAGTAGAGTGATGGGATTTGGGTTAAAACTAAATGAGATGAGGTGTTGGATGATAAAAGAAAGGTTGGGCCATATAGGTCCTATTATGGTTACAAGGGAAAACCCTAGAGAGTGGTAATGAGAGAATTTGAATGTCATAAGATGTTGTGTCTCAACCCACACCCTTAGGAGTTTGGTTTTCATTATAAGTAAATGTAAGAGGGAATGGGTGTCAAGGTGTGATAAGAGGTGCAAAGGTCTCAACCCAAACCCTCTTAGGAGGATAGAAGTAGAGGTCGGTGACATACATGTCAAGGGTGAAATACTTTCGAATAAGATACGAATAAGACACTGATCACTTAAAGAGGAAGATTGTTGAGTCGGACCCAAACCAATCCACCGGCGAATAATAGTGGCCATGAGCTGGGGTGCCCTAGAGACCGGTCCACCGGCGAATAATAGTGGCTAGGAGCATTTTGTCTTGCATGATTTCTAGTCCACCGGCTATAATAGTGGGGGATTCCATGCTAAAAAAATCAAACGTAATAACAATAAGACATAGGGAAGACACTAAGTACTTACAGTGAAACACCGTGTGAGTCGGGGCCAAACCGGTCCATCGACGAATAATAGTGGTGAGGAGCATTTTTCCCTGTATGACTGGTCTACTGGCGAATAATAGTGGCCATGAGCGTTTTGCCTTGCTTGATCGGTCCACCTGCGAATAATAGTGGGTTCCTATATTCACATGGATATAAAATCTAAGAAATGAATGAATAATGATGGACTAATGGCTTAAGGCCCTAAGAGTATCGATTGTTCATTAAGACCTATCAATATTTGATTGGCTTGTTAAGTGTACGAAAGTGAATATTATGTATGCACCATTAACATCTGATTGACTTGTTAAATATATGAATGTATGGATGTGAATATTATGTTTACACCTGTCGTTATGTATGAATATAGTGGTGTATCATGTGTTATATTGTGGGCCTACTATTAGGTGTGTTTTAAAGGGTTACTTAGTATCGTATTATTGAAGGATTCCATTCGCGGGGCCCCTACCTTTTCAATTGGCAGTGTCCCTTGCAAGTCATTTTCAGGTGCTATTCAAGTGGGCCTTTAGGAAAGAGCGTAAGAAACTATCCGAAAAGTCCTAGGGTTGTATTCTTTCTCTTTTAAATTCATGGTTTCAATGTAATCGTTGTTTCGTAGCCACCAGTGGTAGATTTTATTCTTGTAAATGGTTTACTACGCTACTCTGATTTAATTATGGTTTGAGTTTCTTATAAGTTGTATTTTTTAAGCCTTAGCACTTGGTATTAGAACGGTAGGAGTGAACCGGTCTGGTACTAAGTGTGGCGGTAATATCCCCATAATTCACAATTTTATTATTCTACTTCCGCTAAATATTTTAATAAAACGAAATTTTTCAGTAGTGAATTTTGAGAGTGTTACACAGGGTGCTTTGGAGACCGATCCACTAGTGAATAATAGTTGCCAGGTGCATATTGCCATGGATATTTCTGATCCACTGGCTATAATAGTAGGAGATCCCGAGCTCAATCAACCAAACCTTCATTGATAATAAGACATGAAAAATATACTAATTACTTACAGTGGAATGTCATGGGATTTCCTGATTGCCTATGTTCCAACAACGGATAAACAACAAAGACAAGATGACTGTCATGTGGCACTTACAGAGGGGTGAACTAAAGCTCGGACCCTACTAGTGAGACTTGTTAGATGTCCTTATTCTCTATTTTCTAGGGCATCTATGCTATACTTTGACCGACACTGGCTCCATACTCCTACTTTTACCTGAGTAATAGAATAGGAATCTATTAATTCGGGAAGGAGGTGGTGAAGCAGAGGGAGAAGGCAGCCCTCGTCCCACTAGCATAATAGTGGCTAGGAGCACCTTACCCTTGAGACTGATCTACTAGCTATAATAGTTAAGTTCTCATACTCGCATAGACTTAAATTGAGAATGGTGTGAAAATGGGAATAATGGCCAAAGATCTAATGAATATGTTTAACTGGATTGATTCGCTATTTGTATTCTCTTTATATATATATAGATTTGGCCTTAGCTCCATGGTTACCTTACTCAGTATGTAGCGTACTAATCACTCATTTCATAGGTTCTTCTCATTTCTATGAGTAGTGGCCCTCTGTGCGTTGGTGCAGGTAGGATATGTCGTATTTAATGACTATGACACATTCGATGCGTTGGGTGTGACTGAGTGATGGCATGTTGGACCTGGCATTGGACCCAAGAGCGAGTATTGTTTAGACTCATAGTTTCCTTTTTTTTTTTACCATATTTTGTTGATCGTACTATTTCCTCCTCAAGGGCCTTGACACTGTACTAGTTTTCGGCTCTGTAATAACTCTTTAATCATGCACTCTAATTTTTTCTTTTAATTATGAATTATTCAAATCTTTATGGTTTTATGCCCTAATCGATTTTATGTCTTGTGGATTTTCTAGTCTTGTGATTGGTACGAGGCTGGTCAGGGTTCAGACTTGTGCCTATCACGGCGGTAGCTCCCTCTATCTTAGCATATAGTTTTTGATTAATTGAAAATTTTCAATTGTAAAATTTGGGAGTATTACACATAACATATGCAAAAATATATATCCACCACTTATCTCTCAAACGCGACTTGATATCTAAAAAAGTCTATTCAAATTAGTGATATATTCAAAATATTTGATTATACCCATATACATAATTATATGCATATATTTTAAAATATATATATATATATATATATATATATATTATGATATAGTAGAATATACAATGTAATATACTGTAATACACCAAATATATACTAAAATATTATCCAATACATATTAATTCATTATAGTATGTTTTTATATACTTGTATAATAATTTAAACAAAAATAATATACTCCAACTATACTATAATATATTAAAATGTTGCATACTATATTGGTTTGAATAATTTAATAAAAAAGTAAATTTAATATCTACTTTAATTGAGACAGTATATTTTCTGATCGAATAATTTAAATATTAGACCAAGTTTTAGATCTCAAATTCCTTATACACCCTTAACTAACACATGAAATAACCGATAAGGGGATTCACTTGCATGAAGGTTTCGAATTCAAAACGTTAATAAGGAATATATATGTTAAGTTTGACAATGCCTTTTATCTGGATACATAATTCAGAAGAAGGGGGTGGATGGGACCCAAAGACAGATAGAAAACATGATAAGCCTAAAGTTGGACAAAAACTTGGTAAGGTGGGTTTTATAATTTTCCACTGTTGTGTTCTGCTCGAAATGAGAGCAGAAGCTTCTGTATGGTTTAGAGTTTAGGCACGTTAATAATTTGGGGAATTATAATTGAATTTTTTTTTTTTTGAAGAAAAAAACGGAGTTAAGAAAGGAAAGAGACTAGGTGGACATATACATCGAAAACCTCTTTCTGCCAATGATCATGTACTTCTCCCACGTGAAGAGGCACTTGGAGCTGGAACCAAAAAGTTTAACGGTCATATCATCACACCACTATTGCTCACTTAGTCACTTCTAGGAATATCGTGCGTTGCTTCTTCCACCCTCTCTCTTGTTCAGTTAGTTTCTTTGCTATCCCTTTCATGGCCTAAGCACATGCACTAACGCTCATTTTTTGCGGGTGCTCTCCCTTCAGAAAGGCATGGAAAAAACTTGAATCGTTTCAACCATTATTAAATTCAAGCACCCTCCGCTCGGGGTGAGGAAATTAAAGAAGCTAGTTAGAGGGCATTCCATCTCGTTCTGCATCTCAAACCCCAAAATACTCTTTCCCTAGCTATTTCTTTCTTGACTCGAGTCTCGTCTCCCTCCTTAAGTACAAACGGGCTCGCCGGCGTTGGAGCTACCTGTCGTTCTCAATTACCTTAGTCCTTGAGTAGTTAAGGTAGGTACATTAGCAATTAAACTCTATCGATCTCATCTTTGATTCTCTTGCTAGCTCTTCTGAGCAGTCACTCTAGTCCGAATTAATACTCACCCAAAAGCGCATGAAAGTTATATAAGCATCACATAATTCATGCACATGATCGTTAATTAGTTTCATGTTTGATTATTAATATGCCTTCATCAACACAAGTCGAGCAACCATATATTTAGGACTTATATATACACACACTGTAAACAGTACAGGACAATACACCTTCAGATATATTATACGTTACGGAAACTGGGATTATGTTGCTTTAATTTTTCAAATTTTTTTTGTGTGTAGTTTAGCAGTGTTTTTCGTGTACTTTGGATCTATCTTACCATTTTCGCTTACTTCTAGCTTACAGAAGAATATTTGGATAAATGGAGGCGAAAAATAAAGATGAGGCGCTTTTGAGATAGGCAGCAGATGCCTAATTTACCTCGCTATTATTTTGTCCTGAGGATGTTGACGAGTCTTTCTCAAGCTTACCTGTAGGCAACTATATATCTATTTGAAGTCCTGATCAGCACAGACCACACGGAAGCTAAGCCAGACATGTTTGACCCCTCCAATAATGATTTATTTTCTTTCACTATCGACCCCTATTCTCCCTCTTTTCTACATTCACCCTTGATGTACTGTGAATTTGATAATGAGTTCCTCATCAACAACGAGGAGCAGCTCACGGTCATCCAGCAAACTGAAACCATGAAACCTGATTGTGATACTGCCTCTTTTGTCAGAGCAAGCAATTGCAACTTAGTAGAGGCTGCTTCTACTGATCTGAACAGCAGTGACTTCAATGGAATAGTCGAGGACGCTAACACAAGATCGGCTACCAATTCTGTCTCAGCAAGACGGCTATTAACGGCTGCTGCTGCAAGAAGAGTTTCAAAGAGGGACAGGCACAGCAAAATTCATACCGCTCAAGGTCCTAGGGACCGACGAGTGAGACTCTCTCTTGATGTTGCTCGTCATTTCTTCAAGCTTCAGGACATGTTGGGATTTGACAAACCTAGTAGGACTGTCAACTGGTTGTTGATGCAATCAGAACCTGCAATACAACAACTCATAGTTGATACGAGGAAAGAAAGCAGAAGCCTTTCCAGCAATAAGAATGCATCTTCCACTTCAGAGTGTTGTGGAGAACTAGAGAACGGAAATACGATTGATCATGATGAAATTACAACGGCTGCTAATAGATCTTCTCTATCACACTCGCAGCAGCAACAACAACAACAAGAAGATCGAGGGATTCTCATCAAAGATGCAGTGTACAAGCCCACCGATCATCATAAAGACCGCCACCGCAAAGGTAGGCAGCAGTCCGCACGTAATTGTAGAGGTTCATTGTTACCCGCAACCTGCCCACAAGCAAAGGAAAGAAGGAATAGAGCAAGATATAGGGCAAGGAAGAGAACAAAAGAGAAGGAGGAGAGTAGAACAAGGAAGGTATACTTTGATCAGCAGAAACTAGGAAGAACGGACACTAATAATGATGAAGTGATCATGCAGCATCATCAAGAGCAGCAGAGTATTAGCCAGCAGCTGCGGGTAGACTCATGCGGTACCTTTGAAACAACAGGTGAAGAATCCGGTACTTTAAGTCAAAATGTGAAGCCATTAGGAGGGGAAGTGCAATCTGAGATTCATGACACGGCGAGGCAAAGCGAGAGAGATCATGTCCGTGATATGTGTGGCTCATCTTCCTTGGCTCCTGCAGAAAACTGGAGCCCCTTGACTGCGTTTTACTACCCACATAATCAAGAAATTTGCCAAGTGGTAAGTAACAGACTTATGGATATACGCACATATGGCTCCATTATGTTGACAATAAACTACTTTGGACATTAAACAGGTTTTGGCTGCCAAAAATTTCTGGCATATATATATATATATATAGTATTTTTTTTTAATTTGTAAAAAATTTCCTTTTTTTTTTGGGTAACGTTATAAATTATCGTTTGCATATAGAACATAATATAACATCCTCTATCTCGGGATAAATAATCAAGGATCAAATACCATTTTTTTCTATCTTTCAGTTATTAGAAGCATATACATATGTTAATAATTCCTGCAGCAATATAGTTCTAACATCAAAATTTTACAACATTTTGCAGTGTCCAGTCACAGGATTCCAATACTATGGAACATCGTGGGATGCTTAAGGTCTTCCAAGCCTCTATTGGATTATTGGTATCTTATGATCAGGTTGACATTGAAATTATGTGATGGTTCACCCTTTTTCTATAAAAATAAAATAAAATAAAATAAAAGAATGACTGCTGTCTTTTAATATGTGATATATAGTGGTGTGTTGATATTGTCAATGTTCACTTAACTTGGGAGAACTCATTTTCAATAGATATCATGCATCAAATGTTATATATATATACATAGAGTGCCTTCTTCCTTCCATTCCCCCCCTCTTACATAACTTGCTCTCGTTTTCACGCTGTTTTCTCTGGTGCAGTAATAAACCATGCAAGCAGTCATTTGTAAATAACCTCATGCGTGCCATTAAGCCCATTATATATCCATATGAATACATAGGCATAGCTGAATGGATTAACCAAATTAAATTAAGGAGATGTAATATATAAATGCACATAAGCGCACCAAAATACACCATAATTAAAAATGAAAATAAAATTTAAGGGAAATGAAAAACTAACCCACATAAAATTTTAAAATAATAAGAAATAAGAACAAACAAATTATTATCTGGCTCTCTGTATGCTACCTGGGAATATCGCAGCCATGTCCGGCTTGTTAGCTGATACATTAAGTTTCTAAGAAGTATCATGTATTTGAATTTCGAAATGCATCTTGCTTAACAAATCGCATCCTTAGTCGGTATGTTGAAAAGGGTAGTCAAATTGACCATCGACTTTTGTTCATAAATTCAAAATTTGCTTTAGCAAGAAAATCAAATTGATCAATATTAATCTTATTGCCTTCTGATTTAGAAATTGTAGTAATTTTTCAAATAGGATCATCTATCCTATAGTGTCTTGATGTGGTCTTAATTGGAGCTGCAGGATGTGCAATATTAAATAGCTTTAACATTTCTTTGGTAAATTGTTAGTGTAGGGAGTCCAATGTGGTGGTGGATAGCCTAGCTAAGTCAGGTTTGAATAGGGCAGGCCGCTTCATTGCTAATTCGTTGCACGAGGTTGAGGATGTAAATGATTAATTAGATCTTTCAAACTCTCTAGAGGTAGTGGGAAAAAATACATTATTAGTACTAAAATATATATATATATATATATATATATATATATATATTTTTTTTTTATAATCTTCATATTTTTTTTAAAACTCAACTACTTTCCCCATAAAAAATTAAAATTGAATAAAATACCGCACAAGCGATTGATATTGGTACTGGGATCTCGGGTATTGAGCCTGCCTAACTTAGTTTTATATGGTTCATAGACAAAAACCTTTTTTCTTTTCTTTTTTCTATCAATCATCCGGTCGAAAAGAGCAGAAATGACATAACCTATCGGAAAATCATGGTACGGGCAATTTAAAGGACAGTATGAAGTAAGCAAACTGTAAATTGGCCGGCCACTGAAGCAAGTTGTAACACTTCAGAGTAATGAACAAACTACAGATTCAACTGCCTGGTATCTGTGCACCAGGAGATCAACCAATACTTGAGAATGCTTTACCGATACTTCAAAGATGGATAATGATAACGAATTAGGAGTTTGTAATTTGTTTCTAAGAAGGAGAGGATAGGATCCTGCTGGGGCCAGCTGGGAAGGAAAACGGGTGCTATGTAGTCTAGCAATATTACCGTACATGTCAGGAAAAATACTCTGAAGAAATTAAGCAAAGCTTCGGAAGTAGAGCTTCCATTCGAATAGGTAAAGGCAGTCATCATCCACCGGACCAGAAATCAAGTAGTGGCGAAGTATCTGTCAAATTTTGGGCCAGGATTTATTTTTTCCCCTGGGTTCTAGTAAGGAAAAGAAAAGGTTCAACATATCAATCAATCCTCAACTTTTGATCAATCTGCTGTTTCATTTCAAAATGAACAAACCAATGGGCAGTAGGCCATACACTGTGTCGCGTACTTTCCATCTACTATATGATCATGAACTAGACAACACAGCCGGCAAGAGATACTGGGTAGTGAGAAAGCAAGGATAAAGGGACACCCATTGCGCAAATTCGTCATCACCCAAGCTTCCTGCAACTAGAAGGCACTGGATGCTCTAATTGACTAATAAGTTCTTATCGACAAAATGCGCAAAGCGAGATGTAGTTCTCATTCATTTTAATAATGGATAGCGAGATGTGCCCACCACGGTCCAACCAGTCAAAACTATGCTTAGAATGTGTAGAAACAGACCAAGTGAAAAGAAAGGATCTTTGAAACAAAAGAAGTGCTTACTGTGAACGCAATGAAGATGTTGGGTGATAAATTCTATTTTTATCAAATATCTGCACTTCTATCTTTCTTTCTTTTTAAATTCAGAAAAAAGTCCTTAAAGCGAATAACAATCACTATGTAAAACAAAAAACAAGAGAGACTTCCGGTCCTTTTTCTTGCTAACAAAAAAAAAAAAAAAAAAAAAAGAGAGAGAGACCAACTCTAACATTAACACTCGGATTGTGACGTCACCATCATTTTTTTTTTCTTATTTAAGGATGAAGGAGCAAAATCTTCAAAGCCATTGATGGACTTACATATGTATTCATTGACAATGGAAATTAAAGATGAGAATAAAGTTTAGCTTAATAGTTAAAAGTTAGTTTCTGGACATATTTATTTTTCTGTTTTACGTTATAGGTATATAATAAAAATGTGTAATGATTGTAACCATATATTTAGTATTTTACTACCTGCTTTATATATATAACATCCATGTCTTCGAGTGCATATGTAGTTTCTTTTTCTAACATTAGTCTAGGTATTTTATGCTACTCAGCTGTCTTCCCAGCAAGAGCCCTAGATTCATAGCTCTCACTCATCCTATGCGGATATCTTTTTATTGCTTGAGTTGAGGCATGTTGATTTTTCAAATTCTCATCTCTGATGAGCAAAAGCATCCAACAAAGTCCTTGACCGTCCTTAAACAGTCATTTACATTTTCATCTGCGAGCACAAAATATATTCATATATGAAATCAATAGCAAGAGAACCAATAAAACAAACAATAATGCTAAGCTTAGTACTGTTTATTTACAACTACCCTTTGTGGCAAACAGTTCATTAATGTAGAAATTATACGACCTTCACTATTCTCCTTCCTTCTCCAAGCATGTTTTTCTCTTTTCGTTGCCATGTCCTGTTAATTTTTGTTTGACTTTCTATTCATTTACACCTCATTTCTGTCTTAAAATACCGCGTCGCAAGCTCCCTCTTCAATGTCTTCATGGAATATGAAATGTTCGACGCCTAAATTTTTCCTACTCTTTGATACAGACACATTAGTCAGTTTTTCTTGTAATATATATATATATACACGTACGTGTGTGTGTCTGTGTGTATATCCTCATCCTCCGGTTTCCAGAGTATAACTACAGTGAGTGCAACTTTCAGCACAAGATGAGATGCTTAATTGTAAGCTGAAAGTGTAAAAAGAAAAAAGAAAAAAACACTTTTCAGCAAAAAAATTTAATATTCTAAAGTATTAAGGCTCTACGAAAATAAAAATAGTTTGTTTTAAATATTTTTCAAAAAAAAAAAAACAGCTAATCTTCAATAATTTTATTCTTTATTCTTTTCCTATCTCATTCACTTAAATAAATCAAATATTAATAAAATGATTTTTTTTTTAAGTTTACAAGAACCACATGTTGCGTAACGTAGAACATAGCTCTATCTCCTATTCCCAACGAATCAACAAATTGAATTCAATAAGAACTTGATTGTTAACTAAATAAAACTATGAAAGAAATACAAAATTCATGATTCATAGCCGTATAGTTCTTCTTTGTCTTTGGGAACGAATGAACTGTCTTGCAGAGTGAGATATTTGACCATAGAATTAGGTTTATCAGAATTAAAATAGCTATCGATATCCACTTCTTAGGGCGCTGAATTTCATATGCCTAAACACTACCCAGCTTCTCGAATTCCATATTCAAATTCAAGCTTAACCGACAAAAAAATAAGAGCAACGAATCAGCTTCTCGAATGCCATATTCAAAAAAAATAAGGCATGGTAATAACTTACATATACTAGATAGTGAGTTCTATGTTAACTATTGAATACTTAAATTATCTTTATTCTCTAGATAACATGCATAGTTTTAACTTATAACCACAGTGTATACCCTAAACAAGAGAGGTGAATACCGGATAAGGATATACATCGTGGTTTTAATTTATAACAAAAGAGAATACATAGCAGTTTTAAGTTAAAACTGTCATGTATACCCTTATTTATTCAATATTTACCTCTCTCCTTAAGGGTATATACAACGGTTTTAACTTATAACTATTGTGTATATTATTTTGCACTATTAGGGTATACATAAAGGTTATAAGTTAAAATTACCATGTATACCCTTTTTTCCTTTTTTTTTTTAAATTCATCATTATTTAACTATGAACCGCCTACAAATTTGCACTTTACCTCCCAATATCTAGATAGCGTTGATCAAAGAGACAAAGCTCTACAACCACCTTTGGCCTTCTCTCTGCTCTTCCCTAGAGTTGTTGCACATTTTTCCTTATATTTAGTTCACTATCGTTGCCCCCCTCTCTCTCATCTCATAATTTGTTCAGTATTTCTTTTTTTCTTCTTTTATTTGAAGTTTAATATTTTTGTATAAATTCCTCTATTTTCTAAATTTTGCTTGTGTCTTGCATATTCAAACTCTTTCCTATAAGAAACCCTAATTTCACAGAATAAACATAAATTCTCCCATATTGATCAATTATATATCAATTTTAGCAAATGCTTCTAAAATAATATTATTATGAAAATATCTAACTCTCTCATCTTACACATGCAATAATAGCTATATCTTATGAGTTGCTATTCATAATACTTACAAAACCCTAATTTCACATGTTAGGTATAAACTTTTCCATAAGATTCATATAATCACTAAATTCAATAGAAATTCCTAAAATGTCAATATTAAAAACATTTCTAAAAATTATGGTCTAACTCCAACATTTTACACATGGGATATTATTCTTGCTTCTAAGATTACTATTTTTATTTAAGCCATTTTCTCAATTTATTTGGACTCATGCCATTCATAATCACTTAAACATTTTATATGATATGCTTATCATAATTTAAATTTCTTAACACATTAAAACACCAAAATTTCCATATTTAACCCATATTAACCAAGATAACCTTAAGGATAACTGACACCATTATTTCACGTCTGATGTCATTCTTTTCAAATCCTTAATTTAATATATGATCCTGAATACTAATTTTTTTTTCATTTCCCAAGTACCATACTTTATCAAGCCCATATGACAATACTATAAATCATACTCATTTACTTAGGGCTTACAACAAAATATTTATCATATAAAGCATATGTTTCATCATTCTTACTCTCTTTCCATCATATAATCTACATTATCATATCATAGAACTCACAACATGAATATAAAAACATAATAATAGCAACATGTTAATACACACAATCATACATAACATTTAGCACAAAATGTTATCTATGACTTGTATCCTAACTGAAAAGCACACCTGTTTAAAAGTATGTATATCATATCTTACCTCCTCCAAGACCTTTTGGAAATCATCTAATAAATAATGATAAAATACAATTATAACTTAGGGATATAACCAAGGGAAATATAAGATAACAGAGAGTGAAAAAGTGGAGCAAAACCAAAATGCAAGGCTTGAACATGTCTCGATAAAACTTTGTGCGATAATGGGAGGTAGAACAACAATAGGGGTCAAAGCTAATGGAGTGGCAATTTAACTATCTTTCATTGATAATAGTTATGCGATGCAAAGGAGATTTGAAGATGGTGGGTGAGGAATGGCATAGAATGCTAAAAATTTAAGATGATGGTTAGAAGGAGTAGTCATATGGTTAGGGGTTGATTTTGGGGAAAGAGATTAAGGGTTGGGAGTGGCTTTAGTGGTTGATGGAGAAGAAACTGGGGTGGGAAGGTTTGTTATGAGGAATCTTGGGGGGGTTTTTGTAGTAGTGGCTAGTTCTAAGGGGAAGGGAACACCAATAATGGTTATTGAGGGAAAAGAATGTAAGGATTGTGATTTCGGTGGTGATGGCCAATACTAAGGAGGGTCAAATGGAAAGTAGTGCTGGTGCGATAGATAGTGTCATTGCCTTGTTTTTGTGTCATTTTTGGAAATGGGGAGAATAAGGGGCGAAGAAAAGAAATGGTTTTGTTATTATTGTTACTCTTTGACGGTAAAATAGAAGGATGAAGGGAGGATGTTGAAGCATTTAATACGGCTAAGTTTACACACACACACATAAGTTACATTCATTGGTAGAGTTAGGGAAGGAAGATAAGGTAGGACTAGGTAATTTTATAAACAAAACACATCAACATAGGGGGTGGGGATGATGGTGGTATGATGATGTGAGGGGAGGTAGGTTATGGCAACATGGAAGAGGGGGTATGGTTAGGGGAGTTTTACATGCATAGAGAATAGGTAGAAGAACTAGACACGAGGAAGTAAAACAATAAAGAAAGGAGAATGAGAAAGAGGGAAAAGGGGAAATGAGAGAATAAAATGAGTTTGGGGTTAGAATTATATTTACGTTAAATTAGTTTACATTAGGCTATTACGATAAATTAATTATCAATAATCTAGGGTTAGGTTAAGGTTTAAAATATTAATAATCTCGAATAAAGATTAGGATTATTTTAAGATTTAGGATTAAGGTATTACTATAGGTTAGAAATATGAAGTTTATAAGATTAGAACTAGCTTAAGATATTTATCTCTTAGGTTTAAGATTCATTAAAAATAGACTTTATACCCGAAGTCAACGAGTGAAGGTTGGGGAAGACGAGAGGGAGGACATAAGGAAAGCTTGGGACTAAGTTGATGCAACACTAGTGGAGACTAACCCCTTAAAAGAGGAAGAACCCCAATATCTAACACACATGTGCTTAAAAGATTAGGATGTGACTCGCGGATGTCATTCTTTGTCTCCTAGGTCACTCCTAAGGTGCAAGACAACTCTAAAGAATATTCACTAGCATAATTTATCTCATCTAGGTCTAGTGTATCTTGGTGTTGAGAATCTTCAAAGGTACCTCCTCCTAGGATAAAGAATCATCGAGCTCGATCTCATTTGGTCTAATCATGTGATAAGAATCTAAAGCGTACTTCCTCTACTAAGAGATGTGGAAGACTTTATTAACATAGGATAACTATTGTGGAAATGCTAGGTGGTATGTAATCTCACTGACTATATCAAGAATCTTATAAGGACCACTATATCTCGAACTCATGGTACCATTGCTACCAAATCTCTACACCCCATTAGAAGCCGAAATCTTTAATAGAATTTTGTCCCCAAGTTCAAAACCATCACGATGTTGTCTCTAATCTACATAGCTCTTTTATCTACTCTAGGCTACTCTCATAATATTCTATATCAATAAAACCTACCGAATCATTTCCTCAATCATCTTTGGCCCAAGTATAATCTAATTGATGTCAATCCAATATAAGGGTCTTTGAAACTTGTATCCATACACTGCCTCAAAGGGTACCATCAATATGCTACATGATAAATTTCATTGTATAAGAATTCCAACAAATGTAAATTATTCTCTCAATTGCCTTAGAAATATAAAATACCAACACATAACATATCCTCTCGTGTTTTAATTATCCTCTCAGTGTGCCCATCTTTTGTTAGGTGGAATGTGGTACTCATCCTCATCTTTGTGCCCATATCTTCCTATAACTTCCCTTGTAAGTGAAAACGGAATCTTGAATCCTTATTAAAAACTATGTTAATAGGTGTATCCACACTAGTTACCATAAGCATCACATAAGCATCAGCTAATTGATCTATACTCAAAGTTGATTTCATAGTCAAAAACATCACTGACTTATTCAACCTATCAAAAACATCTGCTAATTAGATCATATCACACCTGCTATGAGCCCTTGGTATCTTACTCAAAAAATCCATTGACATGGAGTCCCATTTCCAAGTTAGAGAATCTTAAGGCTGAACTAACCTTGCAGGCCTCTGGTGCATGGTATTTACCTTCTGATTGGTCCTAAACCTTAACATTAACTTTGCTACCTCTTGCTTCATACATGGCCACCAGTATATCCTCATGATGTCCTTGAAAACTTTATTCACTTTTGAGTGGATAAATATGGAGTATAGTATCCCTCCTCTAATATCTAGAACTCCAGGTCAACACAACTCTAAGGTACAAACCAACAACCCCTATAGTGGATCCTTATAAAGCTGAAAACCCTCACCTCAATCATCTTCTATATTCTTCTGAATCCTATCAAGCTTCATATCTATAGGTTTTCCAACTTACATATAATCAAAAATTGTTAGCATAACCATCAAGGCACTCATCTAAACCTCCAAATATCCATGTTGAATAAACTTTATCCCCATCTCAATGAGTTTCACTAGTAACTTATTAGCCTCCACATAATAACTCAAGGAGTGTGATGTCTTCCTTGTCAAGGTATCTGCAATGGCATTAGCCTTACCCTTGTTGTAGGTTAACTTAATATTGTAGTTCTTCGCCAACTCTAGCAATCTCCTATACCTTATATTCATCTCCTTCTAAGTGAATATATACTTGAGGCTCTTATGGTCGATGAAGAATCTACTTTGAGTGCTATACAAATAATGCCTCCAAATCTTCAATTTAAAAATGACTACTTCAAACTCCAAGTCATGTGTCAGGTAGTTCTACTTATGATGCTTCAGCTGATGAGAATCATGTGCCACTACCTTACAATGCATTATCAACACACAACCTAATCCGTGCTTTAATGCATCATTGTAGATCTCAAACCTATTTGATCCTGATGAGAAAGTAGATGATGTTGGTAGATACCGCTTCAAATCCCAAAATACCCTATCACATGCATCATCCTATATACATCTAGTCATCTTATTAAGAACGTTCATCAAGGGATGAGATAACTTCAAGAAGTCCTGAACAAAGTGCTTGTAGTACTCGGACAAACCTAGGAAATAACAAACCTTGGGAATGATAATATATGCCTTCCACTCGATGACAACCATAATCTTCATCGAATCCATGTTGAGTCCTCTTGCAAACATAACACAACCTAAAAATGTAACCTCCCAAAGCTAAAACTTATACTAAGAGAGTTTAGCATATAATCTTTTATCTTTAAGGAGTGACAATATAGTGTAAAGGTGCTACTCATGCTCCTCTTCACTCCAAGAGTATACCAAAATGTCATCTATGAAGATAATAAAAAATTGGTCAAGGAACGACCAAATAATCCACATCATCAAATATATAAATATGGAAGGTGAGTAGCTCAGCCCAAAAGGCATCATCGTAAACTCATAGTGCCTGTACTCTATCCTAAATATCATCTTCTTGATGTTTACCTTGGCAATACATAATTGATGATAATTTGACCTCAAGTTGATCCTTGAGAAAATTGAAGCACCCTCAAGTTGATCAAATAAGTCCTCAATCCTTGGAAGACGAAAGCGTTTCTTCACTATGAACTAGTTTAGATTTTGGTAATTGATAGTTAAATGATAGCTCCTATCCTTCCTCTTAATAAATAAAACTTGTGCTCCCCATGGTGAAACACTTGGGAAAATTTACCCATGTAATCCTATCAGGTGCCTTCATAACTGGCTTCACCCTCAGTACTAGTTTAATGGTGAAGTCTATCTCATGAACAGGTGGCATACTTGGTATCTCTTCTAAAATCACATTAGGAAACTTTTGGGTGACTGAAATATTCTCCAATTCCAACACATCCTTGTTCAACTCTTAAAATAAAAATAGCTACATATGTTAACCTATCTCCACCAAAGAATACAACGCATGGGCAGATACGAGCTTCTTCGTAGGCCTAGACTTGAATATCCTATAGGAGATCCTATCACCCTATGGTCAACACAACACAACTCACTTTTATGTGCAATCTATGACTACCTGATATCTCCTCAACATATCCCTCCTAAGGATAATGTCAAAGTCTTATAGGTCCTTCTCAATCCAGTCCAATAAGGAGTCTACCCTACCTATCTCTAAGGCTATGATGGAGTAAAGCCTCATGTAATCCAATCTATCTGTAAATGAAAACTAACCACATATAGATACAATAGCAGAGACAAATAATACATCTCTAGCAATAAGAGTAATGGATATGAACAAAAGAAATGATGCCAAATCAAATAACATATATGTTGGTAATGAAAGGATGGAAAACATACTAGTGATCACATCTAGCTGATGATCAACCATTGCCTAGGTAATGAAATTGAGGCACCTACCTAACTTTCCTCCTTGATATATTCCACAATACCCTCCAACACCCCAATTCTATCCTCTTTGAGGAATTAGGTGAGGCCTCTATGGTCTCCCCTTAAATGCCTCAAGCTATATACTAGTTGGGGTAAGTGTCCTTTACAATTACTATTGCTAAGGCTGGTAAGTTAGCTATCAATAAGACTATTATTGGGCTACAAATGGTCCCTACTATTGGATTTGAATTTTCTAACAATTCACTCAAATGATTGGTGAGCCAACTTACTACTTGCACTACAATGAACATCCCATCAATCTCGTTTTGGATGATCTAGGCATAAAAAAATACATGAAATGTCTTGGCTATCCCATGGGTTTAATATTTCAAGTAGTCCATCCCTTCTACTAAAACTAACCACTCTATAATTAGAACTTACCCCTCTTCTAGAATCCTAGAGGTCCACCTCCCCAAAGCTAGATCCTTATGTCTCTGACTTCCTTTTACCAAGAATGGAAGCTTGCTTCTAAACCATCATAGTGGCAACACAAGCCCGCTTATACAACATGGTCAAGTTATCAAAGGCTATGGTACCCATCATCCTCTAGATGTTGAAATGAATACCTTACTCAAATTAAAAAATATCGTCGATTCACTCGTTGCTATACTTGACATAGACATAATTGATTCTATGAATCGTGCATGATACTTATGCACTATCATGCTCCCTTAGGTTAGCTATATGAACTCCTTTAGAGTATCCATCTTAAGACTCTCTAGATAAAAATTCATTTGGATCACTATCCTAAGGTCCTAGTATGAATTTGGTGATCCTTCCTATTCCTGATGACCTATGCAACAAGAGTATGAGCCTCCTCAAAGGAAGAAAGATACAATACTTGCCTTCTATGTAGGTGATCAATCGATTTCCTTACATTTCCCATCCCTATCCCATGTCCATCGCTCTAGGAAAATCAAGTCTTCATCATAATGTAGATTGGCGGATGATATCCTGTAACCCTCCAAAGTCAATCCTCTTTGATACCCTCATATGGGTAATGTAGAGCTAGTGCTAGTAGCTGAAGCTAAGGTTTTTATGATGGTTTCTAGACAAACTCGATGAAAGCCTAAAAAGCCTCCTCCAAATGGGTAAAACAACCATTAATATTCATGGTGAGCTAGATTTATGCTACAAAATGTGTTAGGATAGTCTTTCTTAGCATACTAGCACACATTAAACATATGCAAGTACAAAGGTAATCTAGTCTAACCATTTTCAATTACTCATAAGTTATTATAGGTTTTTGAAGAATCATGCTTTTCAAAATATGAAATAGACCCATAAGAATCAAGTAAGGGATTGTCTGAAAACTAAATTTTCAAAAACAAAATGCTGTATTCAAAACCAAAGCACTAATGCTAACTTGGTACACCCCAACATTTATTACAAAAAAATTTCATTTTTAGTGAAAGCGTAACATAAAAATAGCTGAATATAACCACTATAATTCACATTAGTCTAGCTTACCATACCATCCATACATCAATCACAAGGAAAAATAATTTGAATATAAAGCATGATAAATATAAAATGAGAAAAATAATCATATAAGCAAATATGAGTTAAGGATTAAATTTGGGTACACTATCTAAAATACATTAAAGGGTTCCTATGGAACTAAGAGGCCAAAAAGGTATCTCGGTAAAAGCTAAATAATAGATAACATGACTCTATGCCCAACCCTAATACATAAGACCACTCCTCCACACATAGAGAATCATTAGAAAAAAATCATCTAATAGGTCCTCATCAACCTGCACAAAAGTATTTATATCATCTTCTCATGGGAATAAGCAACACCTATAAAAATGATGATCATTATGCTATAAAATGAGTAAGGTACCAATAAAGTTGAGAAAGGGCTACATATAAAATATGAGTTTACAAAAAAGAATAAGCATATATACATGTTGACATAAAGTTATACAAGATAAATATAGATTCTAGATCTCATTATTATATATGACATAATCCATTCTTTTAGTTTTGTTGAGTTCTAGGACCCCACTCTTCTTAAGCACGGGGAACAGATTAAAGTACCTCTCAGGGATAACACACCTAATCTACTATTATTATCCGATGGAATGCACCCAAAATATACTTAGGAAACAAACTACTAACAAGTATTTCTAAACTAATGGAATGGTCTAAAGCATCTCTCGGGTAAAAATACAACTGAGCTACTACTATTGTCCGGTTGAATAGACACAACCCCTTCTTCCTAACTCATGAAATCTTTTACTTTAAGTGATTAATATCTTATCTATTAGTTTAAGTATCTCAAATTATATTCTTATTCATCTTGAGTCTAGGGACCTTCTATTCTTAATCTAGTTGAATGAAATAATGAAAAACTCACAGAAAAACACATGTAAGCCACTATTATTGTATGGTGGAATGGCCACAACCCATCGGTCCTGACTCACATAATCTTTCATTTTAATTTATTAATGTCTTATCCATTAGTTACTAATATCAAATCATATTATCATTCACACTTATTTTAGGGCCCCACTATTCTTAATTTGGTTTAATGGACTAATGCACCTCTCAATGAATAACACACCTAAGACTCAATTATCATCTAGTGGAACATACCTATAAAATACCTTGGCCCAACTCACGTGATCTTTCACTTTAAATGACCAATAGATTAATCATAATTTGTTCCATCATCATCAGAGACTCACATAGGGATTTAGGCACACATAATTGAAATATGTATACGAACACATAGTTATTAAGGCCTTCCTCAATAGGTCCCTAATTTCCTAAGAATGCTAATTTCCCATTATAAGAATAAATTTTCCATATTAATCATTTATCCTTTGATTTTAGCACATTGATCTAAAATAATGTTATTATCATAATATTAAAAAATAAAGGACTAAATCTCCTTTATTACACATGCAACAAGAAACCTATATCCCAAGTTACTTTTCATAACATTTACAAAAGCCTAATTTAACAAGTTAGGAATAACTTTTTCCATAAGATTCTTATAATCACTAACTTTAATATAAATTCATAAAAGTAAAATATGAAAAATATTTCACATGATTTCTATAGCATATTTTAAACTACTTAACAAATTAAAACACCATAATTTCCATGATTAACCCTACTAACCAAAATACCCTTAACGATAACAAACACCCTTATTTCATAAAAACCTTATATGTCTAATCTCATTATTTTTAAATAATCAATTTAATACATCATTTCTCATCTTAAATATTCTCATTTTCCAGTTACCATGCTTTACCAAACCCACATTACATTTATATACTTCATGCTCATTTACATAGGGCTTACAACATAAGATTTATCATATAAACACATATTTACACAATCTTACTCTCTTTCCATTATGTAATCCACATTATCATATAATAGAACTCACGAAATAAATTTAACAACATGTTAATATACACAACCATACATAACATTTCACGCAAAAACTGTATCTAATACTTATATTCTTATTAAAAACAACACTAGTCTCTACTCATGTATATCCTATCTTGCCTCCTTTGATACCTCTTTGAAATATCCTAATAAAAAAATGATAAAACACAATAAAAAATAAGAGATATGGAAAATGAAAGGCTAAGAAAAAAAATATTAAAATAATGGAGCAAAATTGAAATGTAAAGCACAAATGTATCTTCATAAAAATTTACATAAAAGTAGGAGGGGGAATGATAACATTTGTTAAATCTAAGATGATGGAAACAATACTAGGTGTTGTTGTAAAGAGGTGCGTGACAAAAATGAGGGTCAAAGGTGGTGGGTGAGGAAAACTAGAGAAGGCTAAAAGTGATGGGTGATCGTCGGTGAGAGTTGTCGACTGATAATGGGTTACTTCGGTAGAAATGGTAGAAGGGTCATGGTGGATTTGGTGGTGGATGTAACGCCCTGTCCTAAAATCCTTCAAAATGTATTAAAAATTATGTTGCTATATAATAAATTATTTTGTGTATTATAATGGTCTTGAAATTCTAATAAAAATATGAACTTCATGCATACCAATTGATTAGTTTACCTAACCAATAGAATGGTACACTCATAAATTGATAGTATTATTCTTAACAAACTAGTTGATTGGTTTGCTAAAATTGATTGATAGTTTATCCTACGATTTTAGATCCCTTTCTAATTTTTAGGTTAAATCACTTTCTAATGTTTATGAAAACTTACATTTAAATCCATTTGTGATAATAAGCATATATTGGTGGCTTCATATTATTTTCACATTATTTAGATCATTCAATGAAATTAATTTGTTATATTTTCCAAAAAAGAAATTAATTTTTTGTCATGTCTCATCTTCTATCTTCTCCCTCACCTATTCCCCTCTCTCTTCTGGCAGCTGAGCTATGTGGTTAACTTCATACACCCACTCGCTGACTCACTAACCTACTGCTAACTGCACATAATCTCCACCACCCCCATAATGTTTATCTTTATAACTTGGTTTCCCACACTCAACCATATCAGCCTTTTCTCCCTATTTCCTCTAAATGTCGACCAACCCTTACCCCTATACCCTCCATTATTGATCTATTTTCATTGATCACTTATTATTCTTACTCTTTTCTCCCCTTTCTTGGTGGAAAACTTTCCTAAGTGTAACCATTACTTCATTCCTCCCTTTATCCTCTTTGCAAAAGAAAAATAGAGACTTGCTCTGACTTTCTTTCTTTTGTAGAGCATTGTCTCCCTTTTCTTCTTTTAATCTCAAATTTATTTCTCCCTTCTTTCTCTTAAGTAATGAAGGATTAACGTCTAAGAAAGGTTCAAGATTTTAGCTTCTTTTTCCTTGGCATACTATTTCTGAGAAAAAGGTTGGATTGTGTCTTGCTCCCTTTTTCTTCTTCTATTTCTTCCTTGAATTTTCGTGAGTTTTAAAAGGGAATTTTAATGGTTTCAACTTCTATTCTCTTACGAGATAAGGCCATACAATATAGCCATCAAGTAGAAGTTGTACCAAATGAATTCATTCAAGGTAAGGCCTTCTTATCTTTATTATGAATTAGGTTTTGTTACATGATAAGGTTCCATGTTCTTGGTGTTTTATGTGTGAGCATCATGTAATTGTGCTCTAGAATTTGAGAAAGTGGTAGAATTTCTTCCTAAAGTTAAGCATAGTTGGGTTTCTTTAATTCTACGCATGAATTGGCAGTTTGAGCATGATTTGTTTAATTGTCTAAATTATTATGTGTCCATGTGATTCTAAATGTACAACATGTATTTTTATGTGTTTTATAACATAGAAGCATGCTAAGATTAATATGGTAACGTTTGGTAAATTTGAGGTGTGTGCATTACAAGTTTGGGTTATGTCTTACCGAGATCGGTTGATCCATCTGTAGTAACCACAGGCTAGTTGTGAAAGCAATAACATATTTTGTAAATTTAGATTAGTTAGTCATGAGATCAATTGTTTGGTTTGATCAACTAGTCAACTAGTTTCTATGAATAGTCGATTGGTTCACCAAACCCATTGAATGGTGACCTTATAACCAAAGTGTTTTGATCTCTACTTAGATCTATTGATTAGTTGGATCAAACCCATCAATTGGTTAATATAAGTAGTCAATTAGTAAAACCAACAAGTTGGTTGGTCCACTAGTGTTATTTTAGTTTAGGTATGGTATGACCAGACCAATAAGCATGTTCTAAGAACCAATCAAGTAGTCTTGCTATATGCTACCTAGTTTTATTGCTAATTGCTAATACTCTTTAGGTCTTCATGTGTTAATACATTCATTTGTTTATAACATTTAAATTATGATTTCAACTATGATTGAGTTGGAATTGAATTGGTTAAGTTTTGTGCCATATCTGAACACCCAGTTGGTAGCTTTTATGCCTTGTGTTGTGTTTGGTTTAATCACTTGGAAACACTCAATTTGGTTAAATTTGGGATTTAATTATGTTTGGTGCTATCACTTTGAAACACCCAATTAGAATTTTGATGGGATTTTATATGTGATATATGATATCAATTGAAAATGTATAATAATGGAATAAGATGTCGTTCGAGCCTTTTTCTCTGACTCTCAAGGTACCTGACTGGGAGTTATTGGGTGGGTCACCCTATGGTTTATTTCTTTCAATCTTTACTGATTTCCTTTTCTATCGGGTTGCAGTCGATAAGGGAGTAAGCACATATCTTTGAGGTATAAGATTATACTATGGCAAGCCAACGTGGCATTAGTGTCCAGCATAAGTGGGTAAGGTATCCCATATACAAGTTCCTTGGCACTTCGTATTATCCATTGCTTATGATGGTGTGGTATCCCACCCTTTTAGCCCTTGCAGGAGAATCATTCGAGGTATGGTGGGTGAGCTATCATAATACAAGCCCTTTGATGTACTTCAACCATGTGTAGTAGGTGTTGTATCCTGATTTGTGTTAGCCCATATGGTAGTTGCACTCGATGTGTGGTGGGTGTGGTATACTCAGAGAAATGTTTCTTCGTTATATTCTAATCCCATGTGGTAGATGTAGTATCCATTGTTATCTATTTTCTACCATGAATTTCATTCATGGTGGAGAATTGGGTCTGGTGGTAGTAACTATCTTAATAACTGAAAATTATGTGGTTACTAAAGGAAAAAGCATAATATGGTTTACATTGAGTGGATTATGTTGCATTTCCCATATTAATTATTCTTCCATGGTTTCCATATATACATGCCTTATTATATTACTACCATAAGTCTAAGTGTTAATTTGTATTAGTATGCTTATTACCATGATACCGTGTGACTTCAGTGTACCACATGAGACTTACTAAGTTTTAGGTATTAAGTTTTACAAATACTTCACCATACTAATACATCACTTGTATGGTCACTATGATAATCCAACTTCTAGTTTTTGGAGTAGATGATGTTTTATAGTGGTACTAATATAACACCCCCAAAATTCACTATGGAATAATTTTGTTTTCAAAATTTAAAGTAGAAGCAAATACGGTAAATTTCGGGGATGCTACTACCATACTTAGTACTAGATCGGTTTTCCACCACCGTTTCGGTATTAAGTGCTAAGGCTAAAAACATACTTTACACAAATATAAGGTTACAAGAATAAAATAGAGTGGCATGATAGATTAAATTACAAGAGATAAAATCCACTAAAAGTTGTTACATAATAAAATCATTAAAAAGGGATTACAAGAGTTTTATGTGAAACACAAAACCTTCCCAAATAGTCTTATACTCTTAAATTAAGAGTAAAACTTGAATAACGTTTGCGGGCTAACTTGTAAAGGCCACTAGCCATTGAATAGGTAGGATCCCACGAATGGAATTCTTTAGTACTCTGATACTGAGTAAACCTTTATACAAGATTAAAAGGTAGGGTTTGCATACAACACATCAAACACATAAATAGTAAATTACACTTATATAGAATGAAATACAACAATCATCAGAATGGTTACATATAGCAAGTTCATACATCACAAGCATTAAATCAATTAGAAATAATGGAACTTACCTATAGTGCATCAAAAGGAAGATCTTAGCAATATAATAAAAAACCAACATCATACTCAACCAACACACACCACCACACACCTCAAAGGCAAGCATAGAGGCCGCTACCAAACCATATCAATAGGTCATAATAGTATAATCATTATTATCAGAACATAAGCCATTAGTTTAGACATTCAACATCTCTTGAATTATATCTATGAAGGCTCAGGTACCCCACTATTATAACTGATGGACTCGTGCACATGAAAAAATCTAGGGCAGAACAATCCTGAACACTATTATTATTGGTGGACCAGTATATATGATATAACCATAGGCAGAATGCACCTGACAACTATTATAACTAGTGGACCAATAAACGACATAATCCAGGGTAGAATGCATCCAACCACTATTATAACCGGTGGACCAGTACATATGATATTATCCATATAGTCCTGACCTACGTGGTGTTTCGCTATAAGTAATTAGTGTCTTTTAGTTTAATTATCACACAAAATTCCATTTTACTTACTCGAGGGAGAAATCACGAACTTAGAATCATAGTAGCACATAAGAACAACATAGTATCCTACCGAATATCAACTTAGGGACATAATGGTACCGTGGTTGCACTGGCGCATGAAGACATAAAGTAATCTACCGATAAGGAAACCTAATCCATAAGTATACATACTCCCTAAGTAGGTCAGTAAAGCTAAATAGAGTAAGATGTGGGGCATGTTTGGAAAACTAAGGCACATTAGTAAAATCAAAAATAATTGTTGGCTAAACCAAGTCTTTAGGTTAGTGAACCCTAAAGAGGTACCATTTCCAATCACAATGTCTTTCACTTTAAATATTAGTGTATTAATTAAGGTGGCCACAAGAAACACATTTTAATCATATACTTAACCATTTTTATTTGTTTCCATTATTATGAAGTAATAAATATTGGGATTATTGTAAATGTTAACTTAAGTTATCCACTAAGGCCATCCTAGATTCCAACACTCATACTTAGGCACCATAGGTCAAAATGATCAAAATACCCCTAATGCTAAGGATGCCTCCTTACCATCCACTTCCATCACATAATTCATTTTTATTTATCAATGTTTCATAAGAGAGTATCATACCCTAATTATACTATTGGTCATGAAGTTGAAACACCCTAAACCAATGAGAATTTTGTACATAAACCCTAACATACACTTTTAGAATAACTAGTAAACAATCTCATTCATAATCAACAATTAAGGCACCTCTTGCATGCTTATGAAAATAATATCATAACACACCCTAATTTACCAATTTACCTCTAAAACATGCATACTCATTATGATATACTCTAATTTACCAAAATACCCCTAGTCTTTACAATGTTCATGATCCTAGGTGATACTAAGGCCATAACTCCTATTATCATGTTTAACAAAAATTGATTCCTTATCATGAAGGTTTATTTGATGAATTACCATATTACATGTAAAATTACCAAATTACGCCTAAGTGATATTAGGACAATAAACCCTTATTGTCATGTTCACATCATTCTATACTTCTCAAGCTTTTTAATTAACTAACCACCCTTTTACATGCAAAATTACCAAAATTCCCCTAGACCATATTTTATTAAAATAAGTGATACAAAGTTAATAGGCCTCTCTTATCATAGCTAACTTTAATTTATACCTACCAAACATGTTTATTACACTAATCCCCATCTTACTTATATAATTACCAACATGCCCTTCTTACTTGCCAAAATGCTAAAATACCCTTCTTACTTTTAAAATTACTAAAATGCCCTTCTTACTTGTAAGATTACCAAAATTCCCTTCTTACTTACAAAATTACAAAAATGCCGTTCTTACTTGAAAAATTACTTAAATTCCCTTCTTATTTGCAAAATTATTAAAATGCTTGTAGCACATGTAATATTGATATTTATGCCCAAAATGTGTTACTAAGACCCCAAATCCCTTATTATTATTCTTAGCACCAATTATCACCTACAATGACTATTGATTTAGGTCACCACCCATTGAACATATAAAATTATTAAAATGCCCTAGAACATAAAATAAAAATTTTCATTATGTAACATGTATTTTTAATGCTACAAACTCCTATCATCATTTTGAACATCAAATAATACTTAGCATGTTTTTTTATTAAGATAAACAACACCATACCTTTAAATTACAAAATTACCCATAAGTCACAAATATTGATATTTCTACTACCACTTATATTTGTACTCCACACAACTTCCATATCCATTTTTAACATCATATTAGTTTTTAACAATGGTTTTTACATGAAAACCATTATTAAATATGAAGTTTACACACATATTTGTGGGTTTTGTATATTTTTTATGAAGGTTATGAAATGTTATTAAAGATTTAATAACGGGCGGTTCAATAATAGTTCAAAACTATTATTAAAACCACAAAATAACTGTTATTAAAACTCCTTCCCAGGGTAGTGGAATAAGCATACATACGTGTTTATATCAAATGATGCAAGGTCAATACTGATTCCAGATATCATTATTAGATATAAACATAATTTATTCTTTATTTATGTTGAGTTCAAGGACCCCACTATTCTTAATCTACTAGAAATAATTTAACCCAACATATACTAAGACAACATGCTTTTGAAAACTATTCTTAAACTAATAGAATGGTTCAAACACATCTTAGGATAAAGCACACCTAAACTAATATTATCATCTAATGGAATAGACACCACACTTTGATCATGACATATGTTGAAATGCCCTAGAATAATTTATTTTAAGACATATTATTAACTAAGGATTTATTAGGAAATTAATTTAATTTATTATTTTATTTGGAATAAGAAGGATTTAACTAGGGAAAATTAATAAGAATTTATAAATATTTTTATAAAGGAAAGATTGGGTTTTTATTAATTAAAAAGGAATTTAGGAGAAATATTTTTAAAGGCCCTAAATTAGCATAAAAGGGAGGTTTAATATTTTTATCCTAAATACCCAAAATATTCTAAATATTTTATGTAAACCCAAAACCCTTTAATTTTTCTTTTTTTTTCTCCTCTTTCTTTTTTTCCTTCTTTTCTTTCTTTTCTTTCTTTTCTTCTTTTCTTTGTTCTTTTTCTTCTTGCCGGATTGGGCTTGGACGCGGCCCAATCCCCTTTTCCCCTCTCCTTCCTCTGCGGCCCAGTGCCGTTTCCTTCTTTTTGTTGCGGTACCCCGACACAGCATTTCGTCCATTTTTTTCTCTGAGATGCTGCATCTCGTTTAATGACAATATAACTATTGCCAAATCTGCCCGGTTCTCCTCTTTTCCTTTTCTTTCCCGGCCGCCGGTTCACCTCCCCCTCCTTCCTTCTTCCTCCTCTCTCCCCCGTCGTTGAAGCCTCCAACTCCCACCCCCGAAAATGGCGTCGCCGGCCACGAGGACTTTGACCAGCCATTTTTCCCTTTATTTTCTCCCTCTTGACTCGACCATTAGCTTGACATGATCGATTATCCTCTACTCCCACTCTTTCTCTCTCTATTTTCTCTCGAAGTATCGAATCCGACCAAATCCTTCGCCGGCCGATTACCGCCTCCGGCTGCCCTAAAACCTACATAGGACACCCTCCTGCCGACCCCCAAAACCCTAATATCCTCTCTAACCTCTATAAATAGCCTCAATTGGAGTGTTTTCAAAACTTTTCCTCCCCAAAAACCCTAAGAGACAGTCGTGCGCCACCTTTACTTCAGACGAGATTACCGCCGCCGATAGCCAACCTCACCGCCACCGCTGCATCCCAAATTCTTCCTTGAAATTCCCTCTAGCTAACTAAGCTCTCCAAAACCTTCAATTCTTCTCGCACAAGTTGCCATAGCCGTGCGAAATCTCCTGCCCATCTCGCAAAAATCTGTACCCCGCAACCTTTAAGCCACCGTCCGCCACCACTGCCGCCACTTCTATTTCCCTCTACACCACCCAAAAACTCCCTCTAATTCTCCTCCACCGAACCATAACCTTATTTTCTTTTTTCCCCTTCTCCTTCCCTCTTTTTCTTCATCCTTTTCCCTCTTAGACTTTTTTTCCGACCACCGCCGTGCACCACCGCCAGTGCCGCCCATCCCCACCAACTCAAGGTGAAACCCTAGACCTTCTTAGACCTTCCTTTATAATTATTTACATTTATTCTATTTTTATTCAAATTTTTATGGTTATTCGCTTATTATTATTAATGTTATTATTATTATTATTATTAGATGGAATATTAATGCTAAATTTTCTTTGCAAGGTAGAGAGTAGGAATAAAATAATTAGGGTTATTATTTTTGAATTTTAGGTATTATTTGAATTATTATATGCTTTATTACCATTATTATTATTATTATTATTATTATTATTATTAGTATAATTATTTTTAATATTATCTTTAATTATTCAAGAAGGGCAGAGACCTTAATTATTTTATTATTATTCGCACATGTGCTTTATAGTATTATTATTACTATTTTTATTATTAATAATAATAATATTATTATTATCTTTATTATTTTAATATTATTATATATATGTTATTAATATTATTGAATAGTATTTCATTATTTAGGGGTAGGGTCAAAACCCCACCTTGTAACTTTAAGGCTTAGATTATTATTATTATTATGATTTCTATTAATATTACTATTATTAGTAATAGTTTGTTATTATTAAAATTATTATTATTATTATTATTATTATTATCATTATTATTATTACCTTTACTAACTTTATTTTGGTGAAGGGTAGAAACCCTTATATCACCTTTTTACTTTAAATTACAATAGTATTTTATTAGTATTTTAGTAGTATTTGGTGTAGTTAATTAAGAACCAAGACTTAGGATAAGTTAGAAACTAATAGTATTTTGAGAGGGAAGCTAATTCTAGTATTTTCCCCCATAATGGGTGAGCCCAATCAAAGCCCTCAGGTGGAATAGGAGCGTGCACCAAGACTGGTGACCTTTTAGGTAAGGGGTGCTAAGGCCTTTTGTGTTCTTATATGTGTTATATGCTTCGCATGCTATGTGTCCTATGTTTATTATTATTAATTATTTCGTATGTGGTATAACGTGGAGTTGAAGTATGCTTTTGTATGGCATGTGTACTATATGTGATGAAATATTGTATATGTGATGATATATATTGTGGCCTTAAGACATGCATGTTAGGGTTTCGCATGGTGGTATTAATATTGCATGGTATTAGGGTTTTGCATGATGGTGTTAATGTTTCATGGTATTAGGTTTTGCATGGAATTCATGTTCGCAAGGTGGAGCTAGGGTTTGCATTGGAGTTAGGGTAGTATGGAAGAGTGGTTTACGTGGAGTTAGGGTTTACATAAGAGCTAGGGTTTGCATGGGAGTTATGGTTGTATGGAAGAGTGTTCTACGTGGAGTTAGGGTTTGCATGAGAGCTAGGGTTTTCATGGGAGTGCGGTTTACGTGGAGTTAGGGTTTGCATAGGAGCTATGGTTGCATAGGTGTTAAGGTATGTCATGGTTAACTATGGTGGGGTGGTTAACTAGGTTTGAAGTGGTTAACTTGAGTTGAGGAGTAAGCATGGTAGGAGTTTGATTTGCATGTCTTGAAATGAACATCTGAATAAGATACTTAAAATATTAAATACGTAAAGTGGAAGATGTTGAGCTGGGCCCAGACCGATCCACCGGCTAAAATAGTGGTAGGAAATAATTCCCTCGCGACCGATCCACCGGCTATAATAGTGGGGGATCTCGAGCCCAACAAACCAAACAATATATGTTGTTTAGATGTGGAAAGATACTAATTACTTACAGTGGAACACCGTACGAGAAGGGGCCAGACCGATCCACCGGCATATAATAGGGGCAAGGTATGTTACCCTCGCGACCGATCCACCGGCTAAAATAGTGGCAGGGCATGTGCCCTCGCAACCGATCCACAGCTAAAATAGTGGGGTTCCCGCACTCGTATGGACTCGATAAAGAGCATTGTGTGAAATAAATTTGATAAAGGCTGGATGAAGTAAATAATCTAATCGGTATTGAATCATGATATTTCACATAAGTATTTGTTCTATCTTGTGCCAATATGATTGAATTTTATGCCCTTTATTATGATGTATTGTTTGTTACAAGTATGTGTTGTCCTTACTGCTCTGTTACCTTATGCAGTACGTAGCGTACTGATCACCCCTTGTATGGGTGCTGCTCATTCCCACGAGTAGAAGGCCCATCTGACTTGCTGCAAGTAGGTGATGTTTATTTTGATGCGATAGATGTTTATGGGACATCAGTTAGGGCCGAGTGATGATTGGGCCAAATCAGTTCCAGAGTGGCATGGCCGGTTTTCCATTGAGATTTTTTTTATCCCTATTTTCTTTTAATTATGCTGACCACTTCAGAAACAATTTTAATATTATAGTTATTTTTTTGCCTGAAAAACTACTCTCGTATTTTAAATTGTATAAAGACTTATGCGTACCTGATTCCCGTATTTATGAATTTGGACTAGCTAATAATGTTATGAGTTATTTTCTTTAGCCTTAGCACTTGGTACTAGAACAGTAGGAGTGAACCGGTTTGGTACTAAGTGTGGAGGTACCATCCCCAGAATTTATGGTTTAATTTATAAGTATTGTTTTAAAAAAAATGTGTAAATTTTGGGGGTGTTACAAATCAGTTCCAGAGTGGCGTGGCCGGTTTTCCATTGAGATTTTTTTATCCCTATTTTCTTTTAATTATGCTGAGCACTTCAGAAACACTTTTAATATTGTAGTTATTTCTTTTCCCTGAAAAACTACTCTCGTATTTTAAATTGTATAAAGACTTATGCGTACCTGATTCCCGTATTTATGAATTTGGACTAGCTAATAATGTTATGAGTTATTTTCTTTAGCCTTAGTACTTGGTACTAGAATAGTAGGAGTGAACCGGTCTAGTACTAAGTGTGGCAGTAACATCCCTAGAATTTATGGTTTAATTTATAAGTATTGTTTTAAAAAAAAATGTGTAAATTTTGGGAGTGTTACATATGTAATCTTTCACTTTAAGTGATTAATGAATATCCCATTAATTACTTATCTTAGAATCATGTTTTCATTTATGTTGAGTTTAGGGATCTACTATTCTTAATCAAATGGCATAGACTGGTGCACATCTTAGGGAAAAAGAGTATGTAATAAAAAGAAAAGAGTAAAAATGAATAATTATAGTGATGTTACTCTCATAGGTTAAATAATTTCCTTATCGTTGTTTTTAAGATAACAAACGAGTTTAAGGAATTAATGAGTTTTTGTAAGTGTGCATGAGTAATGATCGACAAACAAAGAGATCAAATAACACTTGCTCAACTATTCTATCATGTATAAATTTAAAAAAAGCAATCAAGTTTGAAAAGCAAAAGAGAAGATCATATAAATATAGCCAAGACATAAGGTTTAAGGATCATATTTCTATAGCCTGAGGTTTTCTTTTAAAGAGTAAAGTTGAGTAATGCCACATTTTGATCATAACTCTTTATAAAGATTTTAAAACACTTGACTTAAAATTAACCTCATATTAATTCATGGTTAACTGATCTTAATTTTATCTTTATAAAGTATTTTAAAACTTTTTTTTTCAGTCGGAACTAGTTATCAAGTCTCAAGATTGATCAACTAGTGTGGTTTGAACCAAGAGCACTAAATGAGTTAAACATAGAAAAATTAACTAATGTGACAAACTAATTGACTAGCTTAGGCAATGAAATCTATTAGATAAGTTTATGGATTTTTCTCCTATAGAAATCTATGTCTCTGTTTAAACTTATTAATTGGTTTCACCAAACCAATCGAATAGTATGACCAACAAGTCCATGGGTTTTGCTCTTGAAGAAACCCATATTTGTCTTTGTGTAAAGATATCAATTTATTTTGCCAAATCAATTAACTTTTTTGGAATCAATTGATTATTTGACCAATTATTCCTTATATTTTTTTTCTATAGGGGCCCATATGCCTTTATTTAAACTCACCAAATGATTTAGCCAAACTGATCGACTAGTTTGGAATTGATCAACTAGTTTAAGTAAACAAATTAATAGGTATAATGGACACATTGGTTGATTTACTAAATTATGGTATTGTTCATATATGTTCATAGGATTAGTTGAGTATAACACTAAATTGATCAACTAGTTTCACTAAACTAATCAATTGGTTTATGTAACTGTAAGTTTCTTGTCTTAGATATGAACATATTCAGTTTACTGGTTCAAAATACTAATTAACTAGTTTGCCTAAATAGATCAACTTGTGAGTATTAAATGTTGATTTTCTACCTGTTTGGTGATATAACATTTTGGAGATTTTATGTCCAATGGCTACCCAATGAGGGTGAACTATATAAAGAAGATCCCTCAACATTTATCACACAATTTTTGAACTATATTTTACCATGTAATTAATTACCTACTCTTACAATCATTCAATTACTCATTAAAACTATCAACTTTTAGATTTTGAGTTTTTCATTTAAAAGTGTTTTACAGCACCCTCAAACTTTTAAACATAATATTTTTAATTAAATAATTAATGGTAGAAGTTAAAATAAAAGACCATGGGATGTTATTGCCACACTTGGTATAATTCTAGTTTTCTCTGCCATTCTTATACTAAGTGCTAAGGCTAAAAATATTACTTTATATAAATTAATAACACATTAAAAAACTAGAGTAGAGAGAATAAAAACAAAGTAACATTATTATAAATAAAACAAATTGTTAGTGATTATAATATTCATCGAGAAAAAAAATACAAATATATGAGTATAGAATCATTTAGATAAAGAGATAGTGGACAAGTTAACATGTTTTATATTACTAAAACCTATACGATCATTATTAGACAATTAATCACAATGCAGTAAATATACTAAATACATGATTCATAAATCAAAAACTAAATGTGCTATCATGTGATATATGAACATTTTAGCAGTGTATAGGGATTACCTAATTTTCCACAAAAGCACACTTAATACGTAACGTACTAAAAATTATTAGGCTCCGCTAATAAAACTATTATACCTAGAATAATAACACAATTAACATATTAATATTTAATTACTAAAATAATATTTTTTATTAAAATAATTATTAAATATAAAATTATTAAAATTTCCCTATGTTAAAAATGGGCAAAACATTAAATGAAAATTCACACTGCTTATGCAACATAAGTGGGCTAAGGAAGAAGTCTCCGGGGAGGGGGTGAAAGGTTGTGGAAGTGATGGCTAAGGTGTGTGGTGATGGCAGTGGTTAGAGGTGGCGAGACTACTGTATGATGCAAGGAGGAGGGAAAGGCTAGCAACTTATGGTTGGAGCTACTATTTTGGCTAGGGAGGAGGTGGAAACAGAATCTGAGGCAAGGAGGAGAAAGTTCCCGAAGGAGGGTTAAAGAGATGGCTTGGTAGTGATGGTTAGCAAAGGAAAATGTGAGTAGGATAAGGCAACTGATGTGTAGAGGAAGAAGATGAAGGAAAGGAGAGGCAAGGAAGGAGAAGGGCTCGAGGTTGGTTTTGCTGGAAAGAGAAGGGGAAGTAGAGAGGGAGTAAGGGATGGATGGTTATGATGATGAGTGATGGAGGGGCTTAGGTAGGGGGATGCAAGAGGTGATGGTGGTTGGTGATGGTGAAGAAAAATAGAGGTGAAGGAGGTTAGAAGGGATGTAGATGAAATGGGCACCAACGAGGATTCACGAGATGGACAGTGGAGTGTGAGATGCAACTCAATTGTAGGAAGAGTGCTAGACATTGAGGTAGGAAGGGAACGGTAGGGTAGTGGTGAGGGATAATAAAAATAGAGGTAGGGGAAGGTTGTAGAGGAAAAGGCTTGATAGGAAGAGGGAAAGAAGGATGAGAAGGATGTGGGGGGTGTGTGTTCCTATATATATATATATATACATGCACAAGGTTAGGGGTTAAGGGGAGAGAAACCAATAAGAATATTTAGAGCTTAGGCATGCGAGGGGGAGATCACACGAGAGCAAGAAAAATGGCAGGGTTGGTGGTGTAGGGCTATCGGGCAGGGAGGTTGTAAGATTCTAGGGTTAGTTGGTGTTAGCTGGGGAAGTTGATCATAGGACCTAAGAAAGGAAGGGAAATGATGCATGCAAGGGGGAAAAGGAAGGGTTGGTTTGGTTAGAAGAGGAAAGAGGAAGGGTAGCTGAGAAAAGGGGCAGGGTTGTAGAGGGGCATTGAAGGGAAAAATATAGGTAGAGGTGTAAGGTGCAGGGTGAAAGTAGCGCAAGAGGTTGGATGGGGAAGGGAAGGCATGCAAGGAGGGAGTGGTATAGGGAATGTAGGGGCAAGGTTGGCTAGAAGAGGAAGACAATAGGTAAGGTGTAAGGTGTGTAGTTAGGGGCTGGATGTAGGATGGTATGGTAGAGGGCTGTGTTTTGGGCTGTAGAGGGGCATGCAAAGGTTTTTTTTGGCGTAGAGAGGGTGAAAGAAAGAAAAAAGTAGCGATGGGTTAGGTTAGGCAGGGCGAGAAAAAAGGAAAAAAAGAAGTAGGCTGCTTGGTTCGGTCGAGAGTAGAAGTATAAAAGGAAATTGGGTTGGAGTGCAGGGAAGGGAAAAATAAAGGAGAAGAAAAAATTAAAAAGAGAAAAGATTAAAATAGGAAAAGAAGAAAAATGAAAACAAAATTAATTTTAGAGTTAGAATTAGACTTAGGATAATATAAATTTATTTAGATCTAGGGTATCCAATTAGGAAAAATAAACTGGGTGAAATTATCAATTTAGGGTTGATTTAAATTACAAAAAAGATAAAATAATTTAGTTCAATTATTGAATAATTTATTTGATTTTGTGGGTTAAGGGTTAATCAAAATAATTAAGTTAATATTTAAGGGTTAAGTTTTCGAATAAAATGTTAAATGTTTAAAATTAAGGTTATGAAATTTTAGGTTGTTACATGTTCATTGATTACTTCTCTTAGCTAGAGTTTCTCTTCATTTGCACTATCTTTTATTAAATCTAGCTAGATTATATCTCATCCAAAGTTGTACACTTTCATATCTTGAGTTTTGGTGATAATCAATTGTAGCCATAAGCACCTTACAAAAATCAATATAAAGGGACTAGGGAGTGTTTGCCTATCTTTCTTTCAATATTCTTGTTAAAAGTCTTGAGAAGATAAGCATATAACGTTGTAAATCATCTTTTAGAGTTTTATTGAAATTGTAAGACTCATAAAACGATAGAATTGGGATCATCAATAAAAATGTGTTACCATTTAATATAAAAAAGAGAAAACCTTTTAGTAGTGCAAGTAGAGACTAATTTGCTATTCAATCACTCTATATTGTATGTAATTTTTTTTTAATTTTCTATTTTCATTCCATTAAACCTTATTTGGCCCTTTAGATTCTTATGATTCATATCAAAGGTTGGGCATCTCACAATGGACTCAATAATCCGAGGTGCAAAATATCTATGAGAATAATGGATTCAATTGGTCTAAGTGAAGGCACCTCCACCACAAAACCATCATTATTCAATGGCGAGAAATTAATTTAATGGAAGAACAAAATGATTTTCTACATCAATTCATAAGACTATGACATGTGCTCGATATTCACTCAAGGGGCGATCAAAATGACTAAAGAGATCAATAGTTAACTAGTGGAAAAGACAAGGGATAATCTCACGTATGCAAAAAGGAAAAATCTCACTCTCCACGACAAAGCCATCATGATTCTTTAATACAATATTGGTGAAAGAGATTACCATCACAAAAGAGACATGGGATAATCTCATCCTTACTCATGAAAGGACAAAGAAATTGAAGGATCAAATAATTACTCTTCACACTAGAGAGTAAAAACTCATTACTATGAAGTAGGGTGAAAGTATCAAAAACTTGAGAAACCACTTCACTTCCATTATCAAAAACCTTAATGTCCTAGGAAAGGCAATCACTTAAGTAGAACAAGTAAGAAAGATCTTACGAGGTCTTATAAATGAGTGGATTCCTAAGGTGATTTCCATTAAAGAAGCTACGGATTTGAAAACGATGACCATTGAAGAACTCTTTGGAAATCTCATGGTTCATCAATATAAGTTGGGAGATGGATTAGATGAAATAAAAAAGAAGCCTCTACCTATAAAAGGTTCTAATTCCTCTAAACAATAGGAAGTGATTGAAAACATGGGTGAAAAGGAAGAGGATGAAGGTTTAGAGGAATATTTCATGGATGATGAGGAAGTGACCTTCATAACTACTCAATGGAAACAATTCCTCTTGTCATGTGGAGGGAAAAAATGGAAGATTAAGAAGGCTATGTTCAAGAATCACAAGGAGGCCTCTACAATTAAGTGTTTATGACAAGATCAAATGCCACTATTGTGGAAAAGTTAAGCATGCTATTCGATATTGATATGCATTTAATAATGAAATGGATAAACAAATGGTAAGAAATAAAGGGAATGCAAAAAACAACAAGTGAATATAACGGTAAGAAAATCATAGGTGCCTTTGGTGAAAGTGAAAATGAGTGTTTCAATGAAGAGAAAGAAGTTTCCAACTTCTATCTCATGGATTTAGGAGAGGAATCATCAACCTTTACCTCCTTTTTAAGCTTCAATGATGATAACAACATTGATGAGGTATAATACAACTCCCTCTACTCTTATGATGATTTTTTATTTGTCTTGCATTATTCCTTATGTGACAATGATTAATTAACTAAAGAAAGAAACAACATGAAAAAAATATTTAATCACCTAAAAAAATAAACACACTTGTCTTAAATGAGAATATTCTTCTTAAACCTCGTATAATTCTTCTGAAATATGAGCTACCTATGGAGGTGAATGAATTTGATGCATAAAAAGTGTTTATTAGTTGTGCTTGAAAGGTTCAGATAGATCGACTTTAATCCAAGTTAGTTGATCAAAGAGCTAAATGTGATAAATTTGTTAAAATAACCTATACTTTCACCGAGGCTGAAAAATTATTAAAGTTGGTACTTGGTGGTCAATAGTATTGTAAGCATATTGAGGACTTAGGATATAGAAATAGAAAGAAAATAAAACATCAAACACTAAAGAATGTATTTGTAAAGGTTCCAAGGATCATTAAGTGCATGCTTCTCCTTCATTAAGTTATTATAATGTATATGGGAATAATGGACAATCTTCTATATTATGTAGGCTTGCTAAAACTACAAAATCCACCTCTACTCATAAAGAGAAATTTTTTTGGAATATGTGTTGTAAATCAAGTTATGTTGCTTCATCATTTAGTGTTACAAAAAATGCCAAAGTTGTTCTAAATTAAACCAAGTGTGGGTACCTAAGGGGATCATCATGCAAGAATTGAACACTAATCCTATAAGGATCCATTAGAAGGGTACCTAAACTAGGACAGTTTTTCATGTAAATATGCTTCAAAGTAAAAAAAAAAAGCTTAAATGGTTCCTAGATTGTGGATGCTCAAGGAATATAAAGTGTGATCGAACCATATTCTCCAAGCTAACTCCATATGATAATGGAAGCATGATATTTAGAGACAACTCAAAGGGAAAAGTCAATGGTTTTGGAATCATTAGTATTAGTAATTCTATAACCTTCATAAATGATGCATATTTTCTTGATGGCCTTAACCATAACTTTATTAGCATTAGTAATCTATGTAATAAAGGGTTTCTAGTTAATTTAATAAATTCAAATTGAATGATTTCAAATGGAGTTTGTAAATCCATTTTCTTCATATACCTACACATTAACAATGTGTAAATGACTGATGTTAAGTCAATTGAAATTTATGTCTAAGCGCAATCGACAATGATATATGGTTATGGAATAAGTGCATTACACATGGTAGTATGGATTTATTAAACAAACTTGCTAGAGAAGATACAGAGTGAGGTCTTCCAAAGATAATTTTTTTTAAAGATCGATTATATGATGCATGTAAAATAAAAATAAAAATAAAAAGAAAAAAGAAAAAAAGCATAGGACTTTAAATTAGAATGTTGTGAACACATCTCAACCACTTAAATTATTGCATATGGATTTATTTGGGCCAACTAGGATCTATAACATAGGTGGTTATAGATATAAACTAGTAATTAGGGATGATCACTCATGTTATAAATTGACATTGTTTTTTTTCCTACTAAAGATGATACTTTTAATCCCTTTCTTTTGATCGATAAGAAAATTGATGTAGAAATGGGGAAAATGATCCACACTATAAGGAGTGAATATGACAAGGAGTTTGAGACTACATCTTTAGGGATTTTTTCTATCAAAATGGCATTGCCCACAAATTCTTGGTACTGAGGACACAACACCAAAATGGGTTGATGGAAAGGATGAATAGAACCATGGAGGTGGTTGCAAGAACCATGCTATACAACCCCAATTTTCTAAAATAATCTTAGGTTGAAGTCATTGCCACTAATGACTATAACAAATAGAGCTCTCATCTATGCTATCTTGATGAAGACCTCTTATGAGCTATACATAGTTAAGAGACCAAATGTGGGTTAATTTAACACATTTAGTTGAAAATTCTTTGTTCTTAATAATGGTAAAAAATCTGGGTAAGTTTGGCTCTAAAGTATATAAAGGTATCTTCATTGGCTAATCTTTACATAGTATGGCTTATTGAATCTTCAACAAATGACCATGTGGGCTACCGAATCCATGCATGTTACTTTTGATGAATTGTACTCAAGTATATAGAGTAATCGAGATGAAGTAGAGGTCCTTCCATCTAGGTTGAAAGCCTATTTGAAGATGATGATAAGCATAACCAAGAAGAAGAAAATGATGAAGATCCTCAAATTGATCAATAAGAAGATGGAGTGAGAAGGGATCTCTCTAGAGCATGGAGTTCTGCCTATTAACATAATCAAGATCTCATCATTGGGGATCCAAAAAGTCACAAAAAGGTCTCCACTAGGTAACATTTGGAATCATTTAGCAATTTTATATTTAATAAAACATAAGTCTCACTTATAAGCCATAAATGATGAAAAATGGATCGTGACAATGTACGATGTACTAAACCAATTTGAGAGAAATTAAGTTTAGGAATTAGTCTCATTGCCACCAAATAGATCCATCATTAAGACTAAACGGTTATTTAGAAACAATCTAGATGATGGTGGTGTTGTTACAAAAAAAATAGTTTGATTTGTTACCAACAGATATAACCAAAAGGAATGCATTGAATTTGAGAAAACCTTATCCGTTGTTGCTATACTCGAGGCTTTATGTATGATTTATATATTTGCATCATCCATGTGCTTTAAATTATACATATTGACATTAAAAGTGATTTCCTTAATGATTTTATTAAAGAAGTAGTGTATGTTAAGCAACCACCATGTTTTGAAAAAGACTTATAACCTAATAATGTATATAAAATCAAAAATACACTAAATGGTTTAAAATAAGCCTCTAGAACTCAGTATGATAGATTAAGTAAATTTCTCCTATAAAAAGGATTTGAAAGAGGAAAAATTGATAAAAACTCTCTTCCAAAACAAAACCAAATAGGGTTCATTGCATATGTAAATATTTTTTGATGATATAATATTTGGTGCTACTAATAAGTCAATATGTAATGACTTTTCTACCTTAATGTGTATTTAGATCAAAATAATCATGATGGATGAGTTGACCCACTCCCTCAGATTCTAATCAAGCAATCAAAGGAAGGAATGTTTGTTAACTCATATATGTATATTATGTTGAATTATTTGACATATATTAACCTGAATTTCTATATTTGTTATGATAATTTAACCAATTTCCTTGAGTTTTCTCTATTAGAAAATATTTGTAGGAAAAGATCAAATCAAGATAATCTAGGTTGATAACAAAGGAAAAGAAGAACAATACAAGAATCAAGCTTAGAGTCATAGAAATTAGAGTGTACCATCATAAAAAAATCCAAAAAGAGAAGACGTGAACAAAAATCAAGAGAAGATAATGAAGAGAAAGGAAATACCCCTGGTATTTATGGAGATACTTTCTTTATATCCTGTGTTCTCATCCTACATATTCAACTAATTCATCTCATATGCATAATGTTTGAGCAAAATTATGGGTGCCCAATATTTACTAATATGGATAGTATTTGTGCTATATTTCAAATTTGATTTTTACGCCTTATATCTATATATATAATATATCTTAGGTCAAAAAAATATTGAAGAGCAATATTGTGAAAACTTCTACTTTTTTATTATTATTTCTAAATCATTAGGGTTCTTTTGTTAGATTTAGTTAGTTAATTGTTGCAATTGAATGAGTGGAGATCATATGGTACTTTTGATTCTAAAATCTCTTAGGTTCTTTATTTCCTTTGTTTCATTTATTAATTGTGTACTTATTATTGAGTTTAATGTGATTCTAATTATTTTTTAATTAACTGAGTTTGTGATTTTGTGTAGTTTAATTTAATTATTTTTGTTTTTTTCTCTTTATTTATTAATTGTTTTTATTTTTATGTGTTTAGATTATGGATTTTCTAGTTTTGTCAATATTCTAGCCTAGATTAGTATGAGGTAGGAGGATAATTGAAGGATATTAATCATGGGATGTGAATTGGGCTTAATTGTTATGTGTATTTTTAGTTAGATTAATAATTAAGTTTAATGATCACTGATCTAAGATTTATGTTTTATTATCTAGCTTGATCATATAGTTAGTTGGGGTTCTAATAAGATTCTAGGATAGTATAATAAATCCATAATTGTTAACATATACATCCACAATTAACAAATAGGTTATTGATTTAATATATGTTTATTAATATTTAGAATTACGTAATTTACATACATCGTAATTATGGTTATACTTAGCTTCTCCATAATCATCAATTCTGCCATTAATTAAATCTAGAGATCTTATCCAAGGTTATTAATAGGTTAGATAATAAATCATGATCAAGCCTTAATTTATTTGAAAAAGGGGATCCTATGAAGATGATGTGTGTGACCTTTTATAGGATAATATTAGAAATACAACATAAGCATTGTATTCGATAATCGGTTGATATACCTATACTAAATTTGTAATCTGACCCATATTAACCCATTATTATTTGGTTATTATGTTAATTTATAATTTTTATTATTTTCATTATTAGTTATAATTTTTCTAACTTAAGAAGTTTGGGATAAATAAGAGAAAGTTTTGTATTACTCCTATGTCCACTACCAGAATGATTGATATAGATGAAGGAGGTAAACAAGTTGAACAAAAAAGATATCGAAGAATAATTGGATTACTTTTTTACCTTAGTACATCTAGACCTGATACTATTTTTCATGCTTGCTTATGTGCTAGGTTTCAATGTAATCCCAAATAATCTCACATGAATATCGCTAAGAGATTTCATAGGTATCTAATTGACATACACAACCTAGGACATTTTACCCTGTAGGTTGTTCTGAGTCTAACTATGGAGGACATCAATTTTATAGGAAAATCAATTTGGGTACGTGTGAATTCCTAGGAGAATCGTTAGTTAGTTTGCATTGTAAGAAATAATCTAGTACTACATTATGCACTATTGAAGCAGCATATATAACGACTAGTGTTTGTCGTTCACAATTAATTTTGATGAAACATCCATTAAGTAATTATAGACTCAAACTTTGAAAAATATTCTAATTAGGTGTGAAAACACTAGTGATATATGCCTCACTAAGAACCCTATTCAACACTCTATGTCTAAACATATTGCAATAAGACATCACTTCATAAGAGACCATGTTAAAAAAATTGATGTTATTATGGAATTTATAGATACATTGCATCAATGGGGAGACATTTTCACTAATCCATTAAATGAAGAAAGATTCATAATTATTTAGAGGGAACTAAAAATGTCATTTCTATGATCTAAATTATATTTCTCAAACTTATGAAAATTTTGCAAAATGTGAGAATAAATCATGAAAATTAATCTATATCATAATAACTAATGGTGCCAATCCATAAGCGTATGGATTCTTTATAGCACTTCATGGTCGTATCCCATAAGAACTTCACAATTGAGTACAAGATTTCATAATTTTAGCTATCTAGATCATTATGGAGTGAGAATATGTAGGTGGGTAGTAAAAATAAATATAACACTTAGCTGAATGTAAGCTCTAAAGTGATAAATATGAAGCCTAGGATTGATCTTTGGTCTCTAATTGGTATTTGACAATGAAATAATGCTATATTATAGTTTATTTCAATGGATGTGAACAATCAGCCTAAATATACTCATTAGCCTCTTTTAAGGTCTAAGAATGTATTTAATCTAATTTGTTGACTACTTTCATGACTAATAAATTAAATTAAACCCATTAAGTGCCACCGATTCTATGGCCCCTAAGAACCAAACATCTACTTTCTTTATCACTTGAATTCCCGTTTATATGATAATTTTTGATAATGATTTCAACCTTTTAGTTGCAAAACAAAATCTAAAAAGTTCATATTCCATCAAATCTGACCTAGAGCGATCAATCCTAACACATGAAATGGCATATACAAACTAAACGTACCACATATACTTTAATTCAACATATTAATACCAAAATGGACCTAATTTAATCCTATAAAAAGGATTACTCACTCATGATTGCAAGAAATATAAATTATGTGAATTGCATAACAAATATAATGATAGTATAAAAATTTACAAAGAAGAGAATGGATTGAATTAACCGTAAATTAGAGAAGAACAGAGTTGATTCCAAGTTGATCATATATAGACTTGCGCTTAAATTTGGAAATTAAACTAAAGAATTCAAGAAATATTACATGAAGTTTTTTTTTGCTTGGGAAAAGAGAGGAAAAGTCATTTAAAATATACCCCAAAAACGCCCCTAAGAATTCCCCAAAAAATTACTTAAAAACTACCCATAACATAGGTTACGTTGCGCATGAAGATTGTAGGGTAACCGTTGTTGTAAGACCTACAAGGTCTGAATGGCCTACCCATGCAGCACTTTGGCTCTCAAATTGGTGCGTACTGGTTCCACACGGTCATGCAAGATATGCAATGCCTAGCCATGCAGCATCCTCCAATTTGAACTAACTCATTTAGCTCCCCCACGGCTATACAAGATCTTTATAGTCTGGTCGTGCATTATCCTCTGCTTTGACCTCACTACATCAATGCTGCACGATTGTGTAGCTAGGTGTGTAAATAAATGTGCTACACCATGTGCTTCCCTCTTATGACCTTCTTGGCTTATTTTTAGCTCTTGCACTTTCTAGAATCGTCAATAAACATGCTAGGTTGATTTATCTTCCTTCACTGCCTCTCATATTGTGTCTTTTGCTTTGAAAACATGCACTACTTTCTTGGATTTGTACATTACTGTGCAAGTCCTTGAAAAAAAAATACCAAGAGAATAGTAGCACAAACTATAGACTTAAACCATAATAAAATATATATTATTAAGCAAATAATGTCTTAAAATAAAAGCAAAGCAAGGAGAAAATAAATTAGCCTAAGATTGCGTGGATTTATTGTTGAAAAATTAGCCTACATGATTATTGATTAATGTACTAAACATAAGAGAAATATGTAGTAATGACCATTAATCTAGAATGGCTTGAATACTTAAAAAATACAACCTTACTAGCGAAACAAATGCATATGTCTTTAAACCATCTCATGGGTTTAGAGGACCAATTGACCAGTTGTGGTAAAACTAGGGAATAAATCATAAATGTTTGTTTTTTGAACTAGGCAATACCAATCAACTAAAAGAACAAAGTTGTTCGATCGGTTATATGAATAGTCAACTAAAAATGTGAGAATAGTAAACTAGTTCTAAGAACAATTAGCTAAATCATGAAACTGCTCGGCTAGTTTATAGGGTATATAATTGGGCCCTTACCTGGTCAACTAAACCCTTAACCTTGGTTTTCATAAACTATCTGACTTCTCTACTAATGCTATAATCTCTCTCACTAAAATTGACAACTCCTCACCTAATCACACAAAATATGACTTATTAGGATAGAACCAACGAAGTATAATTAATTCTTGATAGTGATCAACATAAATTTCATCATTTCTTACTCAAATCTAGGTTAAGCTCACACAAACCTAACTCTTGCATGCAAACCATCCCATTAAGTTTTGACCCTATATAAGGGTTAATTAAGGTTCGATTCGTACTCTAGTAAATAATTAATAGCTAAGAGGGCATTTTTTTTTGTTAATTTTCATCATCTTTATTGAAAATATCTTATTGACCCTATTTTTCGACCACACTCCTATATGATTTCTAACCTTTTTCTCTGATTCTTTTTCATATTTCCTTATCTAAGTGAAAATCTACTACCTTGAGTATGCTTTAAAGGGGCAATACTCCAACTCCTACTAAATAGGCTCATAACCAACCAAGTCATCTGCCTTAGATGACCATTTAGATGGAGGAGCCCTCTCCCTCTTCCATTTCCTCTCCATTTAGGACATATTCTTCTTCTTCTTCTTCTTCTTCTACCTCTTTAAATCCCCATTACCCCTTCCTTACCACAAAGGAATCCATTCACTTTTCCACTTTATTAGGCAAGACCATATACTTATCCCTTCACTTGCTACTTTCTTCTTTCATACCATAGATGACTCTTAGTGTTGGGTCACCTCCTTCAATGAGAAGAAAGTACTCCTAAGGAAGTGCATTGAAACTATGTCATGCATCAAGCATTTTAAACTTCTTATTATTTATTCTCTATCTAATTTTCATCTTCTCTCTCTCTCTCTTAAATCTTCATGAACCAATCTAATATTGCTTGGTTTGCCTCTTCTATACAAACCTTGTGGTTATTTTCTAGGATCCATAATCACCGACAATATGTTGGGAGTATCTATAGTGGTAGATGAGGTTATATTGGCTAGGATTTTAGGGTTTAATAGTGATATTGCCAAATGCATAACATAAAATAAGTGGATGGGACTTGTATTAATGACTCCATTCTCTCAGTTATGCATAGTCACCACTTTGTATATGGTGTCACAACCGGTTCTTATTATCTACCAGTCTTCAATAGGATGCGTTATTATATGTTTGGCTCTATTCTTTCCCCATGAGCTGACTTAGGATCAAACATGACCCTAATTGCTTGGTATAGGGTTGATCACATCCCATCCTCTAGTTTTATATGCTTTAGTGTTGACATCTTCCACAACATGTCCATATAGCTAGCTATAGTTAGGCTGCAGTTGACTATTTATCAATTATCAAGAGGATCCTTTGAGATTTTGGATTAAGTTTAGCAATTTTTTGGCTACCCACTTTGCTTAAAAAAATGTTATCACTTTTAAGAGAATGGGGTATTAGATGAGCATTGGTGGATAGACCTTTGAGATTGCACCTAATGCCCATGCCTCACTCCTATATAGAAATCGTATCTTAATTCATCTAGACCACAACCCCCACCTACTGATGGATATTAACTACCACCATCTATGATTCTTTTTCTATAGCTGATATTTCATTCACATCTACTGTAGCAACCTCCACATCCATTGAAACACCTTCCAAATCTAAAGAACCTTTCCCACCTACATATCTGATATGTGTGACACTTACCAATATCCATGACCTACTTCTCAGAGTATTCACCACTTTTATTAACCTAGGGAGATATCAAGATATCTTGGACACAAAGATGTGCACCATATACTTATAGTTTTAGCCTACCTTTGCACCACCTCATGATGATGATGTGGATACACACCCAAATGTTGAGGTTATCCACAAGAAATCTAGAACTACTCCTATGATTGGTGATCAAAATGATACCATTAATCCTTTAGGCAATCTAATCATTATTGAGTGCGTTGCTGAAGCTAATCGAATTAGTTGAACAACCGTCTAGACTACTAACTTAGAGGATGCTGAAAGTGAGGACTTGGATATATTAACCAAGCCTTTTATCACTACTCTAGCTACAACATCCCTCCCACCTACCACCTATCCACACTGATATAGAGTTTATATGTATCTATGTTTTTTTTATATTAGTTGTATTCCATTACTTAGGCTTGTACAAGTGTGTATTTGTATGGTTTGTGAACTCTCTTTTTGATGTATAATTTGACCATCAAATGCAATATCAAGTTCTTGTTCTTTATTCTCTTTATCACCTCTATTTATATTTTTAGATTCAGTTTCACCAATCTCTTCCATTAGGTAATTAGATACATGATCCTTACTTGTGCTTCACTCAAGGGGGAGTATTTTTGCATATTTTCCTAATGCATGCCTCTCCATTTACCTATATAAGCACATGTTGACAGGGATATTCATCTTAGGGTTTTATGATTGTTATCTCATTTCCTTACATGTTCTGACATTACGAACCTCTCCATCCATACCTTTTGTTGATAACATAAGGGGGAGAGCATCTAAATTTTGGAGTAGAAGATGGAAAATTGTTGAATGAAAAATAAAATGATGCAATTCTTGCTTACATTATATTCATTATTCTTTAATATTTTTAATTTCTCACATTATATTTTTTCATAATAAAAAAAATTAGAGATTGCTATCCTCGTAGATGAAACAATGTCTTTGCATTTGTTTTGATGATAACAAATTGGTTTAAACAACTACAGAGTTTGCTTAAGTCTGCATGAAATATTATTGACAAACAAAGAGATCAATAACACTTCCTCAAATAATATCTCAAGTGTAAGCTTAAATGAGAAATCAACTTTCAAAAGAAAAAGAAAGATCATATGAAGACGAACAAAACTAAATGTTGAAGGATTAAATTCCTAAAGTATTATGTTTTCTTGTAAGGAGTTAAGTTGAGCAATGACACGTTATGATTAAAATTCTTCAAAAAGTTTTTAAAATAGTTGTCTTGAAATTTACTTAATATGAATTCATGGTTAATCTTGATATCTAAATATTTCAAAAGTGTTTTATAAATTTTTTGGTTCTATTTGAAAGAACACAATATGTCTTAGGAAAATTTGATAAGTTTTGTTTGAACAAAGAGCACTAAATGAGTTAAAATTAAATAGATTAACTAGCGCGACTAGTCAATTAACTAGCTTAGAAAAACCAATCTATTAGTTTGGAAACATATCAATTTGTTTAGCGAATCAGTCTATTGGTTTCCCTCATAAAAATCCATTTATCACTATTTAAACCCATCAATTGGTTTTTCTAGACTTATCAATTGGTTTGACTAGCCAGTCTATGGGTTTTTCTCATGTAAAACATTACTCTTCACGATTCAAACTTATGGACTTATTTTTCCTAACCAATTGATTGTTTGGGAAAATTATCGCCTATTTGACCAACCGGTTCATGGGTTTCAATCTTATAGAAACCTATTTATCTTTCCTCAAACTCATTGACTAGTTTCTCCAAATAGATCATTAGTTTGTAATCCATCATAAATTTTTAAACAACTTTTGAACTATATATTACTGTGTAATTGATTATATACTCTCACAATACTTTAATTGACCATTAAAACTTTCTCAACTTTTAGTTTTTGATTTTTTTCATTGAAAAGTGTTCATTACTCACTTCTCTTAGTTTGAGTTTCTCTAAATTTGTAATATATTTTATTACATCTATCTAAATTACATCTCATCCAAAGTTTTACACTTTCGTATCTTGATTTTTAGTGATAATTAATTGTAATCATAACCATCTTATAAAATTTATTGCAAAAGGGTTAGTGAGTGTTTTCCTATCATTCTTGGTATATTTTGGTTAAGAGTCTATGGAATATATTTGGGTCAAGTTATAAATCTTATCAAACACCTATATATAATAATGAGCAATGACAAGTGAACTCATACATTTAATGTCAGTCAAATAATTGATACATAATAATAAAAAACAACGGACACATAAAAAATACATGAAGCATCAAATTGGCCCATCCTCTTAAGAAGAAGACAAAATGATAAAAACTCCATTAGTTTCAATACAATTCAAAATAAGAATAAGATAGTGCACATAAATGACTTATTTGGAAATCCTCATTATCTTTTTACTATAGAAAATTTCCATTTTTAACATTTGAGCAAGAAAAAAATGAAAAAACACTTATAGAGAAAAATGGGCTATTACTGTAACACCCCTAATTTTTGAACCAAACATTTTATTTTTAAGACAAGGTGGAAGCGGTTGAAAGACAAAACTAGGGAATGTTACCACAACAAAAGAGAGTTGTGATCATCACCTAACCTATGTCCAATACAAGGTAAAATGAAATAAGGAACGAATAATGCATGAGCAGAATAATAATGTGATAATAAAAGGAAATAAAGGTAAGAACCATATCATAGATAGGATGAACTCAATAGTTTACAAAATAAATAAATAAAAAACCAATTCAAGAGTTTAAATAACCGGAAATACAAAAACATCTCAATGTAGTGAGAAAAATAATAGTAATAATAATAATAGGTTAGCCTAACTTTTAATAACAATCATAAAGCTCGAACCCTAAACAATGGCCCACTAATGATGTACATTATCACCCTCGGCATACTCTAACTAAGAGTTATAACCCTACAAATCATCCTTTTCTACCCAAACTAGAAGTTGGATCATCATAGTGACCACACAAGTGTAGTATTAGTAAGGTGAAGTACTGATAAAACATACTACCTAACACATGGAAGGCTCATGTAGTGCATTGAAATCACATAATAGTATAGTGATATTATAAGGATACAATTGAAGTAAAACATAACATGCTTATACAGAAATAATGGAGGTATAAAAATACAATAATGCATGTGATGCATAAAATGTAAACCATATTAGAATTTTTCCTCTAGTGACCACAAAAGTTCTAGTTACTAAGATAGTTTGGTCGACCACACCTAATTCTCCACTATGACTAAAAGTCATGGCAGCACAAAATAATCACAATGGGAAACCATACCCATCACAGAAGGTTAGGATATATTGAAGGGGATTTTTTTGGGGATAGCACACCCACCACACATCGAGTGCACTTGCCACAAAATCAGGATAGCATACCCAAATCACATGGTGAAATTACACTAAGGGAGCTAGTACTAGGATACCACACCCACAACAACTTGAATGTCTCTATTGTGAGGGCTATAAAGTTGGGATACCATAGCCGTCAAAGTAGTGGACAATATGAAGTGCGAGGGGGTTTGTACTGGTATACCTCACCCACCCATACAAGATATTGATGCCATACCAGCTTGCCATAGTATGACCCTATACCTCAAAGATATAGGCATATGCTCTTATCAACCACAACACAGTAGGTACTAAGTGAAAAAATATATAACCAAGGGTGACCCACCCACTAACTCCCAGCATCTACCTTGAGAGTAGGAGGAAAATGCTCAAATGAAATATTAAATCATTAATTTATTTATATATGATGTCACAATCATGACAAGGTCCACACATAACAAAATTGGGTGTTTCTAAGTGACAACACCAAACACAATCCAAATTAGTTATTTCTAAGTGATAACACCAGACACTTCAAAAGGAATTAAGACACCATTTAAGTGTTTAAAGATGACACCACACTTAACCATAAGGTATAAAAGCGACCAATTGGGTGTTTATATATAACAACTTAACAAAAAATAAAGTCTCACATACCATCATCGTGGTTCATATTAACATAGCTCAATCATGGTTGAAATTATAATTAAAATATTGTATATACATAGAAGAATCAACCCATAAGGCCCAAGAGAAGCACATCAAATTATAACAAACTAGTCAGCTTCCTACTGGTCTAGTTGATTAGTCGTTAGACTAATTGTCTGGACTAAAATAAACTAGATTACTAGTCGACCGATTGGCCTCACTGATGGAATGTTCATATGAACCAAACAACTTGTTTGGTATAATTGGTCATCGGGTTTAAGTAGAGACCAACCCATTTTGGCTTGTAAAAAAACTGATTGATGGGTTTGACCAATCAATCGACTGATCTAGTAACTAGTCAATTGGTTTGGTCCTACCGGTCAATGGGTTTAAGTAGAGACCAAATCACTTTGGTCTATAGGGACACTAGTCAATAAGTTTGACCAATTGATTGACTGTTTATCAAAACCAATAGACTGGTTTGCCAAATGAATCAACTGGTGTCACGACCAATCAATCCAAAACTCCAAAACATTCGAATGCTCAGAAAAGTAGTCGATGGGTTTGAGGAATCGATCGACTAGTTTGGGAAAAACACAACCCAGATTGAGTAACACACACTTTATATTTAACACATTTTACCATGTTAATCCTATTATTCTTTTATGTTAAAACACTTATAAAAATACATACCGCACACATGGAAATATGGTAATTTACACACTTAAGCAATTCATGCTCAACAATTCATTATATGTTTAAAATCAGAGAATCTCAACAACATTTACATGGGAAGGATTAAACCACATGCTCATAAAATCGAACAAAATTAGATCATACTCATATAAACACTAACACAGGGAAACCTCAATATACCATAGAAACCTAATTTTGTTATAGATAATAATGCTTTACATTAAAGAAATTCTTCCAGCACAAAACTCTTACTAGATGGCCTATCTCGCAAAACATCGATTCTAAAGAGAATCAAAGTCAAAACCATTGACTTCATCTTCCAAAACTTCATTAAAACTAAGAAAATCAAAAGAAGAAGAGAAACACAAAACATCACCTTTGGCTCAAAACATGGTGTTAAAAGAGAAGGTGAAATCTATAGCTTTTCTCAACCTTAATTCTTCCTTAATTAAGGAAAGAAACAAAGAACTAAAACCAAGATTAGAAGAAGATAAAGGAACACAATTCTTGTACAATTCAATGGAGAAAGATAGAGAGAACCTCTATTTTGTTTTCCTTAGCCCGAGCAAGAAGTGAGGAAAAAGGAAGGATGCTCAACACCTTGTGAAATCTCCATAAGGAGAAGGAAGAAGAGAGAAAGAAAACAAATGAGGAATGATAATGGATCCACAAATGAGAAGGATAGATCCATGTTGGCTGACATTCTCAAAGAAAAGAGGGATGGGATAGGGGAGGTTGATTATGGGTAAGTTAAGAAGTGAGGGCTTACTTGATAGAGTGGCAGGGGTTGAGTGCAATCATAGATGTCCATGATAGTGGGTTGGAAAGTTATTGATGGGTTCATAAAGTCAAGCTCGCAACCCCGTCTACCATATAAGAGAAGGAGAGGTGAGGGAGAAGAAAAAGGGAGGCTTGCCTCTAAATATGGCTTTTTGGGAAAATTTTGCTAGTTAAAATCATGTAGTGATCTAATTAATATAAAAATAATACCAAATCCCTAAAACATGCTTATTAACATAATTGAACTCAAATAAAAAAATTTAGAATCATTAGAAGAAAATTTCAATCAAAATTAGAAATAGATATAAAGTCGTACGCAAACTAGTTAATTGGTTTGGGTAAACAAGTTCACTTGTTTGTTGAGTAAAAGAATATAAATTTTCCTAATGCACCAGTGGATTGCTATGCCTAAAATTACCATTTTTATTAGAAGTTCAAGTCCATTTTAAAATCAAAACTGATTTATTTTATATCAACAAAATTTTTAATACAATTTGAAGGATTTTAGGATGAGGTATTACAATTACCATCATACTTAACATTCGATAGACATCCTATCATCTGTCCTATGTTACATGTTAAGTAAGAAAAGTTACCTAGTCATTGAAATTCATTATACACTTATGTTAACCAAAAGACATATAGGTCATACAACCCCATATTCTCATGTTTATGCAATAACAAGACAACTTATAGGCTTCACTAAAATAAAAATTTCAACATGGTATAACCCAGCTAGCCACTCTCACCCGTATTCATGTTAGGGTATAAAAGCCTATCCAAATCCACTTTTTGTTTTTTATATACACATCACATTTTTCTAGGAAAACTTCATTGTTTGTTTTTCCATGATTTATGCTAGGGCCTCTATCTCTACCCATATTATAAAATAATCAATAGTGACTCCAAAGGATCTCTTTTATCTAACACCTGCACTTATGGGGTTAGTTAGAAATATATCATGTAGACATTTTTAAATAAGTTATATCATATATTGGAAGCATAATCATTAATGGGCTAAGTAGTCTAAATATATCAACCCCTAACACAGTGAATGGCCACAAACTTACAATTGGTTGTAATTATGAAGTACAAAAATTATATGTTAGGGTAAATTTTTGACATCCTTGACATCGATGTACAATTTCCTTGACATCTTGATAGATAGTTTTCTAATAATAACCCTAACATAAGGCTTTTACCAACAGATATCTAATGGCTTGGAATAATTAGCATATATGGACTATGTTCAGGACTAACTACCCTATTATTAGAGGAACACACTTTAGTAAAACCATAGTTTGTGAATGTCTTTACATTTGTCATTTATTCATGAAGTATTTTGGTTCCCTCATTCTTACTTCAAAAGCTTTATTTTTGTGCCACAATTCAATCTCGTTTTATATAATTTTTTAACTCCTTTATCCATTCATCCATCATTGATAGTTTTATAATCTCACCTACATTAATTCCATATTTAGTCACAACCTTTTAACATTTTATCATGTATTCAACTTTGAATATTGTGGATGATCAAGAAGTACTAGCTGTTGCTAGCTTTGAGGAAGCATTGGCTATAACATTAGCCAATTGCAGTACTTGTGTAATTTCAATACACGGAAAATACTTTGTTTCTTCAACTAGATACCTTAGATCTTTCTCCATGATAGGTTCCTTGACTTTAAAGTGTTCATTATACTAGTTAATTACCGAAGCATAATCACTATATAGCTTTATTTTATCTACCTTCAATCATTGAGTTATTCTAAGGCTAACCAACACTACTTTATCTACAACTTCATTATAAATAGTATAAAATACAAAATTTAATGTATATTCCAACGTTATGCCATTAGGTTCAATTAAAATCACTCTATCTCCTATGGATAACATGTCAGAAGCCCCATCAACATATAAATTCCATTTTCCTTACTCCCCTAGGATTAATGATGAATGTGGGTCAACCTCAAATTATCAATCCACAATGACATAGACTAAAAATTGGCCTCAAATAATAGGTCTTAGATGATATTTGATGTCATATTGAGCTAATTCAATGACCGATACTATCATTTGAACCAATTTTTTAGGCTTAAGGAAGACCACTCTAAGAGGAATTTTATCAAAACAACTATTAAATGATAATCAAAATAGAGTTTTAACTTTCTTGAGGTAATGAGTAAATCATAAGCCATATTTTCTAAGTTGGAGTACCATCATTCAACATTAGTTAGTAATTTGTTAAAGTAGTAGATAGAGTTGTATACCTCAGCATCGATGTCTTCTCTAACAAGAATGTAGCAAATAGTTTCAGTTCACTAGATGTAAAAAAAATATTTGTGCCTCTAATAGGGGCAATCAAGGTTGGTAATTTGAATAAGTGAGTTTTTAAGTCTTCAAATGCTTTATGATAATATTTATCCCACTAAGAATTATATTTTACCCTTAAATTTTAAAATAATGGAAAGCTGTTGTTAGCACCCCTAGATAAGAGTTAGTATTTATATGACATTTCCTATATCTTATAGTGTCCTATACTTATTAATGAAAATGTATATATATATATATATATATATATATATATATATATAGTTTTTATGAGTGACATTACTAATAATTTGATGTATTTTATTTCTCTAGCTTCGTATATAATTCTGCACTCATGCATGTTATATATATATATATATGTAAAGGTCTTGACCAACACATGTATTTATTAATATATAATAGTACCGCTACAAATTCAACAACGAACAACAACATTTTTCACCAACACATTCAACAACACATTTTTGAACGATAAACTATAATTTTTCAATAACAAACAATGCAACCCTGTATCAACATGCATGCATTTATATATATATATATATATATATATATATATATATAAGAAGAGAAAAAACTACGAATGGAAGAACAAAAACATACGTAAAAGGAGTGGCGATGAGCAAGAAAACCGATGGTGAGTAAGAGGAGAGCAACAACCACCTATAAACACAGTGGAGGAAGAAGGAAGAAGTGCTGGCTAGGTGCGGAAGAATGATAGCACATGCAAAGCTGAGAATGGCACTGGTGTGGTGTTGTTAGGAAGATGAGAGTTGGTGGTGCGAAAGAGAACAAGTGGTGGTTTTCCTGATTTGAGAGGAGCCGAAGTGGTGGTACATAGTGTGGTGGTGTGAGGGTTTGCGAGAGAAGGAGGGCAAGAGAGGGAACGTGTAGAGTCTAAAATGTTTGGCACGAAATAGAACTGAATGAAATAAAAGGCGAAACTAAGTTTTTAATAACGGTTCTTACAGGAACGATTATTAAAAGTTGTTTTAATAACCGTTCCTACAAGAATCGTTACTAAAATATCTTTTAACAACGGTTCATGTAAGAACCGTTATTAAAACTAGAGTAGCTTTTGACAACAGTTCTTGTAGGAACTGTTATTTAAATATTTTTTTAATAACGGTTTTCCTTATACCTTTATTAAAAATACCATATAAATTTTAGCATTGAGTTTTTAATAATGGTTTTGAACTATAACCGTTATCAAAACAATCCCGCGAATTAATTTTCACGTGTTTGGCAACGGTTTCCGAACCACCATTATTAATGTCCTGTTATTATTTTCTGTTTTCGTAGTAGTGTTCTCTGATGTGAACTCATGCTTTCTATATAACCTTACTTTTGTTGAATTGTTACCATATTCTATACATAGTGTACAGATCATCATTTTTATGGTTGTTTCTCATTCCCATGAGTAAAGGGTTTAGATTATTTTGTGAAGGTTGATGAGGACCTATTAGATGACTTTGTTGTTTATGATGCTCTTTGTATGGAAGAGTAGTTCTATGTATCTAGGTTGATCGTAGAGTCATGAGCTTTTACCTAGATATTCTTTTCAAACTCTTAGTTGCATGGGATCTCTTGTATATATTTGATATTATACTTAAAGTTAATCTCTAAACTTGTATTTGAGTTTATGAAGGTTCTTTCATTTTCTATTTATCATGTTGTACATTCTAATTATTTTTTATCTTATAATTGATGTAAGGATGGTATAGTAAGCCATACTTATGTCGATGACGGCATTAACATCTAACTATTTTGATATTATACTTTCACTAAAATAAATTTTTTTAATAAAAAATTTTGGGGTGTTATCAATTTTTTTTAGAACTGAATTTTTTTATGCCGAAACTAGCTCAAATACACAAGTGTTGCTACCATGTGTTATACAAGTCTCATTCCCTCACCTCTCTTATACAAAACATAAGGTTAAAACATTATAACACAAAACTGAAAAAAATTATAGCGCAAAGAGGGAAAAATGTATATATATATATATATATATAGAAAGGAAAAGATTATACATAAATCCCACAGAGATCTAAAAAGGTGTAGAACTCTGATAAAAATGATGTAGAGAGAATGGTGTCAAAAAAAGGAAGAAGAATATTGTATACGAATAACAAAAATAATACCAACAAAGTGTACTATATACCCCTATTCTAATCCAACCCCTCATGCAAACTCTATGAACTCAATGACGTCCTCAACGACGTCAACCTCCATTGAAACGCTTGAGAAAAATTAATCAACAAGAATAGAATTTGTACGACGAATATACTAGGTAAACTAAATCTACTAAAAGTAGATAACATGCATTTGTATAAGACATATAGAATATGTTGAAGTGAAAGAATATAAGAAAACTTGCTAATACATATACATATGAAATACTTAATGAAAATCCACTATTTATTACTACTCATTAGTATTCATTAATATTCATCTGTTGATCACTATTCACCCAATACCCTAAAATCACATAAGCACTTAGAATATGAATTTGAATACTAAAATGAATGAATCCACACACATACAAGGTCCACTAACTATATGATCCATATTAGGCTATCACACAATCCACCAAGTCATAGTTTATCGGAGAGGGAACAATACTAATGATTAAGACATTAATTTAATGTACTACAGCTAAGGAAGCATCCTAAAACTACCGAGGAACACCCTATCTTTAAGTAACAATACCCTAAAATTGAGGGTGGTGTTATAATAATTGATATATATATACTTACATCAACATGTTATACTATCCTTTTAATGATTCCATTTCAAGAACTCTATAGTTAGCCTGTACTTATTGTAGAGTAATTTTTAGAATGGGTAATCCTTCTTGGATGTTTCAAAAATTTTCTAAAAATTTCTCGATAAGTACGTGAGTGAGGACAAAGCGTGGTAAAATAAATCGTATTGTTTTGTGGAGTTAATCAATCAATCTAAAAAGTACTACAATATAGCTTCCCTGTAGTCCTATTGACTTGAGGTATTACATACCTAGATACTTAGATTATTAGCATTTAATTATATTTCAACTTTTAAAATTTAAAATATATTGATAAGCTAATTAAAGGAATAGAAAAAAATAATTTTATCTTACGTAAATATATATTGGTATAGGTACCGATGTGAATTTGAAATCCTTTATTCATATATGTGTCCAATTTCAGATAAAAATTTCCAACTTTTTCATTGGTATTCATATTCATTTATAAAGTCCCATCTTTAAAAACCATACTTATAGGTGGATCTCGGCCTTTCTGAGTCCATCCACACGAGCGGTACATAGAACATATATATGGATATTTGTGCATAAGCTACTTTCGTAGATATTTTTATTTATTTAAACACACGTTTGTGTGTGTATACACACTTGTGATGAAAGAGAGATATAATTTTAAATCAGCTAAAAATAAGGTACTAATTTTTACGAAATCAGTTTTCGAACGGGAATTTAGTACTCAGATGATATGTTAATTAGGGATAGATATTTTACGAGTCAAAAATAAAATTAGGGTTTTTCTGGCTGTGGGTGTCCCCTTACGATCAGTCTTGCGCATAATCATACACTGATTTTATGCACCACAAATTCATTCCAGAATAAAATGAATAGGGCAGCAAAGTACTTCGTTCAATTTCGCGGCTACAAAGATCACTGGTAGAAGTACATATACATGTGGTCGATCATACGGTCAAAGCTTTACGGTCCACTTTGGCTGCTCGAAAGGGCAAGCAGAAAACCATCATAAAGCGGGATAGAAAGACAAAGACGGGCAAGCAAAAGGTTTCATCCCTGACAGGGTCAGGCCAAGCTACATACAACGTAGCTGTATCCCAAGTGAGGAATCTAGCTCCGCCCCCTTCCCCCCACCCCCACTCATTCCAAGGTCGATAACTACGTATTTTGGTTTATCTCAGCCCCTAATCATCTGATACTATAAATTAAGTTAGCGATGAGGCTTACCACACCACTATCCGTCTAATTAACGCTAAGCCTATTCAAACCAATATTGACAATGGCTGGCAGCTCTCAGTGGATGGGTATAGTGGGCAGGTGGGTGCGTTCGAGATGCTTTTGATCTCCAACAAATGAATTGTTTGGCTCGTATTCGAATGGAAATCATTTTTCTAACCAACTATCCAAGCATTATTTATCACAGAGGATCAGGAAATTCTCATAATTAAAGGTTACTGATTTCGTATTTTCGACCACTTAGGGCTAGGGAAAAAAAAAAGTAAAAAAAATCTGCCGCGGGGGCATATACTATACGTGCAGTTAAGGTCAGCTGTAGAAAGCAAAGTCAGATAAAGGTTGGTTCAAAACGTCTGATATTTATAAGTGGAAGGGTACCCTAAACGTCTAGATAGGGCCTCAAGCTCCAGTGGTCCAGATTCCAACAATTTAAGATTCATAGACATAATATGATGAAACGATGACAAAAAATAATTAAAAAAGCCGAAAAATATTTTTAACTAAGCATACACATCTGAAGAACAGGAATAAAAAGAAAATGAAGTTAGGGCGAAGAAAAATAGGAATGGAGAGACATTCAAAGCCCTCATGGCGCATGTATCGGACTTAAGTTGTAGGTTTTCCCTCAGTAGGTACAAAGATTAGGAAACCAACATCAGTTGAGGGGAGGAAAACGATATCTCACTGGGATTTGCGTATTTAGGAAGACGTGGAGGGAGGGGGGGGGGGCGGAGAGAGAGAAGAAACAAAAGATGTATAGTCGGAAGCTTATTTGGACATATAACACAAATCCAAATCCCAAAAGGCTATCGAAAGAGAGAACACAGGAAAAATATGGCCTAAAAATGTCGCCAAAAAAGCCTGAAGAAAACAGCAGAGAAGAGACGAAGAAATTCATCCGCTCACAGCTGCATATGTGGATAGGCGAAACCAAAGGGAAATGACAAAAGAAAAGCCCTTAAATTGTGCGACATTACTGAACCTCATCAGAAAAGAGTATCGGCAAAGATACTGCATAGCTGGAGCATTAATGACCTAAGGGCAAAACAACCAATTAGTAAGTACCCTGCAAAAACCCTAATTAAACACGTATAAACAAGAGTGAAAGGGACCGCCCTGCTACCCTAATTCGTCAAAAGTTGCAATTACTGTTGTAGACAGATCATCACATACTTGATCACAACTTCATCAGCAAAGAGAAGAGACCAACCATTTTTAAATTTGTTGATTTATTTTTTATCATCTCCCCGCTCTTCTTTTCAAACAAGCTATCATTCACAGGGTGAAGGGCAGAAGATAAAAGTACGACAAAACTTTTTGTCCGGATAGGATAAGGCGGTGTCTTTCAAGTTCGTATGAAGCATGATCATCCTTACACCCAAATATTGAGGGGGCGGGAGATGGAAAAGATTACCGGACGTACAGTAATCAATGGGCAACAATATGATTGCAATCCCAATCCCCAAGCCCAACAACTAAAGAGTTGTTGTGCATTGCACCTGACCAAAGAATGAGAAGGACCACAAACTTTTCTGAAAAAAATCGTATGGATAGCTATCCAGCAGTACCAGATATTGATTTCGTCTCCATGTGATATTTCGCAGTCATCGTACAGGACGCGTGTACTATTTAAGCTCTTCCTCTCCCAATTCATCAATATGGCAACAGAGGACGCTCACTCATGTTTGCTTTTATAGAATAAGAAGCCGTAATTTAGGGCATTTTATTTGATTTTTACGTAACATAAATATTCGATCAAAACGAAACACGGTAGTCGATATATATTTCGTCTTTAGTTTCCGGAAATGTGCATAATTGAATATTGAAAATTAATAGATCGTCAATTTTTATTATTCACGTTATATGTGATCGAGTTAATGAATCACAACAGAAGTATGTCAAGCAATTCATCCCGGATATTCCTTCTTCTTTTTTTGATATTTGAAATATTATTTCTCTCATATTCCTGTATTTTGGTTCTTCGAATCGTTCGATCGCTTGACTACATCGTGAGGTCGGGCTTCGTCCAAAGCTTATGACGACGCATTAGCCAGAATTCAGCTCGAGACGTAGCTGCTGCTTGTGTCATTTATGAACCATTTGTGCTTTAGTGGTGCTTGATCCAGCCCATTGGACACAAGTTATAACATTGGGCTTCTGTTCATGTCAAATTGTTCGAACTCTAAATGTCACTTCACATATACGTAAGCCCAATCATTTCTTAGCACTTTTTGTTCATTTTCTGTTGGGCATAGTTATTTTAGATAGCCCATACTCCACCTATGTAATTTAGGTTGTTGAGCAATACTCAATGTGTTTGAAGTTTGGCATTTTGTCTTATTGTTTCAACTATTTGATCTACTCATTTTTGTCTCATTAGATTATTTGTTTTCCCAACCCTCGCATTTTCTTGTAATTCATTTTAAGTTGATGATATAATTCAACTCGTTGTAATTTGTATTTGGGTTCATGGAATTGTAAGGCGAAGTCTGGAATCCAATTGAAGGTCAATGCCTCTTGTTATTTTCCCTTGTGTTCTTCTTAACTATATCGACTTCTACCACACTAGTACACAAATTGCAATAAACGACAACCAATATAAGGCAGTTTAAAATTTAGGCATTGTTTATTTCATTGTACAATAAAAAAAAACACAGATATGACATTTTAGCATTTCAATCATTATGGACACAAAACATTTTTACCCTAGAACCGTTATATATGCTACTTTTCATATTCAAAATAATAATAATAATAATAATAATAATAATAATAATAATAATAATAATAATAATAATAATAAGTGAATACACGACAGTTATAAACAACTATTGTCGTTGATACTCTTACTATGATAGTAAATTTTATCTTAGTTATACTATCTAGTTTTCTTCTATAACATGAAATGTATTCTCTTTTTTTTTTTGGAGAAAAAAAAATTGGTACATAGTATACATGGTAGTTCTATGTTACAATTACCGTGTATACCATTTCCTCCTCTTTTTCTACATTTCGTCTTTCTTTAACCTAGAACCACTTGTAACTTTTCATTTTACCTCTCAATACCCAACAACAACCATTCGAAGCAATAAAATCCTACAACTACCGATGTATTCTCTTATCTCTTCTTTCTCTCTCCTTATAGTATATTCACTATTCTTTTGTTTTCCCTTTTCCTTAAAATTTAATCTTGTTGTATAAATTTCTCAATTTTTTGAAATTTGCTTGTGTCTATCATGTTCATATATATTTATACTATATATGATGTTGTGGTGTATATATGTACACTGTATATTATTATTAGTATTTGAGTTGTTATATCTTGTGGAGATAGAAAATCATTTACTAGATATATTATCAAACTATTCTAAAAATAAAGTACAGTAACATTATAGAAAATATAGTATAGATCATGGTATTATTACTATTGTAAATGTTATTGTGGTATATATGTATTTGAGGTATGTTGATGGCTTTTTGCTTGATTTGGCTAATATTTTTAGATTTTTCACTTTTAGTTTTAATTTATAGGCCATATTTTACTTATTTTTAATTATAAATTGCAATTAGATGCATGCAAGTAGGTTGTCTAGAGAATATATAGCTGGTGTTCAAGACATTCTTAGGAGAGTTGTTGAACATTCAAAAGATTTTTTGTGGATATCTTGCTTATATTTATACTGTGGGAATACGATAAGGAAAGAGGTAAATGAGATACGAGATCATCTCATTATCCATGGAATTGATAAGAGTTATACTAGGTGGATATGGTATAGAGATTCTTTTCTTAATAAACCTAGTGTGGTTTACCACAATAATGTTGAAGTTGTAGATGATTTTACTTACGTGGAGGACTTGACCAACAATGTTTAAGAACATTTTAGAGACCATCAAAAAATATTTGAAATGTTGGTCTATGATATGGAGACACCTTTGTACAATGGTTGTACTAAATTTATCAAATTATTTGTTGTGTTTCAATTAAATAACTTGAAGATGGGTCATAGATGGAATAATAAAAGCTTCACTTCTCTTCTTGAACTCTCGAAAGTGATGCTTCCAAAGGAAAATGTGCTTCATTCCTATACTTATAAAGCTAAGAAGATTATGTGCTCTATGAATTTGTATTAATAAAATATTCGTTATTTTCCTAAAAAATGTATTTTATATCATAATGAATATGCATCATTACATACTTGTGCTCAATATCGAATGTAATGATACAAGAGGGATAAGGTTCCTAATAAAGTGTTGTAGTACTTTATGCTAGCTTGAGAATTATTTTCTCCATCATTCTTACAAGGTTATTTAAATTATAGAGTGAGTTTAAGACTACATTATGCTAGCTTGAGAATTATTTTCTCCATCATTCTTTGTAATCATGATTCATTTAACCATTCACTTGTTTAAGGAGGTTAGATTATGTGGGTATGTTCATTTGCATTGGATTTTCCCATTTGAAAGGTATATGAATTTCTTACAAGGATATGTAGGAATCAAAACAAACCTAAAGGTTGTATTACTGAGAGTTATCTAGTGGAGGAGGCGATAGAATGTTGTTGTGAGTTAACAATAGGTATTCCTAAACCATGACATTCAAGTATAGAGGAATAAGGAAAAGGGTGCAAAGGATTTTTCATGGTCATCATTAATGATTATTAGATATTTTTGCAACCTATATGTCCTACACAATAGAGATGATGTCTAGCTATATGAGGATCAATACATGAATAAGTTTAGGGTTTTAAATCCATCGAGGAGTGAAAAATACATGTTAGATAGACACAATAGCTTTATTTTAAAATTCTTCTCATCTCAATCATTTAAATATAGCACTCAATTATATTAGCTGTCTCACCCTCCTTATAGGGAAGTGATGTTCTACAACTCTTATATGATTAATGGTTATACTATCTACCTAAAAGAGCAAGATGGAAAGAGTAACATATAAAATAATGGTGTTAGTGTAATATCAAAAGCTTTGAATACACCAAGTGCCTAAGATAAAAACCCTATTTATGCATCAATAACATACAACGAGGTAATAAGACACATATGGTTATTTGATTTTACCACTATTAGAGTTCCTTTATTTTGGTGCAAATGAGTTGATAATCACAATTGGGCTTGTACTGAGGAATATAGAATTGAAAGGGTATATCTTTCAAGGTTTGTTCATAAGCAAGACCCATTTATGTTATCCTCACAAAAATAAAGGTATTCTATGTTACTAACCTAGTTCACAAATGGTGATCCATTATCTTGAGTGGGAATAATAGGAAGATGACATTATCAATAACCTCTATGCGCAAGATGATCATGAATAAAAGTTCTAGGTATTTGAATCAATGTTGTGCATAAAAAGGTTGCACTACATATTAAAGCATTATAGATGAAATTTTTAATTACTTCATATATGTTATTTCATTTTATTTTTTGTATAAAGGTAAAGTTTTTATATTTTTACTATGTGTTGTTTTATTTTATTTGCGCATAAAGATTTATTTTTATATTTTGATTATATCGCATCACATATTCCGTCAATTACTTCCTAATATATAATTTTTTGTTCACTATTTAAGGTATGAATGCACATGAAGATGATAAAAATGCTGAAGTGATTAGAAGATGACAAAGAAGTGGAGAATTAGATTGACACAAATTACTAGAAATAGGAAAAGGGGCATTGAACTTAATGTTGATTTTGATGAATCAGCATATCTAATGGGCTAAAATAGAGATATTTTTTTATTAATTATTGTATCATTATGGTTTATGCGCACCTTCCCATAACTTATCTAACTTTGAGGGATGCTCAAAGATAGTTGAAGGATAGTATAATACCCTATATTTTTGTGAAGTTTGTTGAATGAAAAGTCATATTATTTATTAAGATTTCATAATGTTTGATTTTGATTTGGAACTATATTTGAGTTTAAGCAATAGTTGGATTTGAATATGTTTTAGAAATGGAATAAAATATTTTTCAAGCTGATCGATTCATTGGCATTATGAATCAATCAATTGGTTCTCATTTAAGCCAAATGGTTTTCTTAACCAAACCAATTAACTGGGTTGTAGAACAGTCGATTGGTAGGCCAAATTAATTGATTAGTTTGTCTACAATTTCAAAACTTAATTTTTTAGAGGAAAACATCTTAAAACAAAATGAAAAGTTGATAATCCCATTCCAAGTTATTCATTAATGATTCCCAACCTTTTATTATCATGCAATTAGATTGAGCTCCTACCTTGAACTAATTCAATCGCTTAATTTAGACAATTGAAGGGAAGGGTGACTTTAGCTTTGTCTTCTTCAACCTCTCTCCTCTACACACTTTTGGAATCACTACTTCAATTCTAGAGATTTCTCTATTTAGCTGGGAGATTCCTTCCATGCTAATTTTTAATTTCCTCTCTTATGTTTAATTTTTCTGGATGAATTCAACCTACATTTCGAAAAATCACCATTTTAACTCTTGATGGGAACTCAGCCTATCTTTGACAAAATCTATCTATTCAGCTCAAATTTCAAAGGTAGAAAGTTGGTTTTTTTTTGCCTAGAAAAACACATTCTTGTACCCATTTTTTGGCTATAAATATCCCTAATCCCCTCTTCCATTCACCTTTATTTCAACCACCAAAATATTCCAACTCTCTCTAAACTTGTGTTCTTTCTCTTAAATTTGAGCTTAGTTTTGGTTTCTTTCCACTTTTCTAATCATTTCTTTAGATCCTTCATATTTATATTTAACAAAGGGAGGGTTATATTTAGGAAGAAGTTGAGTCTCTTTTTCAACACAAATTCCATCTATTTTTTCTCTTAGTTGTGTTAAGTTGTTTCATCCTAATTCAAACAAAGATTTATAAAATTATTCATTGAATTTCTTAGGCTTTAACTTATGTTTTTCATGTTTAGATGTTGGAAATTTTCTAATTGAGTTTTCCTAATTGTGGAAAGGTTTGCTTGCACCAACTAAACAATTTTTACTTTTGAAATGTGACCTAGTTAATAATGTCATGTGGTGTATTTTTTACAGTCCTAATTATATAAGGTTAGATGTCATTTTTTTAGATTAATGAATGTTAAGTAACATATGAATCCTAAGAAAATGTATAATTTTAGGAAATTAGGTATACTTGATTAATTGTGAAGAATGTTTTAGTTTATGAAATAGTGAAATATAGGTATGATGCTATGATGAGTTCTAGTTTGGATTTGGTTGGATTTTTAGGGTGATTTAGCGTGAAAAATGTCTATTTTGTGTTATTTAGGGGTAAATTGATTGACTATTTGGGAAAAATTTATTGATTAGTACTTAGAGCAGTCTACTAGTTGGCCCAAATTAATAAACTAGTTGGTACGTAGTAATCTTAGTTTACTCTCTAATTAAACTCATCGACTACTTTGACAAAACTAATCGATTGGACTTTGAATAGTGGAATGGTTTGGCCAAACCGATCGACTTGTTTGAAGGAACCCTGGGTTGGATGAGCCAAAAAATTCAACTAGTTGGCTAAAATGATTGATTGGTTAGTAAAAATTGATAGACTAGTTAGGAAAAACTAATCGACTAGTTCGTCTAGATAGTGTGATTTTAATCCTTTGTCTTTGATATGCTTTGAGACTATGCGTAACACTGCTATATGACTATTTAATGAGTGAAATACATCTTTTTTACATGGATTAACAAACTAATGGATGGATTAAATGGATCATGATTCATGGAATACTCAATGGGCATTAACAAACCAAATATGTAGTTGATGGCTTTAAATGAGAAATGTAATCTAGACGTTTGCCAAAAATAGATTAATCTAATCGATTTGGTAATATTAATTAAGTATTAATGGAAATCCCATACATGGTTGGGGTATGGAAATGGTTAATATGGAATAATTATGTGAATGCCTTACTTAGAAATTGTATGGGCCCTTTGTAATCACATAACCTCAAGAATAATGTCGTAATCACTTAAAGTGGAAGATCATTGAGGTGTGTATGGGTCTGGGTTACCCAATAATTGATTAGCTAATGGGTGTTAGTTTGCATTCAGCCATTCATTGGTAACCTCAAGCTTTGCCTTAGTGCAGGATCCTAGTAAATCCTTGTGTCACAACTACTCTAGACAATGATGATGTACTAGGTGGTATGGATACTAACAGTTATGGTTACCTAAGTTGTTTTTTGCTTAGGTTTGGACTTTATGTCCTTTAGTTTGGATTGGGTTCCATGGTATGTAAGACCATAAGGTAGTGATAATTCATCGCTCAATGATAATTGGAATGATTATTTCATTAAGAATTTGTAACACCCCAAAAATCACGACTTGAAATTTTTGTTTAAATTTTGTTTTGCGGAAGCGATAATTATAAAATAGTGGGTGTTAATGCCACACTCAACATAAGTCCGGTCTCCTCACCTTCCTTATGTCAAGTGCTAAGGCTTAAAAAATGTAGACCAAACAAAAGCAAGAGAAAGACAATACATAACCAAGGGTTTTACAAATGAAAGATTATCCATACAATAAGACCATTTTGGTATTAAGTGACAAACAAGTTTTATAAAATATTTAAAGGGGCACACGAAGGTGAAATAGTGGTTTGCCCTTACACTTATCTGGTCCATCAAATATTAAAAGGAAAGGGGGAATAGGGATAGGGTCCACTCACTCCCTTAGCCTAATTAGTCTTTTAGATGATGCTCCTCAAAATCCTTCAACCACTGCATGCCATGAACGTACTCCTCTGAAAAGTGACAGTATCGGTACAAATTCCTCAGAAATCAAGTCCTTAAGTATACGTACCCCCTATAGGGTGTATGAAATACTTATAGAGCAAAAGTGAGCCCCTTGACCCGAAGGACCAAACTATGCACTTGGGGGCCAAATTTGAGGCACGAGATTCCTTTCCAAACTCAAGTCTTCCTCTTTAAGTGGTTAATGTCTTATGAAATTATAGGTTATTAATTTAAGAATGCCAAGGTCCATAATATTACAACTTAGCCATCAATCAATCAACTAATACCAAATCTAAAGGATCACAACAATTCTAAGCAAACACGACCTAGGGTTAGGCATCATGCCATAACCTGAATAATTATCCAATGGAGCTATTTAATCCATTTGGTTAATTATTTCCAAAATTATTCTGAGGCCAACACTTAAGTCAACTAGCCCGATTAGTCACTTTTGAATCACATTTTTCCCTAATGACCAAAATACCCTTCAACCTATAACTGCCACATTTTCCTTTACTTTATTGCCAGGTTTATCTTTATAGGATATTTGTCATGAAAATGCTAACATAAAATAGCTAACGATAGTTTATCATACAATAATTTCTTCGATATGACAAAAGACCATATTACCCCTAAATATTCACCATACATAGTACACATATACACTACTAGCATGCATTTCTAGCATATCATAAAATTCATGCAATTTCCACAAATAACTTTCAAACAGGAATCATGGTATATAAAATTTACATTTTCTCCCCTAGAAGATGCAACACATAATAATGACCATTTAAGCACATTTGTACTCTAAGTAAACATGCTATACGTCTAAAATTATCTAAAATATCCAAGGGATACATTTGACTCATTTGTAGGTCTACCATGAAACATGACAAATTTTTTATTGGACTCTAACCCTAAACATGAACATTTCTCTTTAGCATAAACCATATATGTTGTCATAAGCATACACTCTCACTTTTTGGAATACTACCGAGGCATATATATATTAGCATGGTAAGATATAATAGTCTACACATCATAATATTCATATAGAAATGAACTACAACATGCTTCCATTCCCCAACAAAATATAAGTTATTTGATAACCTCAACCTAGCATGAGTTTTATCCTAGAAAATTAATCTATCATTTTCACACAAGATTCTATAGTCTACGAATTAGTTCGATTTACCTTTAAGCTAAGAAAATAATACCAAGGAAAGCTTCTTCCAAAGATACCTTAAGTGAGGTCGGGATTACCTAAATTTTAATAACACCATTCACACAAAAAGTACTCATTAGTATCTATAATAGATAAAAGTAACTATATAACAATATGAGGGAATAAATGCCAAATAAGCTTAGGAGTTTTATTCCAAGCTGCGGGCACATAGAACCACTATATAATGCACAAGCCAGGGAAAGAAGACTCATGCAGGGGGTGTTGTGGCTGCTCGGTGTGGCAGTGCACGAAGGGAGAAAGGTAGAAATGGTGGCACCTCAATTGTTGTTTTGGTGGTGCAAATGGAGTGAATTGGAGGCTATAGGTTGGGAAACTCGGTGCTAGAAGTAGGAGAAGAAAAAAAGAAGGGAATTGTAGGGAGAAAAGGGAGAGAACCTAAAGGGAGAGGGAAGGAGGGATCTTGCTGCATGTCAGGGCTAAAGAAGGGAAGGGAAAAATAGGGAAAAGATGGGGTGGCTGCAAGGTTGGATGGGTTGGATGATGCAGGTTGGTTGATGGTGCAGGTGGGTGTCGAATGCATAGGAGAAGGGGAGTAGTCTATAAGAGGGCAGGCTATTGCATAGGGGAGGAATAAAATGGCTGGGCAGCTAGCTGGGAGAGTCATGCAAGTGCGCAGGCAGGGGGAGAAGAAGATGGAGGTTGCCGATTGGTTGGAGGCTGGGTTATGTGTGTGGGAGCTGCTGCATGTTGCTGGGGTTGGGTAGAGAATTAGTTGGGCTAGGGCTGCTGCGGTTGCTGGGGCTATGATGGTGTGAGGGAGGAGTGTAGTAGGGAGGGTGATGGGATGGGTTTGGGGAGGAAGAAAGGCTGCATGGCTAGTTAGTGGCTAAGATAAATAGGGAGTGTAGGGTAGAGAGGTGGTGCACATGCATGGAGGAAGATGACAGCAGTTGCATAGGGGAGAGAGTTGTCGAGAGGTTTGAGGTAGGATTAGGCTGAGATTAAGGTGGAATAATGATGGGGATTGGGTTAAAATCTAGTTAGCAATAATACCCAATAGTATTAGGCTTCTAAGAGTATATTAGATAATAAGGAAATTCCTACCTATTCAATGTTTTATTATCACCATTATTCTCACTATTATTATCATGATCATTATTATTATTATTAGTGTTATTAATACCAGTCTTTATTATCATTATTATTTCTAACATTTATATTGTCACAATTATTGTTATTGGCATTATTTTAAGAGTGTTATTTATCATAAGGCTATTGTTATTACCATCCTTTATATTTTGATCACTATCTACACTATTCTTATTATTGTTGTCATTACTGTTATTAATTATTATCTTCCTCTACTTATATATACACTAGCCTGGGTTATTATCACAATTTAATAACTATAGATTTACTCATAATGATGAGACATTCATCCTAAAAAGAATCATATGATTAATTACACCTGCAAATCAAATTTTAAGTTTTGGATATTTAAATAAATGATTTATTAAAACAGGGTATTACAGAATTTGAATAAGTGTTTGGATAAGAATTAGGAAATAAGAATGTTGTTAAATAGAAAAATAAGAATAAAAGAAAAGGAATGACAATAATGACAACGGCTTATATAAATGACCTAATGAATTTAGAAAGTGGAAAAATGGCTTATGGTAGTATTATGTACATAGATAAATAAAGCCTAAATGATAGATATATAATCTACTTAGTAGAGTGTGCAAATAATCTACGATTTTGTGTTATGCTACTAAGCCTGATGTGCCATGTATGGTATGAGAATCCTATGTATTCTGTTTATATAGGCATTAGCTATGTTAGTATGATAATGATTATGATTATATGTAGGAATGTTGTGTGCTTATGACTTCCATTGAAGAATTAACTTTGTTTATTCAATACGAAGCGTACCAAGGGGCTCGTTTTCCTTATCACCTACTCATTCCCATGAGCAGAAGGCCATGTATAGAATTTTAGGGGTGGCTAGTAGTAGGCCAACCTCGTGTTGGGCATGAGTTATGAGAACGTGGACACCCAAAGATTTTTGTGCTGTCCTATATGAATTAGAGTTTAAGGTTACACCCAATCTTTTTTTTCTATAATTTGCACCCTATACATTAATTTAATTTTCTTCTTGTGTATTTGTATTTTCTAACGATCATGGTCCTATACTTGAAATTATTTATTTGAATATTTATAACATGCTTTACAACACTCTACATTGATTTTAGTTTTTTTGGTTCTCGAACTTGTATCTAACATGGAATGAGTGGCTAATACCTATCATATGTTAGGTATGTTGGTAACACATTGTGTTTCCTAATTATTTGGTAGTTTTCCACTTTAACAATGTTGTAAAAATGATTTTTTTTAGTAGGGAAAAATGGAGGTGTTACTGTGACACCTCTAAAAATTACAGTTGAAAATTTTCATTTGTTAAGGAAAATCATACACCAAATAGGGGGTTACTACCGCTGTTATTGTAACACCCCCAAAATTCACTACTGAAAAATTTTGTTAATTAAAAGGGAAATTAGCGGAAGCAAATACATAAAACGTGAACTTTGGGAGTATTACCACCACACTTAGTACCAGACCGGTTTACTCATACCGTTCCAGTACTAAGTGCTAAGGCTAAAGGAAAATGAAATACAATTTGAAAGAAGTTCAACGTACATAAATTAGAGTAGCGCATCAAATCATTTACAAGAATAAAATCCACCAATGGTGGTTACAATAACAACATAACATTGAAACCAGGAATTGAAAGAGAAAGAGAAAATCCTAACGATACCGGATAACTCCTTACTCTCTTTCCCGTAGCCCACTTGAGTAGCACTTGAAAAGACCTGCAAGGGCACTGCCCATTGAATAGACAGGGGCCCCATAAAGGGAATCCCTTCAGTACTACGATATTGAGTAACCCTTTAATACCATACTTAAAGACAGACCCGCATACGGCACATAATGCAAGCTACACACATAAGTAATGAGAGGTGCATACATAACAATAACATACATAATAATTTATAAGTCACGATTGATACTTTTGGCCTTAAGCCATGTCATAGTGTAAGATCAATACATTCGGGCCTTAAGCCATTATTCCGTCATCATTCAAACCATCTCATATTTTATATCCATGTGAGTACGAGAACCCCACTATTGTAGCCGGTGGATCGGAAGTAAACACACAGGGCAGAATGCACCTGACCACTATTATTTGCTGGTGGACCGGTCTGGCCCCGACTCACATGGTGTTCCACTATAAGTGATTAGTATTTTTCCATAACTTTATTCACATACAATTCTGGTTTTATTGAGCTCGGGACCCCCACTATTTTAGCCGGTGGACCGGAATATATATAAAATCATCATCTAGGACACAACGCTCCTGGCCACTATTATAACCGGTGGACTGGGATATATAAAGAATCATCATCCAAGGCACAACGCTTCTGGCCACTATTATAACCGGTGGACCGGTACTCCATATCATAATCATCTGGGCCCGGCTCATTAGTATTTCAATTTCATAATTAGTATCTTTCCTTTTTTTAATCAGCACAACAATCATATTTATTTTCCTCGGACGGGAGATCAATAACCCGAGACACATAGGTACACCGGTCGTACCGGTGTATATAAGCTACTCAGTACCCTTTAACCACGAACCCAAGGACGCAAAGGTACCCTGGTCGTACTGGTGCATAAAGCTAACTTAGTACCCTACCGACAAGGACACCTAATCCATAAGTATGCATACCCCCTAACTAGGTCCGTAGAGCTAGAAAGAGTAAGATATAGGGCCTGGCTGGGGCACAAAGGCACACCAGCAAATACTAGAATAATCGTGGACTAAACCACGTCCTTAGGGTAGCGACCCCTAAGGAGTCACCATTCTCGATCTCGAGGTCTTTCACTTTAAGTAATAGTGTCTTAATTAAGGTGATCACGAAAAGCACGATAATCCGATACTTATTCACTTTCAATCATTCTAATATCATTAATCGTTTCTTATTCAGATGATTATCCAGGATATCACAGAGAAACCATTAAGGCCAAACTAATTATCAAATACTCTTACCTGGCTAATCAACATTATTGAATTATATTATAATGTTCCACAATCATAACAATATGTTAGGTACAATTACTCATTTTTCCTTTACTTATATAATTGCTAAGTATCCATTCCTTACTCGCCAAATTACCATCTTACCCTTTAGGTTACATAATTACCAAATTACCCCTTATACGGTTTAAGTTACCAAGTTATCCCCTACACTTTTTAAATCACCATTCACTCCTCATAATTGCTACACTTATCATATTTCCCATTTGGATGGTTAGATTACCAAATCGCCCTTCTCCTTTGTTCTAATTACTAAATTGCCCTTGAGTTGAATAAATTACTAAATTACCATTCTTCATTATCGGGATTACTATTTTGCCCCTTTAGTTGGTTAAATAATTATCACTTTACCCTTTAATCGGCTAAATTACCAAATTGCCCCTTTAGTTGGATGAATTACCAAATTGTCCTTCTCCTTTATCATAATTACCATTTTACCCCTCTTAATTATTTTAATTGTCATTTTACCCTTTTTAATTATCATAAATCCCAAATTACCCTTCTTCATAATTACAAATATTAACTTACCCTTCTTCATAATCATAATTATCAATTTACCCCTCTCCATATTTATAATTACTATATTACCCTTCTCCATTATTAAAATTACCATAATGCCCTTTAATTGGTTAATTTACCAAATTACCCTTCTCTAGTATCATACTTATCCAATTGCCCTTCTACAATAATAATTTAATTACTAAATTATCTTTTGTCGTTATCACAATTAATAAGTTACCCCTTACTCCCAAGTTTACCATAATATCCTTTTATTTACAAAATTACTCTTCTACCCCTTACTTTCAAATTACCATAATATCCTTCTATTTATAAAAATTACCACCATACCCTTTTACTTGTAAAATTACCATAACACTTCTTTTTCTTTATAAATTACTATTTTACCCTTTTACATCCAAAGTTACCATTTTTATCTTTCCTTACAAAATTACCATTTTGCCCTTCCTTTCCAAAATTACCATATTAACCTTTTACTCAAAAAATTACCATAATACCCCTCACTTATAAAATTACCATTTTGCTATTCACTTATAAAATTACCATATTGCCATTTATTTATGAAATGAGTATTTTGCCCCTCTACTTCCAAAATTTACCATAATGCCCATTTACTTGAAAAATTACCATAATGCCCTCATTCATCCAAAATTACTATTTTACCCCTACTTCCAAGATTACCATTCTTACCACTTACTTATAAAATTACTATATTCCCCTTTAACTTCCAAAATTACCGCTTTACCCTTTTCTCCAAAAATTACCATATTGCCCTTTTTCCTTCAAAATTACCCTAATACCCTTCTTTCTCACAACTTCAAATTTTTATCCTTTTACTTATAAATTATCATTCCACCCCTTTCTTTTGAAATTACCAAAATACCCTTTTTTCTTACAAAATTACCAAAATACCCTTTTCACTTATAAAATTTCCACTTAACCCCTTTATTCACCATTTTTATGAATTTACTAACACTACATAAAATAATGATATTAATACTTCATTCTTATCATCTAAGTCCACCAACTTGTCATTATTCAACATAATACTCATTAGCAACTACACACATTAGATCACATACTTCATAAGCATAATTACTAAAATACCCTTAGGCAATAATATTACTCATGCATTAGCAACATAATACATCATAAACAAGCATTTAATATTTCCATCAATAATCAAACTTCTTCCTTAATTATCATACCTACACATGGCACAAAGGTTATCATACTTTTCCTTTTTATCAAGCAATATAAGCAACCATATATATATATCATGCTAAGCACACAAACCATGCATAAAATCATACTAAATCCCTAATGTGCTAGCATACATTTTTCCATGTATTTAAGGGAGGATTAACGGTTACCTTAATCCCGCAAAATATCAAATCTTATCAAGCATAATTAGCAACTCAACACCTAAAAATAATATCCATCATTATTATGTTAGAAACAAGAAATTAAAAAGGATAAGACTTTATAAAAATTTATTTAATAATAAAAAACTTAACTTAAAATACTATTATACCTTAAAGATAAGCCAAATAAATTTCAAAATGAAGGGGGAGCTCACGCTGCATGAACAACGTGAGTCTCATGCAAAACCATGGGGAGAAAAGGGCTCAAAGAGGGTGAAGGGAGCAAATTTTGGTATTTTTGGGTTAGGGTCTTTAGGCTAGAAAAGAAGGTGGATGGGGGAGGTTTCAAGGCAAGGGAATGGTGGAGAAGTGAAGAGGGGGTGTAGGTGGAGGCTAAGGGTGGTTTCACGGCGGCATAGGGCGGCGGAGACGGTGGAGGTAAGGCGGCGAAGTTGGCTGCCGAGAAGGGTCGAGGGGAAGGGATTGTGAAGGAAGGAAAAGGAGAGGGAAAAATGGAGGGGTGCAAGGGTAGTTTTCGGCCCACTAAGGCATGGCGGTGGTAGAGGGGGTTGCAGGGTGTCGAACGGTGGGTTGGGTGGTGGCAGAGGTGGCCGGACGGCAGCGGAAATGGCGGTTGTAGGTGGCTCGGTGGTAAGGGGAAGAATGGGGAGAAAAAGAAAAGGGGTGGAGAAGGGAGGAAGTGTAGGGCTCAAGGGGCGGCGTGATGGTGCAGGGAAGTAGGGAGTGGTGGCAGGAGGCGGCGCAGGGGTTGGGCTTGGTGGTTCAAGCGGCGGCGGCGTAGAGAGAAAACAGAAAAAAAGGGGAAGAAGGAAGGAGAGAAGGGAGAGCTCGGGGGAAGGAGTAGGGCTCAAAAAGTATGGGGAATGAAGGGTTGGGGAGATGAAGAAATATAAGAGGGAGAATAGAGGGGCAGGGATGGCCGGCGATCAGTGCTGCAGGTGGCAGGGCTGGTCATGTGGTAGGGGAAAAGAGGGAAGAAGAAGAAAAGGGAGAGAGGCACGGGAGCTGTGGTCCAGGGGCCGGTTTGGCTCAAAAAAGGAAGGAAAATGACGCGGGAGGAGAGAGAGGGAGAGGGAGCAAGTGGTGGCAGCTGTAGGGTGGTGGTTGCAGGCATGCTCGACCATGGCAGAGGGCGCTGGTTGGGCGTGGGAGAAGAAGAAGGGAAGAAGGGGCTGGCGGGCGGCTGAACCGGCATAGGAAAAGAAGAGAGCCGGCCAGTCCAGGGAAAAAAAAGAAAGGAGAGGCGGGCTGGACGTGCTGGGCGGGCACGAGGAGGAGAAGGGGGACGGGAATGGGCCTGGCCCAAGCACGCAGGGGAGGCGGGCCTGGCCAGGCGGCCCAAGGGAGGGGTAAAAGGAAAAAAAAGAGAAGAAAAGGAAAAACAGTAAAAGAAGGAAATGGAAAAATAGGGAAATAAATAAAATTAATTTATAAATCATTAAATGTAATATTCTTGATAAATTATTTAATTTAATAATTTAATTCATTATAATCGAATATATATTAGTTTAAAAAAGCATAAAGTTGGTAAAATATTAGCTTGGAAAATTATTTAAATAAAGTAATATGATAAATAGAAAAATATTTATTTTTTAATTTATTAAATACTCTTATCCAAACTTACATACTATAAAATCCATAAAATAATTAAAATAAATAATTTTAAAAGCAAATATTATTTTAGATAAAAGTTATTTATTAAAATATAGGTTTTCGAAATTTTTGGGGGATTACAGTAATCAATATAAGTTTGGCCCCTGGCCAACCTCATACTAACCACAAGGTTAAAAGACAACAAAGAACAGTAATAGGAGATGATTAAAAACATAAAGGAGTTTAACATAAAATACAGAAAATACTAGAGTGCGCAAGAGTCAAAATTAATACATCAATGAATTGTAATACAAGATAATATCCAACTATGAGAGAATAAAAAAGGAAATATATATGTAAAGTATTTGGGAGAATGCTCTCTCTAGCCCCAACCCTAGGACATTAGAACATCGCTCTGCTCCAAATAGCTCATCATAAGCGGAAAAGTTTTGTAGGGCCTCATCGAATACCTCTAAAGACTTGGGGGGCATTGCTTATGGGAATGAGTAGCACCCACGATAAGGATGATCAGTATGCTATGTAATGAGTAAGGTAACCATATCGCTAAGATAGTGCACAACAACATAAAATATAGATATTATTCAAATAGTAAGTTTTATTAGATTATTTACCCTTATAGGTGTTTAAGCCTTTAGTACAATCTTTACACATCTCTCAAATTATATCCACCTGAGTACCGAGATACCACTTTTATGATTGGTGGAATGGGAATAACTACTCCAAGGTAGAACACGCTTGGTGACTATTATAACTAGTGGACCAATAAACATGTACATCTCTAGGGTAAATTGCTCTTGGCCTCTATTATGAAAGGTGGATCGGTAAATATCCTATGTCTAGTCCCGACCCACGTGGTATTCCACCGTAAGTAATTAGTATCTTTTCCATAAACTATAATCATCGAAAGGTTTAACTTATTGAGTTCGGGACCCCCACTATTTATAACTAGTGAACAGGGAATACTACTCTAGGGTAAAACACACCTAATCACTATTATAATCGGTGGACCAATAACAAATACAAATCTACGAAAAAATGCTCCTAGCCACTATTATAACCGGTGGACCGATAAACATCCTAAGTTTGGGCCCAACTATATGATCTTTCACTTTAAGTGTTTAGTATTTTACTTATGTCTTATTGAACAAGTAACACCTATCTTGACATACACACCCCAATAGGCACTCCCAACTTAGTACCACTCTACGGACTTAGACTCCCTAAAATACCCTATCCTTTAACCTAAGAGATCTACACCCTCCAAGACTCTAGGACCCCCATACACTTTCCAACATCCTCACAATGAACTTAGAAATCTCACATATATAGGTGAAGGTCCACTTCTCATTTCTCTACATATACTCACCATCACCCACTAACATTTCCCTTGAAACCCTAATATGGCCTATGTGGCCCTAGCCTCTCCTCTCCTTTCTCAACCCATAGCTCCCTTGATTCGAACACCATCACCATACTCACCCCAACTCCAACAACATAGCCCAACTCCTCAATTCCCACATGTGATAATAATACCCAAGTTGGTTACCCCCAAAAATCCTAATATTTCCCTTCTTCTTCCATACCCTCTTCTTGTACACAACTTTACCCTCCATTTGACTTGATTCACTCTGCATGTGGTTCACCCCTCATCACAACATCGATATTCATGAACCTCCTCAACCTTTTCCCACAACATCCCTATCCTTAGGATTTTCCCTTAAAACCCTAGCTTACATCCCATGCACTTTTCCATGAAACTATGTACTAGATCTTCCCCAAGTACACCAATCATCCAAAACACTCTTTCCTCCCTATGGTCAAACTCCTAGCAAGATTCACTACAAAATAAATTATTTGTGCCAACAAGGCCTTATCTGTTGGTAAAAGCTATTTTTCTATTGGCAAAAGCTTTTACCAACAGATATTTTTTTGTGACAAAACTGTGGGTAAAAACTCTGTGCTTAAAAGTTTTACCCACAGATATATATCATCTGTTGGGAATAATTGATAATGCCCACATATATCTATCTGTTAGTAAAAATTATGCCCACACTTATATCTGTGAGTAAAAGTATTAACCACAAAATAATATCTGTGACTAAAAGTATTACCCACAAAATAATATCTATAACTAAAACTATTACCCACAAAAAAATATCTATGACTAGCAGTATTAGGCACAAAATTATATCTGTGATAAAAAGAAATAACCGTACAATCATATCTTTGTGTAAAAGTATTAAACACAATATTATATCTGTTACTAAAACTTATTACCAACATATATATATTGTTGGATATACATATTAACCCTGTAAGTGTGTGTGTGTGTGTGTGTATATATATATATATATTGTTAAAACCTGTACCGGCCAAAACGTACAAAATATCAAATATCCAATATCCACCTGTAGTAACAATTTATGCTTATATATATATATATATATATATATATATATATATATATATATATATATATATATATATATATATATATATATATATATATATATATATATATATATATATATATATATATAATTAACTACACCATATATAATTATCATTGTGTAGTACAAAATAATTAGTTGCTTAGCTCCCAAAGGCATCTCAATTTTTTAAGTACAATACTATATAAACGACTTATAGCATAAGCTATTATACAAAAACATCTTCATACATTGATATACAAAATCATCGGCTATTATACAAAAACATCATCATATACTGATATACAAAATCATCGACCATCTTCGTAAGCTTACGAGCAAAAGCACCGAGCATCTTCATTAGCTAACATATATACAAAAACATCGGGTCAAATGCCCCGATATTTTTCTAATTTTAAATATTATATTTAAATAAGGTTGTATTTAAAATTTTAATTTAATAAATTATTTTATTAAAATAAAAGGAAATTTATTAGGGCAATTTAATAAGAAATTTTTATAAATAGGTTAAGTAAAGGAAATTTGGGCATATTATCTAATTAAAGATTTAAATTTGGAAATTTATTTAAATAATTTATTTTATTCAAATTACGAAAGATAAAATAATTTCAAATTAATTTTAATTTTATAAATAATTAAATTAAATAAAATTTGAGTGATTATTATATTAAAATGGAATTTTGGAAAAATCCTTTAAAAAGCCTATTTTAGCCTAAAAAGGGATTTAAAATTTATTTTATTTAAATATTATTAATGTTAAATATCCTAAATATTCAGATTTATTTAATTTGACCCCACCTAATTATTTCTCTTTTCCTTTTTCCCTTTTTCCTTTTTCTTTCCTTTTCTTTCTTTTTCTTCTTCTTCGTCGAATTGGGCCTGTTGCGCGGCCCAATTCCTTTTCTTCTTTCCTTTTTCCTACGGCGCGGCCCGGCCCGCGCGTCGTCGCCGCCCCCCCCTTTTCTCCACGCCGCGTTTCACTTGTTATTCCTCTCGAACTCCGCGTTGTGCTTCATCGTTTTCTTTACCGTCGCCCGACAGCCCGGAACACCGTTCTTCACTCCTTTTTACACCAAAACTCGTCGTTTCATTAAACGACGATTTACGTCGCACGAACCGCCTGGCCTGCCCTTCCTCTTTCCTTCTTTTCTCTCCCGCAAACCGGCCGGCCAGCCTCCCCCATCTTCTCTTCCTCCTCCCGCCCGACGCCATAACCACCCACCTTCCTTCTCTCCCCCGAAAATGGCGTCGCCGGCCACCCGTGGCGTGACCGGCTCTTCTCCCGCTCGTTTTCTTCCTCTCGGTCTGCACGTTCATTTGAAACCCTCAACTGTCTCTCTCTCCCGCTCGTATGCTCCATTCCTCTCGCGAAGGGTCGGGCAAAATTTGAAAATTTTGCCGCCCGATCGACACCATAACCATCACGTTTCTCACCAGCTTTGACCCCCTGATAACTTCCCCAACTCGGAATTAACCTCCAACATTATAAATACCTCTCTTATGGCCTGGGTTCGGGATTTTTTTTCCCCGAAACCCTAAGCATCGCCTGTGCGCCACCGCCTCTTTAGACGACTCTTCCTCCATCTCTGGCTAACTTCAACGCCTTCTCTTCATCCCAATATCTTCCCTGCAACACCCTCTAATTAACTAGACCATCCACGACCTTCAATTCACCTTGTACAAGACTCCATAATCGTGTAAAGTTGGTTAGTTGCTTCGACAGAAAATTCCACCCCGAGACCTTGAAACGCCAGCCACCACCACATGCGCCGCTTCTAACACCTTCCAAACCAACCATTAACTCCTGATAAATCTCCTCCACATCCCCATAGATTTAGTTTATTTTTCTCCTCCCCCCTCACCTCTTTTTCTTCATTTTTAACCCTCTTAGATCCATTTTCCGGCCACCTCCGGGAACCACCGCCGGTTCCACCTACATCCTCCGACTCAAGGTGAAACCCTAGACATTTTAAACACTTAGTTTTGAATTATTGATAATTATTCTATTTTTAGCCTAAATTTTAGTGTTAATTCAACTTTAGTTATTATTATTATAATTATTATTATTAGTAATGTTGAATGTATTCTAATTTCTAAATTTTTGTTACAGGTCTGGGAGTATTATTGAGTAAGATATATTATTCATCTCGGCCTTTACTTATTTAATTAAATTTTTACATGTTTAATGTTATTATTAATAATAATAATAATATTATTATTATTATTAATGTAATTATTTATTTAATATTTTAATTATTTCAGGAGGATTATAAACCTAAAATTTTAACTAAGTCTCGCACATTTGCTTTTTACAACTATTATTAACATTTTTAACATTATTTCTAATTATATTATTATTATTATTATCTTTATTAACTTTATATTATAAGTATATATAATATTTATATCATTATTACATTTTTGAATAGTGTTATTATTAAATGGATTGATTTTGAAAGCCACCTTGTAATTTTAAGAATTATGGTATTATTAATATTAATATTCTACTAATAAGAGTATTATTAATAATGTTTGATTATTATTATTATTATTATTAGTATTATTATTATTACTATTATTACTATTATTGCTATTATTACTATTTTGGTGAAGGGTAGAAACCCTTGTATCACCACCCTTTAGAATGAAAATAATAAATTAATTGTAATAGTTTCTATAGTTAATTATTAAGTAGTAGTATTTTAAGTAAAAACCAAACCTTGAAATAAGTTAGAATTATATAGGAAGGTCTAACCATAATATGTTATGATATAATAGGCGAACCCAATCAAATCCCTCAAGTGGAATAGGAGCGTGCACCAAGACCGGTGACGTTTTAGGTAAGGGTCTACTAAGGCCATTTGTGTGTTTGCATGTGTTATGAATATGATATGTTATGTATTTTATGTTCGCTTTTCTTATTGATTATGCATGTAATATGGTTACAAAGTTGAAGTATGTTATTATGAATGTCATGCGCCATGAAAAATATGTGTATGCTTATGTCATTAATGTATGACCTGAAATGATATATGAATTAGGATTTGCATGTAAGAGGAGGGTACTAGGGTTTACATGAGATGGCATGGTGCTAGGGTTTGCACGAAAAGGAATGATACTAGGGTTTGCATGGAATAGCGAGGAGTTGAAGGTGTTTATGGAATAACATAATATTAGGGTTTGCATGAATTAATGTGGAGTTAGGGTTTTGCATGTGGATTAGGGTTTCATGAAAACATGCCTACATGGAACTAATGTTGTAGGGGGATCTGAGTTGCATGGAAGTATGTATACGTGGATCTAGGGTTTTGCATGAAGATTAGGGTTTCATAAAGGTTGTATAAGAATGCGTATACGTGAACCTAGGGTTTGCATGGAATTAGGGTTTACATGGGAATGGGGTGTACGGGGAGTTAAAGTGAGGCATGAATTAGGGTTTGCATGAAAACATGGAGTGCATGGAATTAGGGTTTACATGGAGTTAGGGTTGCATGGGAGCTAGGGTATGCATGGGAAGAGGATCTACGTGGATTTCGAATTCATTCAATTAGTATTATTGTTGTTTTCGAATTTGGTATTGGATGTTCCCGGCTTGAAATGAATACTCTGAATAAAATACATAAGACATTAAACACGTAAAGTGGAAGATGTTGAGACGGACCCAGACCGATCCACCGTCATAATAGTGGCCAGGTACTGCGGTAGCCTGGAGACCGATCCACCGGCTTAATAGTGGTAGGGTATTTTACCCTAATGACCGATCCACCGGCTATAATAGTGGGGGATCCCGAGCTCAACAAACCAAACCATATATGTTGATAATATATAAGAAGATATTAATTACTTATAGTGGAACACCGTACGAGAAGGGGCCAGACCGATCCACCGGCTATAATAGTGGTAGGGTGTATACCCTAAGTGACCGATCCATCGACTATAATAGTGGCCAGGAGCCAAAGTGCCCTGGAGACCGATCCACCGGCAAAAATAGTGGGGTTCCCGTACTCGTATGGACTTGATAAAGAACATGGTGCGTATCTACAGTTGATAAAAGAAAGATTAAATGATTAATCCAGACCTTTTTGGGACTTATGTGTGGACCGTTAATTATAAGCTATGGACTTCAATTTATGCTCTCATGTATCATATGTACGGATTGAAATTTTATGTGATCATTATCTTGCATGAATTACTGTGTTATATGCCGGCCTTAGTATTCGGTTACCTTACTCAGTACGTAGCGTACTGATCACCCGTTTCATGGGTGCTGCTCATTCCCACGAGCAGAAGGCCCATCTGACCTATTGCAGGTAGGAGACACCTACTTTGATGCTATTGATGTCTACGGGACATCTGGAGGGACAGAATGATAGCTGGGCTGGATCGACTTCTAGAGAGAGACGTGGCCGTTTTCCTTTTAATTTATGACTCATGCTATCTTTTATTATGTCTGAATTGTTGGAACAATTTTACTAATATTGTTTAGTATTATCGGGAAAGACAGTAGTTGGTATTTCGAACTATGTAAGACTTGCGTGTATTCTACTTTCCGTTCCTATAAATTTGTATTTTTATGGTGTTATTAAAAGTGTCTTCTTAGCCTTAGCACTTAGTACCGGAACGGTAGGAGTGAACCGGTCTGGTACTAAGTGTGGCGGTAATATCCCCAGGAATTTACGATTTTTAATTTATGAGTATTGCTTTTAAAAAAAAAAATTTGTAAATTTTGGGGGTATTACAAGTTGGTATCAGAGCGGTTGGTTCTTTTTGCCACGCTCGTTTTCAAAAATAAAATTTGGTTTATGAAAATTTTCTTAGATTTTGAGGTGTGTTTTAAAAACTCTTTGGTCTCTAATCTTTTTAAGCTGATTTTGGGAAATGAAATGGATTTTGAAAAGATTATTTGAATTTTGAAAAGATTCCCGCTTTAATCTAAAAACTCATTCAGTTTTAAGTTTTGGAGTCGGCCACGGTGAGGAGTAAAGGGGTAGATTAGGGTTTTGTTTATAAATAGGAACTGGTGTTAAAGTAATCTCGAACCAGTAGGTTCGCTTCTAAAAATGGTTCTCTTTGTTGCAGCAAAATGGCAGCCAATGGTAGAATCAACCGTTTAGAAGACGCAGTCACTGCATTCTTAGAGTTTACCCAGCGGTCTCAGGCCGCTAGCGAAGATTGGCTGAGGAGGGTTACCGGACATCGCCCTCCGACGTACTCCGGGGAGGAAGACCCAGTCATCTTAGAAGGATGGATACGAGACCTGGACCGCACGTTCGAGGCTATGGACTGTCCACCAGACCGACGGCCTAGCATCGCAGCCTTTTTCCTCCGAGGGGTAGCAGACACTTGGTGGGAGGAGTATCGTACCAAAGAGGGTCCTCCAGCTACTTGGGAGGCATTTAAGACTGCCATCCGTGCTAGGTTCTATCCCGAGAGCCTTAGGAGGGATAAACTTAGGGAATTTATGCAGCTGATACAGGGCCCTATGTCAGTTCGTCAGTATTACGCCCGGTTTACCGAGTTACTTCGATTTGCTCCAGGGATCGCCGCTAGCGAGTCCACGGTGGTGTTCCAATTTGAGTAGGGATTGAACTTTAGCATCCGCCGTATGATGGGTGCTATGCCCTCTACGGATTTAGCATCTCTATATGAGCGTGCTTGCATGGCAGACACGCTGGTCCACGAGCAAGCCACTATCCTTGGGAAGAGGAAGCCCGAAGTACAGAGTTCCGGGAGCAGGACCCAGCCTAGGACCGGAGAGCCCAGGAGACCACCACCGAGAGATCATCACCGGAGCCAAGGGCCCCTGAGAGGCACAGTTTATAGGAGGTGCAGCCGAAACCACCCAGGTAGAGACTGCAACGACAAATTGGTGACTTGCCAGAATTGTGGGAAGTTGGGCCACAGAGCGATAGAGTGTTGGAAGCCCCCACGTTTTCAGCAGAGTCAGAACCGGTCCTACCAGCAGGGAGGGGCACTAATGCCCCAATAGCAGGCCTACCAGCAGTACCGCCAGAATTCATCCCAGCAGTATTATCAGAGAGCTCCTGCTCCACCTGGCGCCCCAGCTCGAGAGACAGGGGGGAGACCACAGGGATCTAAGCCACACCCTCAGAAGGGAGGCCACAAGTCAGGAGGGCGTCTGAACGTCATCAGTCAGGCCGAGGCAGACCGACAGTTGGATGTTGTCACTGGTATGTTCACCATCTATTCATTACCAGCATATGTTCTGTTTGATTCCGGTGCTACATTGTCCTTCATTTCCTCTGCATTTGTTGCTAAGGTTGGATTGTCACCATCTACTAGAGTAGAGCTATCTGTTATGCTTCCGTCGGGTGACAAAATGGAGTGCAGTCGGAGGTTTTCCGACGTGACCTTAGATATAGGAGGGGTAGACTTCCTAGTAGACCTAATTGGGATGGATCTCAAAGACTTTGACGTGATTCTGGGCATGGACATGCTGGGAAAGTACAAAGCAGTTATTGATTGTGCCCAGGAGCGGGTGATTTTGCGAGGCCCAAATGGAACTAGGGTTTCATATCGGAAGACTCAGCCTGAACCAACCACTAAAGTGGTGTCAGTAGTTACACTACACGCCTTGATCGAGAAGGGGTATCCTCTATATTTATGTAGCGTACAGGAGCTGAATAAGGATCTAACAACATTGGACACCATTCCAATAGTTAAAGAGTTCCCGGACGTGTTCCCAGAGGAAATACCTGGCATGCCACCGGTTCGGGAAATTGATTTCAAGATCGAGCTAGTGTCGGGAGCTGAACCTGTTTCCAAAGCACCTTACAGGATGGCACCAGTGGAATTGAAGGAGTTGAAGGCCCAGTTGGAGGAACTCTTAGAGCACGGATACATCCGACCGAGTGTATCACCGTGGGGAGCACTGGTTTTATTCGTTAAGAAGAAGGATGGTAGTCTCCGTCTTTGCATTGACTATCGGGGATTGAATCAGTTGACGGTAAAGAACCGGTATCCACTCCCGAGGATAGATGATCTGTTTGATCAACTGAAGGGTGTTACGGTATTCTCCAAGATCGATTTGAGGTCCGGGTATCATCAATTGAGGATCGCTGATGCTAATATCATGAAGACGGCATTCCAGACCCGATATGGGCACTATGAGTTTATGATGATGCCCTTTGGACTTACAAATGCTCCTGCGGTGTTTATGGACCTGATGACCAAAATATTCCGACCTTTCCTCGACCAGTTCGTGGTGGTATTTATTGACGATATTTTGGTGTATTCTCGGAGAAATGAGGAGCATGAGCAACATCTACGCGCTATTTTAAGTACATTAAGAGAACATCATTTGTATGCAAAGCTATCAAAGTGCGGGTTTTGGCTCCAGGAAGTAGCGTTTCTGGGCCACATTGTATCAGCTAAGGGAGTAGCTGTGGACCTAGCTAAAATTCTGGCCATCACAGAGTGGAAGCCCCCTACGAACATATCGGAGGTTCGGAGTTTTCTGGGTTTGGCTGGTTATTATAGGCGTTTTGTGCAGAACTTTTCCAAGATCGCCCGACCGTTGACTAGTCTCCTGAAGAAAACAATAAAGTTCCAGTGGGATGAGGCCTGTGAAGAAGCTTTTCGAGAGCTAAAGAAGAGGTTGACTACTGCACCGGTGTTGACCTTACCCGAAGGGACCGAGGAGTTTGAGGTTTACAGTGATGCATCCAAACATGGGTTGGGATGCGTGCTGATGCAGAAGGGTAAAGTGGTAGCTTATGCCTCACGGCAACTGAAGAAGCATGAGCAAAATTATCCCACACATGACCTAGAGTTAGCAGCTGTTGTATTCGCTTTGAAGATCTGGAGACATTATCTGTATGGGGCAAAGTGTAAATTCTTTACAGACCACAAGAGTCTAAGGTACATCTTCACGCAGAAAGAGCTCAACTTAAGGCAGAGGAGATGGATGGAACTAGTAAAGGATTATGATATTGAGTTGACCTACCATGAGGGTAAAGCCAACGTAGTTGCCGACGCTCTAAGCAGAAAGACCGCACATTCCACCTTATGCTGTGTGGTTGCTGATCAAACGATAAGGGAGTTATCGGATCTAGAGATCGAAATAATTCAGCAGGGAGACCTAGAAGCCCGTATGAATGCCTTGACGCTCACTCCGACTATTTTTGAAGAGATCCGAGCTGGTCAAGTTAGAGATGTTAAGTTAGAGAGGATCCGAAAGAAAATGCAGGAAGGAAAAGCAGATGGGTTCAGAGTCCATGAGGATGGCAGTATTAGATTCAAGGGTCGTTGGTGTGTACCCCAAAGTTTTCCAGACCTTAAGCGTCGTATTATGGAGGAAGGACATCAGACCCCTTATTCGGTTCATCCAAGAGGGTCAAAGTTATATAAAGACCTTAAGAAAGTGTATTGGTGGCCACGAATGAAGCGAGAAGCAGCAGAGTTCGTATCCCGGTGTCTGGTATGTCAGAAGGTCAAGATTGAACACCGGAGACCAGCAGGATTGCTTCAATCCTTGGAGGTGCCGGGGTGGAAATGGGACTCCATTTCTATGGACTTCGTGAGTGGGTTGCCAAGGACCCGAAGCGGTTGTGATACCATCTAGGTTGTTGTTGATAGATTGACCAAGTCAGCCATATTCATTCCTATGAAGTCCACATGGAGTATGGAGCAATTGGCTAGCGCTTATATGAAGTACGTGGTTAGCCGTCATGGGGTTCCGAAGGATATTGTTTCAGATCAAGACTCGAGGTTCCTTTCTCACTTTTGGGGAAAACTGCAGGAGGTTCTGGGAACCAAATTGAAGATGAGTACAGCTTTTCACCCTGCCACAGATGGACAGGCAGAGCGAACCATTCAGACTCTAGAGGATATGTTGAGGGCCTGCGTACTGGATTTCCAGGGATGTTGGGAGGAGCGCTTACACCTGGTAGAGTTTTCATATAATAATAGTTATCATGCTAGTATTAGGATGGCATCCTTCGAAGCATTGTATGGACGGAAGTGCAGAACTCCCTTATGTTGGAGCGACATCAGCGAGACGATCGTGTTGGGACCAGAAATGATCGAGGACACAACCCGTCAAGTCCGACAGATCCAGGACCGAATGAAAGCAGCTCAAAGCCGACAGAAAAGTTATGCTGATCAGAGACGTAGGGATGGAGATTTTGAACCTGGAGATAAAGTGTTGTTGAGTGTTTCGCCTACTAAAGGAGTGCAGAGGTTCGGAAGGAAGGGCAAACTAAGGCCCAGATATATTGGTCCATACGAAATATTAGAGCGAGTGGGCGAAGTTGCGTACAGATTGGCTCTTCCTCTGGAATTGGAAAGAGTTCATAATGTGTTCCATATATCTCAATTGCGGAAGTATATCGCCGACCCGTCACATGTGATTCAACCGGATGAAGTCGAGTTAGACGATTCACTGACTTACGAGGAGCGACCGGTGCGGATTCTCGATACTAAGATGAGGAAGACACGTACGAGTTCGGTACCTCTCGTCAAGGTCTTATGGAGCCGACACGGGACCGAGGAAGCCACATGGGAGACAGAGAAAGATATGCGAGAAGCATATCCCGAGCTTTTCACAGTAGTTAGAATCCGTCTTCCTAGTTTGTCCCTAAGGGGGTAGTTGTTTTTAGTATAGTTAGTGATGTATTATTCTAGATGCTTAGAGCCTTCCTTCTCTAACCCTAGTAGCTGCAGGAGACTTCGGGGGCGAAGTCTGTTTTTAAGGGGGTAGTGATGAAATGCCCCGATATTTTTCTAATTTTAAATATTATATTTAAATAAGGTTGTATTTAAAATTTTAATTTAATAAATTATTTTATTAAAATAAAAGGAAATTTATTAGGGCAATTTAATAAGAATTTTTTATAAATAGGTTAAGTAAAGGAAATTTGGGCATATTATCTAATTAAAGATTTAAATTTGGAAATTTATTTAAATAATTTATTTTATTCAAATTAAGAAAGATAAAATAATTTCAAATTAATTTTAATTTTATAAATAATTAAATTAAATAAAATTTGAGTGATTATTATATTAAAATGGAATTTTGGAAAAATCCTTTAAAAAGCCTATTTTAGCCTAAAAAGGGATTTAAAATTTATTTTATTTAAATATTATTAATTTTAAATATCCTAAATATTCAGATTTATTTAATTTGACCCCACCTAATTATTTCTCTTTTCCTTTTTCCCTTTTTCCTTTTTCTTTCCTTTTCTTTCTTTTTCTTCTTCTTCGTCGAATTGGGCCTGTTGCGCGGCCCAATTCCTTTTCTTCTTTCCTTTTTCCTACGGCGCGGCCCGGCCTGCGCGTCGTCGCCGCCCCCTCTTTTCTCCACGCCGCGTTTCACTTGTTATTCCTCTCGAACTCCGCGGTGTGCTTCATCGTTTTCTTTACCGTCGCCCGACAGCCCGGAACAACGTTCTTCACTCCTTTTTACACCAAAACTCGTCGTTTCATTAAACGACGATTTACGTCGCACGAACCACCCAGCCTGCCCTTCCTCTTTCCTTCTTTTCTCTCCCGCAAACCGGCCGGCCAGCCTCCCCCATCTTCTCTTCCTCCTCCCGCCCGACGCCATAACCACCCACCTTCCTTCTCTCCCCCGAAAATGGCGTCGCCGGCCACACGTGGCGTGACCGGCTCTTCTCCCGCTCGTTTTCTTCCTCTCGGTCTGCACGTTCATTTGAAACCCTCAACTTTCTCTCTCTCCCGCTCATATGCTCCATTCCTCTCGCGAAGGGTCGGGCAAAATTTGAAAATTTTGCCGCCCGATCGACACCATAACCATCACGTTTCTCACCAGCTTTGACCCCCTGATAACTTCCCCAACTCGGAATTAACCTCCAACATTATAAATACCTCTCTTATGGCCTGGGTTCGGGATTTTTTTTCCCCGAAACCCTAAGCATCGCCTGTGCGCCACCGCCTCTTTAGACGACTCTTCCTCCATCTCTGGCTAACTTCAACGCCTTCTCTTCATCCCAATATCTTCCCTGCAACACCCTCTAATTAACTAGACCATCCACGACCTTCGATTCACCTTGTACAAGACTCCATAATCGTGTAAAGTTGGTTAGTTGCTTCGACAGAAAATTCCACCCCGAGACCTTGAAACGCCAGCCACCACCACATGCGCCGCTTCTAACACCTTCCAAACCAACCATTAACTCCTGATAAATCTCCTCCACATCCCCATAGATTTAGTTTATTTTTCTCCTTCCCCCTCACCTCTTTTTCTTCATTTTTAACCCTCTTAGATCCATTTTCCGGCCACCTCCGGGAACCACCGCCGGTTCCACCTACATCCTCCGACTCAAGGTGAAACCCTAGACTTTTTAAACACTTAGTTTTGAATTATTGATAATTATTCTATTTTTAGCCTAAATTTTAGTGTTAATTCAACTTTAGTTATTATTATTATAATTATTATTATTAGTAATGTTGAATGTATTCTAATTTCTAAATTTTTGTTACAGGTCTGGGAGTATTATTGAGTAAGATATATTATTCATCTCGGCCTTTACTTATTTAATTAAATTTTTACATGTTTAATGTTATTATTATTAATAATAATAATATTATTATTATTAATGTAATTATTTATTTAATATTTTAATTATTTCAGGAGGATTATAAACCTAAAATTTTAACTAAGTCTCGCACATTTGCTTTTTACAACTATTATTAACATTTTTAACATTATTTCTAATTATATTATTATTATTATTATCTTTATTAACTTTATATTATAAGTATATATAATATTTATATCATTATTACATTTTTGAATAGTGTTATTATTAAATGGATTGATTTTGAAAGCCACCTTGTAATTTTAAGAATTATGGTATTATTAATATTAATATTCTACTAATAAGAGTATTATTAATAATGTTTGATTATTATTATTATTATTATTAGTATTATTATTATTACTATTATTACTATTATTGCTATTATTACTATTTTGGTGAAGGGTAGAAACTCTTGTATCACCACCCTTTAGAATGAAAATAATAAATTAATTGTAATAGTTTCTATAGTTAATTATTAAGTAGTAGTATTTTAAGTAAAAACCAAACCTCGAAATAAGTTAGAATTATATAGGAAGGTCTAACCATAATATGTTATGATATAATAGGCGAACCCAATCAAATCCCTCAAGTGGAATAGGAGTGTGCACCAAGACCGGTGACGTTTTAGGTAAGGGTCTACTAAGGCCATTTGTGTGTTTGCATGTGTTATGAATATGATATGTTATGTATTTTATGTTCGCTGTTCTTATTGATTATGCATGTAATATGGTTACAAAGTTGAAGTATGTTATTATGAATGTCATGCGCCATGAAAAATATGTGTATGCTTATGTCATTAATGTATGACCTGAAATGATATATGAATTAGGATTGGCATGTAAGAGGAGGGTACTAGGGTTTTCATGAGATGGCATGGTGCTAGGGTTTGCACGAAAAGGAATGATACTAGGGTTTGCATGGAATAGCGAGGAGTTGAAGGTGTTTATGGAATAACATAATATTAGGGTTTGCATGAATTAATGTGGAGTTAGGGTTTTGCATGTGGATTAGGGTTTCATGAAAACATGCCTACATGGAATTAATGTTGTAGGGGGATCTGAGTTGCATGGAAGTATGTATACGTGGATCTAGGGTTTTGCATGAAGATTAGGGTTTCATAAAGGTTGTATAAGAATACGTATACGTGAACCTAGGGTTTGCATGGAATTAGGGTTTACATGGGAATGGGGTGTACGGGGAGTTAAAGTGAGGCATGAATTAGGGTTTGCATGAAAACATGGAGTGCATGGAATTAGGGTTTACATGGAGTTAGGGTTGCATGGGAGCTAGGGTATGCATGGGAAGAGGATCTACGTGGATTTCGAATTCATTCAATTAGTATTATTGTTGTTTTCGAATTTGGTATTGGATGTTCCCGGCTTGAAATGAATACTCTGAATAAAATACATAAGACATTAAACACGTAAAGTGGAAGATGTTGAGACGGGCCCAGACCGATCCACCGGCATAATAGTGGCCAGGTACTGCGGTAGCCTGGAGACCGATCCACCGGCTTAATAGTGGTAGGGTATTTTACCCTAATGACCGATCCACCGGCTATAATAGTGGGGGATCCCGAGCTCAACAAACCAAACCATATATGTTGATAATATATAAGAAGATATTAATTACTTATAGTGGAACACCGTACGAGAAGGGGCCAGACCGATCCACCGGCTATAATAGTGGTAGGGTGTATACCCTAAGTGACCGATCCACCGGCTATAATAGTGGCCAGGAGCCAAAGTGCCCTGGAGACCGATCCACCGGCAAAAATAGTGGGGTTCCCGTACTCGTATGGACTTGATAAAGAACATGGTGTGTATCTACAGTTGATAAAAGAAAGATTAAATGATTAATCCAGACCTTTTTGGGACTTATGTGTGGACTGTTAATTATAAGCTATGGACTTCACTTTATGCTCTCATGTATCATATGTACGGATTGAAATTTTATGTGATCATTATCTTGCATGAATTACTGTGTTATATGCCGGCCTTAGTATTCGGTTACCTTACTCAGTACGTAGCGTACTGATCACCCGTTTCATGGGTGCTGCTCATTCCCACGAGCAGAAGGGCCGTCTGACCTATTGTAGGTAGGAGACACCTACTTTGATGCTATTGATGTCTACGGGACATCTGGAGGGACAGAATGATAGCTGGGCTGGATCGACTTCTAGAGAGAGACGTGGCCGTTTTCCTTTTAATTTATGACTCATGCTATCTTTTATTATGTCTGAATTGTTGGAACAATTTTACTAATATTGTTTAGTATTATCGGGAAAGACAGTAGTTGGTATTTCGAACTATGTAGGACTTGCGTGTATTCTACTTTCCGTTCCTATAAATTTGTATTTTTATGGTGTTATTAAAAGTGTCTTCTTAGCCTTAGCACTTAGTACCAGAACGGTAGGAGTGAACCGGTCTGGTACTAAGTGTGGCGGTAATATCCCCAGGAATTTACGATTTTTAATTTATGAGTATTGCTTTTTAAAAAAAAAAAATTTTGTAAATTTTGGGGGTATTACATCGGGCATCTTCATAATTTGATATACAAAAATATCGATCATATTCGTAAGCTAACAAACAAAAGCATCAACCGTCTTCATAAGCCGACTCACAAAAGCGTTTTTATAAAAACGCATCAAACATCATCTTCTTCATTCTCCTCTTCAGTGTCATCCTTTTCATTCTCGTCATCCTCCATTTGATAATAATCGTCAACATGTTTCCCCTAAAAATATATATACAATTAACTTAATCATATTAATCTAAATTCATATCAAAAAGCTAGATGATGAGAGTTTGTACTCTTTAATTGAGTATATACATATCCAAAGTTTTTTTGTTTGGGTTTTTGTATAAGATTGGTACGGAAACTATCTTCTAGGTTTGGATTGCATAATTTATTTAATATTTAGCATGTTTGATAATTTATTTGCATGTTACGTAATTTAATTATTATGTTTTGACTTTTTGATTATAAATTTATAAATAAAAGTAGTGTTTAAAATGTAGGATAATGTGCTAATGCCATCCTTGTCACTTGTGGGCAGTATTTAACAAGTCAGTGTAAAAGTGAGATAGTGTAGCATATATGCTTGCATGATTATAAAGAACACGCCCATCCCTGGTCACGGATGTCATTAATATGGTAGGAATAGCATTACAAAAGATTGAGAATATATATCCCAAGCTCTCAGCTCATGCACTTTTGAATCTTTCTTAGAAGCTTTCTAGACAAGTGAGGAGATAATGGACATGAAGGGAGGAAAATTCCTCAAATTGAATGAGTATCGGGTCTAAGGGAGATTGAGTAAGTGACTCCTAAATTTTAGCTAGTGCAGTTCTATTACATTTCACGCAATCATCAATTCTTCCAAAATTTGCTTTATTTAATTCCTTTAAAGGCTCTTTCAAACTTTTTAGCTTTGTTGCTACTTGATCTAAACCAAATCTGCTATGCCTCCTATACAACCAAGTTTAGACAACGGTCTTAAAAAAAGTTAAGATCTATTCACAAATTTTGATTTGGTTGAAAAGAGTAAAAAACATAAGAATCAAAGTAAATGCAATAAAGTATGTTTTTCTCATAAAAGAGAAATGGTCGACTAAATAATTAAAATTAACATGAATAGAATGAGATTTTATAATTGAATATATATATATGTATATATATATATATGTTTCTAGGAGAATTGTTACTAGTCGAGTTATGTATGGTAATTAGAGTTTGAGAGAATGGATATTCTAATGACTTTCTCTACTAACATCATTTTACTCTAATCTAATATTGTCAAATACCTTTATACAAACAACTAATAAAATCTATTGGTCAAATAATTCAGTGCAAATCACTAATAGCAAATCACTGTAACAATATGCTATAAAAGATCAACTATTTATTTATTATCAAATAAATCCCAAATATACACTATGAGTCTTGACGAATCAATTTAAACCACAATTAAATTTCATTATCCTGTCCAAAAATTAAATAAAAAAAACAAGCGAGGATTTATGTGAATATGTTTTGTGACATAGAAGACCAAGTTGGTTGCTATGAAATTTTTGTTTGGAATATACCTCCTCTTATCTGGTTATGCATTATGTAAGCAAAATATATGACATAAATAAATTTTATTATCAAAACATGACTTGCATGTCGATGAGTCAACAAAGGCTTTCAAGCTTGGAAATGAGTCAAATTATACGCTAAATGAGAATCAAAGTAGTGATACATATTGAGAAATGCTAGCAAAAGAAAATATACTTATTGAGAAAAGAGTATGGATAACATGCCCTTAGTGAAAGGAGTTTGGGTATTTTGTCACTTTAAGATATTATTTATCAAGTTGGGATCGATTTGTCACGTGTAAGGTTTCGGGTATTTTGCCATTTATATGGAAAATTATATGATGTACTTGAATGCATCTCACAATATATATGTAAGTTGTAGGATAGTTATTTTCAAAATAAAAATAAACCTTGAAACACAAGTAAAAAGTAAAAGAAAATGAGAATACTATATAGAAGTTTCGTAAATGAAAATGTATCATTTTGGTTGTCAAATATGTGAGATATTTCCAAAAAAAAAATGTGGTATGGAGTAAATAATCACCACTAGGTAATAAGATAATAACAAATATGGTGCATAGCATATAATCACCCCTTCATAATAACACAATCACCAAACTTTCATATAATGATTACCTTGCTCTAATAGGAACTATTTTATTATATGATACAATAAGTATCATTAAAATAATACATCATGATCGTAAGCATATAATTATCACTTACGATAATCCCCAAGTTTTATTATGATAATTAGCCAACTTCAATACTATTAGGTAATGACTAATAATAAAAAGATATTATCATTATTACTAATTAAGTAATGAATATAATTTCAACTATGGTTATAATTATGATAATATTAGCTCAAAAAACTATCTTTATGATAATAATAATAATAATAATAATAATAATAACAATTATAATATTTATACTTATAATATATAATTAGCTAATATATTATATATATGATATTTAGAGTAATTAATAAGACTTTGATGAAATTAATTATATTTTTTTGTGATGATTTTATTTTCACCTAATCATTATTTTTGTTACAGTGAGTGATTATAGGATTTTCATGTTATTTAAGTTTGAGGCAAAACAATAACCACCAACCTAATTACAAACCCTCATCATAAGCATATACTCATCATTTTCATACTATGACAGAATAATCATCACTATTTTTGGGTATGATATGCTAGTAATAAAAGGATGATAGGGTGTTGATTATTTGTTCTAGCTTAATGTTTGCATGAATGTATGTATGTATATGTAAGTATATATGTATGTATGTATTATAGGTCGAGGCTTCCATTTCATATAACCAAAATATGTGTGTTCTAGTGATGAAAGGATGATTTGGTGTTGATTTGTTTGTTCTAGCACAATTTTTGTTTCGAATTCCACTCAATTTGGTCAATATTTTCCTTGATTTGTTTGACTATCTTATGAGTAGAAACTTTTTACATCTTACCTCCATTCTTTTCAGAGAATTTATCTTCCACAATTGATCATCAAACAACTACCGACGATTTTTTTGTTCATCCATCTTTCACTCACACTTTTGTTTGGATTTGGTTCAATTATCCCAGCTGATCAAAGTTGTTGGATACAAAGAATATATAGTGTCAAAATTATTCGGAGGTGGATTTGTGGTGGTGCTAGAATGCTGACGATATCCAATAATGGCCTGTGACAAATGTTGATAGAAGCGGTGGTGGATGCTACTTGTTGAGAAAGGGTAGCTAGGTTGAAAAGAAAATGCATAGCTTATATTTTTTTCCCTATTATAAAATGTCGGTTGTTGGATCTTAATCTAATGGCTAAGAACTAAATATTTCATTTGATCTTATATATATATATATATATATATATATATTCTAAAGATTAAAATTAAAACAAGCCAAATTTAAAGAAGTATGATATTCAAACTCTACTTGAATTACTTTATTATCATCAATTATTTGGAGTACAAATATGCATGATAATTGTTGTCATACAGAGAGATCTTCCATCCTATTTAGTTATATATATATATATATATGTGTGTGTGTGTGTGTGTGTGTGTGTGTGTGTAATCTCAAGATTAAAATTAAAACAGAAAAAATTTAAAGAAGTATGATATTCAAACTCTACTTGCATGACTTTGTTATCATCAGTTATTTTGAGTACAAATATGCATGATAATTGTTGTCATGCATAGAACCACAAGTAATTGGATAGTTAGGAAAACTCCAAAAAGTACTAACAGTTTATTATTAATGTTGACAAAAGACATCTAAAGTCCAATAATAAGGCATACAAAAGGGCTAAATGCACAAGGCAACTCAATGATAAAATTAAAAGAAAAATGTAGTGAAGATCACTAAAAGCCAAGGAAAAACTAACACCTCAATGCATTACTAGAGCTACATGAGGAGTACCAAACAACAAAGAACAAGCAACACAATTATTCAACCATCAAAAATTTTAGAAAAAATATTCAACCATACACAATTTCAAACCTAACACAAAAATTTTAGTTGAAATATTCAAAAATCCAAAAGGTTAATGCTATATTATATGTCCCACACACTATACATTTATGACCTTCCATTGATACTCCCAGAAGCACCCTCAAATCTTCAGGATTCCTTGTAAGATAAAATTAAGTTGTATCAAAATTCCATTCTTACAAGGAATCCTAAATATTTTAGGGTACTTCTTGGAGTTTGATACCTTTGAGTTGGTGCCAAAATATTGGATGGTGAATACGAAGATTCTTTTTTCTAGAGTTTGCAATTTGATTACCTCACCTCTCAATACTAGCATCTAATACGTCATAGCATTTCTCAAAGAATGCATATGTATCAAATGTTCTATTACACTTGTTTCTTTTTCTCACCTAAACATTTACATTGCTTGAAGTGACATTATATAAATTTAAAGTTGAAAAATTAAGAATAGGATGAGAATTGTTGTCGATGTCAAATGAAGTAAACCCTTCAGTTTCAACTTTGATTTAAAAATAATCTAATGTATGTCATTAATTAATCCTTTGAGCTACCTAAATTTCAATGATGTTATGCATCACACCTTCTCCTTACTTGATTTTTTACCACTATTTAAGCATCATGTCTTAATGCTCTATCTTTCACATAAGGCTCAATCATTTTTTGGATACAAGATAATGGACTTGTTTCTCCAATCAACAACTATGGGATGAACCTCAAACCAAAATAAATAAATTTGAATAATATTAAACAAAACTAACTAAATGAACCAAAATTGATAAATAGATTTGAAGCAATGTAATCATTATAGTAGAAAAATTCTAATACACACCTTGATAAACCTATCCCATACTCCATCTTCAACAACTAAATTCCATTCTAATAATCCATTCTACACAAAATCATTGTTCGATACATTTTCAATAACAACATAGATCGGTGTAACCAAAATAAATTATTTCTAATAATCCAATTCTGATTAATTTCGCACAAAGTTTTCAAATTGATACTTCTAACATGAAATTAGATACATTTTAAAGTATAATGTAAATTCAATTTATCCGAAATAGCTTAATCGGATAAAACCGACAAATCCGGATATAGCCGGATCACAAATCCAATTTTCACAAATCAACCATAACCAATACAATTAACCATTCCAAATCACTCATACAACACATATATATATATATACTTAAACAACTAAATTATCTTATTATAAGCTAATTTATTTAAAATTAATCAAAACAGAAGTTAGGGTTTGAGTATTTATACCAAACGAATTGTTGCGAAATTGGAGGGAGTGAGGGGTGCTGGAGCGTTGCCGGTGGTCAAGGACCATTCGCCGGTGACGAGCGGCGATAGAGGCGGACGGGCGGTGGCACGCCGCGGCTGCCCTCGTGCGTTGCTGACGGCTTCTAGCTGCTGCTTTGCTGGAGGACGATGACGACGAGCTACAGCCGGTGTGGGGGTGTGCTCGAGCGGGGGTGGCTGGTATGGTAGTGTGGCCTGGGTTGAAGGTGCAGAGCAGGAGGGGTCGGGGGTCAAGGGTCGAGGGACGGGAAACGAGGGACGGGGGTAAGTAAGGGGATGAAAATTAGAAACATGTAAGGGCGGGGGTAGCAGCGTGTGGGACTGAATTTTTGGATTTTTGTTTTTTTGAAATTCCAAGAAATTGAGGTGTTTAAGTATTTTTTATTATATTTTATATTTTGGGATTTTAGAGATTTGAAAAAAATTTATTATAAAACATATATATGTGTATATATAGAATTTAAACATTTTTAGCGACCAATAAATTAATGATTAACGATCAAAAATTATATTAGTCGCAATAAATGATTTTACTAATTTAAAAAGGTTTTATAATAAAAAATAATTTATTTTTGCTAATGAAATATAATTCCATAACAAAGTCATAATCACACAATGAAATTATAATAGGAAACAAATTTAAAATATTAAAATAAAAACACACAATGAAAATAGAAATATATTTTAAATAAAAATCATGTAGCTTGTGGAAAAAAGAAATAAAATATAAAAATAATAATGAAAAGAAATTGGAAAATATATAAATCAAATTCTAAGGAATTGTAAAAAATTTAAATAATTTTCGTAAATGAAAATATATTTTTAAATAGAAACGAAGATCATATTAATTTCATAAAAGTCATAATTGTGAATGAATTTTTCTATAATAATCCACAACGTTACTAATACCAACAGATATATAAGTGGGTATTAGTTTTGTTGGTACAATGTTACTAATATCCACAGATATAAAAGTAGGCAAAAGATCTGTTAGCATAACATACTATTACCAACAGATAAAAATTTTCTGTAGGGAAAACTTTCTTCATTGCCCACAAAAAAAATCTGTTGGTATTAGTAACTTTTGCCAACAGAAAAAAAATCTGTGACTAAATTTCTGTTGGCATAATTCATAAATTTTGTAGTGATTTCCTAGCATAAATATTTCCTCCTATTCAAAGTACACAACCCCTATGTAAGGCTCACAATTCCTATGTAAGATTTTACACTAACCCTTAATTTAATTTTTTCTATGTTTATTTTCTCTACTATATTTCATGAGACAATTAGGACATTCCCCACATATCACCTCACTCACTCCACCCTCTTTATTTTCTTTAGTCTCTCATATCCACTCAAGTCCCACCTAAGGCATCTAAGCATGCATATATTAATATTCAACCATACATACAAACATGTCCATCCATAGCAAGTTCTAACCGCACATATAACACATAACTGAAATCATGCTCACTATACCTTAGCTTCTTACAAGCCAAGCTGGGCACACACATAATTTACATACACATATTTACACATAACATACCAATACACCCATACACATAAGATTCATAACACAACATTGAATCTTAACTATATCCTTACCTAGTTGGGATCAGGCCTTGAAGTAAGAATCCTATGCCTCCTCATAGGGAGATGTTTATTCAATACCTATAAAGAGAGTATCAACTAGGTCACTTTACCTTCTTCCTACCTCTTTTTCCTTTTTTCCTTATTTTCTTAACAAAATATTAATAATGATGTTGATGCTAATTTATTAAAAAAAATACATTAAACAAGTAAGAGGGAGACATGTATAACCAGAAAGGGCAGTAGGTGAGTGTAACACCCTCCTAAAAAATTTCGTTTAAAAGAATAATGCTGAAGCTAAAATAGGATTTGGGGAAATTTACCGCCACACCTAATACAAGATAAATGTCTACCATCTATCTCATGCTAGATACAAGGCTAAAGCCTGTCCAACAAAATTCAAGCAACGTGTATGCAGTGAGGATAAACTCCCATATTGAGATATCCACATGAAGATGGGAAGTGAACAATTTCACTAAATAAAATCATTGCCGAATAAATCAGCGGAACCTGTGAAATAATCCTGGATTTTAAAAGATTATCAAAGTAATAGAAAATTAAAATCCAATTACAACTCCCTTGAAATTTTAATAAAACACTTGAAAACTTCCAAAATAAATACAAGTAAACAAAGACAAATTCCGATTAATCATACTTCGGATAACCTACTCTCTCAAGCCAATTCTTCAACCCAAAAACAATATCCAATCTCAAACCTACATAAGAGGTCTGCTCCCCGCCATCAACCAAGGTAGTATTAGTACGGGTCCAATACTGAGTAAAACAAGACTACCCTACTCAAGGAAGGAAACAAAATACACAAAAGATATGGCAATATTTAGCTTACAATACTCATGCTCAATTATACTATGATAAATGCACCATTCCACTCATACAATAATTCATGGTTGATTATGCATGCGATACATACACCATCATACTCATATAATAACACATGCTCAATCATACATGTGATACATATACCATCCCACTCATATAATAACCCATGTTTAATTACACATGCTATACATACACCATTCTACTTATATAATAACACATGTTCGATCATACATGTGATACATATATAAAAACTGGTGTCGCAGATTCATGCTTATAATACATGACAATACATAGGGTACAAGCATACAATAAATCACAGTCACATGCTGAGTAACACACACTACCCTAGAAGATAGCATTATGCACCTAAGGCCCACATACAATTTAAATAATTGACCACGTGATAATTGAGTATGGTCATGCATCATATGGCCACGCTATTGTAAGAGATAACCAAGAGACATGTGTAGGAAATAGAAATATAAAGTCCAAGAGCCAATGGAAATAATTCATTATTATATTTCTTTATCACGATCACAACCATTTAATTATATTATATTGAGGACAGAGACTCAAAGTGATCATAACAACTAATCTAGTACTCGAACAGTACTAGCCCTAGCCAGCTAGCCCACAAATGTAACCAGGACACTAATAAATAGGACACCTAATCACTTAAGTATGCATACCCCCTATAGAGCTGAAATATATTGGGATACCTATAGAGTAGAAGAGGGCATCTTCGGACCTCATAAGGCACCAGGGATCATAGAAGAGAAAAACACCGGAATAGTACCAAGTGAATACCAAACCTAACTCAGATAGCTACCCCGAGTAATACAAGTCCCAACTCAAGATCTTTCACTTTAAGTGATTAATATTTTATTCAAGGATTTAACCAATTATAAATTAGGACCACATAATATCACTTAGCTCACATCCATCAATTCAATGAATTTCTATTATTATATCAATTTCAAGTGGCATTAAAGCCAAGCGGCATTAAAGCTGATAAATTTCAAGCGGCATTAAAGCTGATCCAGTACAAGTGGAATTAAAGTCGATCGATTCTAGGGGTATTAAAGCTGAACTAATTTATGTGGCATTAAAGCTGATTAATTTCAAGTGGCATTAGAGCCAAATAATTCCATGGCATAAAATACATCATAAGATATCATGCAATTTCAATCCATACTCAACCCTTCACATACTCACATACATACAATATTCAAGCGCCATATTAACACACATTTGCATTGAGGCTATAAACTCATACATACATACAATTACCACACAGAACACAACATATGTTTGACATGATTAAATATTTGATAATCATACTCATCACCTTCAATTAAGTAGACATACATCGAGATTCCATCATAAGTAAAGGTAAGTAATGACTTACCTAAATCCGAAGTTAGTTAAGAAAATTGAGAAAGAGAGAGCTATCAAGAGCTCGACAATCCAAGAGAAAGTTATCCTAGATCACCAATGGAAATCAGAACTGTGTTAGAAACTATCTTATCAATTAATAACTCAATTATTATAATTAAATCAACATAGGGAGACACAAACGATTTTTCTTGAAAAACGCGTCCGAAACCTAGGACTCGCAAGTGTTGCTCTATTAAGATTTAAGATTAAGTATCAATCAAATCGGGTTTAACACATATCACTTGGGACATTTCAAATTGATTTGAAAAGTCGGGGAAAGGATAATAGATCATAAGTTCATTTTATAGCAAATGACTTACTCATTAGGTTTTACGAGTAAAGAGGCAAACTAACCATTGTTAGAGAACCAATCTAACCTAATAACATAATAGTACAATTCACATGATTTAAAATTAAAGTTGGAAATCGATTAGGTAAAAGACACAGCGCAATAAATTTTATACAACCATCTCCGAAAATTTGGATTTTAAATGCCCAAACAACGAAATGACCAAATCCCTTCAAATTGATAGTTTTAAAACACAATTAAACTAATTTTAGATAAATCTAGATAATCAATTTCAACAAAATAATACTCCAAGTAGCTAATTCAAGATAATTAGTTTCCGAAATTAGGGTTTCAAAGCCTAAGACACAAACTCAGATAATTCAAATCATTAAGACCAATTGAAGATGTTATAATGAAATTAAGACCATTTCAACTATTTATATAAATTCAATTTTAGAAAAATAACTATACAAATAACCAATTTCATAATTTTACTTGTAATCTAGTGTTTTAGGTTCAAAAATGCAATTTGCTTCAATTTTAATAATTTATTTAAATTTAATGCTCAAAAAATGCAATTAGACATATTTTATAACATATCATATAATCAATACCAATAAAAGAAATACCCAATTTAGCATAATTAAGGTTTTTGAGTCCGGAATACAAATCCGGTCAAATATTGCTAAAATATTTAAATTGACACTTCAAAATTCCATTTAAATGTATTCTAATGTAAATTATATAATTGATTAAATAAAAAAACCCGATTACACAATCCAATTTAGACCCATAAGAGTTTTGACCTAAAAATGCAATTTTGATCAATTTTACACAATTTTTCCAAATCAACAATTCTAATATTATATTAAACATATTTCAAATGATATTATAAAATCAATTGAGTGAAACAACTCAATAATGCAACTCAATTTCATTACACATGGATTTTGACCTAGAAAGTCAATTACGATGAATTCTACCCAACATTCCTAACTTGATAGTTCCAACATGAAATTATATACATTTTAAAGCGTAATGTAAAATTAATTTACCCAAAAAAGCTTAATCGGATGAATCCAAAAAATTCAGGCATAACCTAGTCAAAAATCCAATTTTCACAAATTAACCAAAGACACTATAATTAACCACTCTAAATCAATTATACAATATATATATACATAAATAAACAATAAATTTAACTTATCATAAGCTAATTCGTACTCAATTAATCAAAATAAGGGTTAGGATTTTTTAAAAATTTATACCTAACAAAACTAACAAATCGGGATAGGTGAAGGTTGGGCAAGATTCTCCAGAAGGCTGCAGACCACTCACCGGCAGCCAGCGAAGCTTGTCATGGTCGGATGGCGGCTTGACTTGCTGCTCCCCACTACTGCTACTATTTTTGTGACTGCTACTGTTGTGGTGGCATGTGGCAATTGTTGTTATGTGTCGCCGGTGATGGCAGGTGGTCGGCTGGAGGTCAATTGGCATGGAGGAGTAGGGAGAAGGAGAAGGTAGAGGTTGAGCTCAGATGCAGGGAGCGCGACCGGGAAAGAGAAAAAGAAGATAAGGGAGAGAGGAAGAGAGAAAAGGAAAAGGAAGAGGGAAGATGGGGTCGGTCAGGATTTTTTTTTTCTTTTTTTTTTTGCAAATAAACCTATACAAAGAAATATTAAATATCTAAAACTTTTGTGAGAAAATTTTATCTAAAATTTATTTAATCAAAAATCATTTCGTAAGGATCCGATGAATTAAGATCGATATACGAGGTATATAAAGAATTTCAGAAATATTTTCAGAAGAATTTATCAATGGACGTAAAGATTTATTTTATTTACAAAAATACATTATAAGACCTCAAAAAAATTATTTAAAAGCACATAAGAAAATATTTAAGTCAAATTCTAATTAACCGAGATTAATTTAAATAATTTCCAAAACTGGTCTTTTTAAACAAAAAAGGATAAAATAGAAGAAAATTAATTTAAGAAAGAAATCCATAAATAAGATTCAAAGATCTTTTTAAATTATAACTTTCCAAAGATATTAACGACATCGGATATGTATAAATTTAAAGGCAAATATATTTTATACGGATAACATTATTAAAATAAATTTAACTATTTTAAATGGAAATTTTATAATTTAAATAATATATATATATATATATATATATATATATATATATATCATTAATAAAATATAACTCCAAAATAAAGTAATAATCATATGAAAAAGTTGTAATTGAAAATGAATCTAAAATATTAAAAATTGAAATACAAGAAAGAATAGAAATACATATTTTTAACCAAAAATTGAAATCATATAAATATAATAAAATCATGGTTATGAACGAATTTATCTAGAATGATCCGTAATGACAAAAATTAATTAAATTCAAATATGAAGTCAAAATCGTTGATAAATCGATAAAATGAATCAAAATTAAAACAATTAAATGTTTATATCAAATTGCGATAATAAAATCATTAAACTTACTAAAATTAGATTTAAAAAATATGGGGTATTATAGTGAGTTAGTGGTGGTGGTGGTAGTGATGGACATGCAAAGGAGGGATTTTTATGGCTAGAAAAAGTGAGGGAAGATAGGGTTTCTTAGGTGGTGCAATTCCCTTATTTAGGTGGTTTACGGCAGTGGTGGTGGCCTCATGGTGGCGGCAAGGTGGTGGAGGCAGTAGTGCCCAAGTGGAAGAGAAAAGGAAAGGAAAGGAATGAAAGGGGGGAAAAGGAGAAGTGGAGGTGTGGGAAAGGAAGGGAGACAAGGAGGGTTTGTGATGGCAGCGATGGTGGCGACGTATAGTATCATTGGCAGTGGAGGACTGTGAAAAAGGGCAGCTAGCTGCCCACTTTGTATATGTGGGGAGAGAAGAGGAAGGGTAAGGAAGGGAAGGGTAAGGAAGGGAAGGGTAGTGACTCATTGGGTGTAGGGTGGTGTACGGAAGAGGAAGGGAGGCACTAGTGTCGGCGGCGTGGCCTGGTGACACCTAGTGCGATGTTTATTTGGGCGATGATAGAAAGGGCTAGGGGAGAGGATTGGTAGAAAAAAGAGGGGGAAAAGGGTGCAAGGTGGGATTTTTCTAGGTTTAGGGGAGAGAGGACGTGGGCAAGAAGGGGAAGATGACAAAGGGGGACTCGGTGGCTACTAGCCGGTGTGTAGGTCGATACATCTATGTAGGGGACATGGTAGGGGATAAGTTTTGTAGGATCAGGGAGGGTAGGTTTGGGGAGAGGGAGCTTGCACGGGGGACCATGCAGGGACATGCCTGTTGTATTCCCTATATGGCCAAAAAAGGGAAATAAGGAGGAAGAGTGGGGTGGGGAAGGCTGTGATGTGTAGTCATGCATAGGAGTTGCGCATATTGGAGGAAGAAGATAGGGGTAGAAGGGGAAAGAAGGGAAAAATAGAGGGAGAGAAAGGGAAAAGAGGGGGTAGAAGTGTTGGTTAGTTCTGTTTGGGGAGAGAAAAAAAAGGAAGGGGATTGGGTTGAGGAAAGGAGAAAGGAGAGAGGAGAGGGAGGGGAAGCTGGGCCACCGTTAGGCACAACCCAGCAAGCTGAAGGAAGGGAGAAAAGAAGAGAAAAAAAGAAAGAAAAGAAAGAAAAAGATGGAAGCAAAGGAGAAAAGAAAAAAAGGAAAATGAAAATGAATAATAATAATTGAGTGTTTAAGGTTTTTTGTTGTTTTAAGGAAAATAAAAATTAATAATAACAAATTTTTTTCATTAATTTAGAAATTATTATAATTTATTTATAATTTATCTTAGGTTATTTAATTAATCAAATCTTATTCAGTGATTCATTATTTTATTCTTAAAAACTAAAATAAAGGTTTGGGGGTATTATAGTTACATAGTGGTGTCAGAGCATTGTTTTAAGAAAATAATCATTCTTGACGTTTATTGTTGACACCATAGGTTGGCATCAAAGCTTTCTAAAAATATTTTCCCATCTTAATTTGTGTAAGCTAGTTGCACAGGTTAATATTAGAGTTTTTCAAAACAAAATTCTATCATACATTATTTTAATGGACACCATAGATTATTTTAAAAATATTTCCTAATTCTTCAAGTATTTAGTTGAAAATAAAGATTTTTTCAAACCTAGAATGTTTATAAGCTAGTGTGTGTTGGAGAATATGATAGAATGAACCTTTTTGTTGATTTGTTGTTCTAATCTTAGTCCATGATAATGGATTTCCTTTGATTGCAACAAGTCTTTAAAAATTAGTGACCACTAACCTCCTTTATGAGCATATCGAGTGTTTCATGGAGACCGTCGGAGCGTACAAGGAAGGTTATATCCAAGCCCCACAACCACCATTGGAACCAGAACTTGCACTAGTTATGGAGGATTGGTTCAGGAGGGTTAGGCAACGCCACCCACCGGTCTTTGACGGTAAGGACCCTTACATTATGGAAAGATTGGTCAGAGACATGGGGAAGACCTTCATAGCATGTGGTTGCCCTTTGGACAAGAGGGTTAACGTGGTTGTATATTACCTGAGGGGAAGTGTAGACACATGGTGGTAGAGCTTCAAGCATAGAAGTAGAGAGCCTATGGGATGTGGACCATTCCATGAGGGGTTTCATGCCCTTTTCTGTGACAATCCTATTTTTCACTACAGAAAATTTTCATTTAAAAATAGTGCATAATCTAAAAAATACACCTAAGAAAATTAGGGTGTTACCACTGTACCTAACACAGGATAAACGTCTACTGCCAACTCCATATCAGAAACAAGGCTTAAACCAACAAACCAATTTCAAAATAGTAAAGTGCATGAATTTAAGCTACATAACAATTAAAATATTGTTTACATCAAGCACCTCGTGAGTCCCTAACCAAATCAATACAAGAACATAATTAGTTAAAAGTATAGGGCTATACTAAAATGAAATTAAGGTGTAGCCCCAAAACAATATCCAGAGTTAGCCACGAACCCTACAAAAATCTCTGGATATCCACGCTCTCAAGCCTCAAACCCAAATTGGGCAGTCCAACTACTAGCCATCCCCTAACACTTGCACATGGCCTTATGCTCGTGGGAATGAGCAGATGAAGAATCAAACATGTACATCACTATGCTACATAATTAGTAAGCCGAGTTACTCTCTCAATGGAAACATAAGTATGCAAATTCTATCATATATGTGGATAAAATATTCAACATGCATCATTATAATGAAATATATGTAAAGGCAGGAATACACCAAAACATACTAACATGCATACTCCATAAATGCAGAATATATCATGCCTAGTTTCACAATATAATCACATAGGTACTTACACATGTACTTGTAGATTAAATCCAAGCACTAGGGTTTATTTCCAATGGCTTAATCCTTTAGATTATAACATTTTCCTATTTATATATGACATAGATCAACATCCAGCCAATATATCATTTAATAACCAATTAGTCGCTTAAGCCATTAATAGAGTGACCAAGCTAACTTTTATTTTCTTTCTCATCTAACCAGTTCCCATCCTCATCTAATTATTCATATTCACTTATTCATTATCCTCGTATTTATCATCAAATTACTTATTGACCATATTTTTTATTATTGAGGGATGGACTGTGCACCACCTCATGGTCTCACATACCATAGAAACATATTCAAATGGTATATGAAATATAGGTTAAAGCCAATCATCAAAGTGAATACAATTTTAGGCCCAAGCTATTCTCCATAATCGACATAATTCCAAGCCAAAGCTAACCAATATAGATGTAAGTCCAGACTAAAGAAAACCACCTAGGTAACTAGACCCTGTAGTATCAATACCTTCTAGTGCATCATTACTGTTAATAATAGGTAAGGCACTAGGACCTCTATGGATCCCCCCTGGAGGCACCAATAACGCCTAAAGGTAGACTAACCCCCAGTTGCTAATCGAGGATCGAGTAATCTAGTTCCATACACAACTCGATTATCTTTTGCTTTGCATGATTAGTATATAAATCATGAGGATAAGTGATCATACATAGCCCATACAAGAACAAACAAAACATTTCCAACTTTATTCCATATCAATCCTTCCTATTTCCCCAACCATATAGGGTTTCCATTTATCCTTATCCAATATTATTCATACCCATCATATATTTTATTTAGGCTTAAGTCATACTTCATTACTGTTGTTAAAACCATCACATTTAATAATTGGTACACCTATTTAGCCTTTACAATACTCATAAAGTATGTCATAAATTATGATCCATTTAATCATTTCATTAACCATTAACCATGATAAAATATGTATTTTATCCCACTAATAATCATAGGACAATCCCAAACTTATCCTCAAGGCATAACCAAACTAAAAGAAAATAAATCATAAAAACCAAGTGATAGGTTTGGCCCAACTAGTGGATTGGTTGCACCAACAAGTCGATTGGATTGGGTCAAGTAGTTATACGGTTTGACTTGACTATACCATGATTTTCCTCAAACCTATCACTTGGATTGGGAAACCAATTGACTATTCATAGACTAGTTGATCGATATTGCCAAACCAATCGATGGGTTTAAACAAAGAGCTAGACCAAGGTCTCTACCGGCTTACCAATAAATGGGTTAGGTCAACCACTCGATTATTCGAGGTGCTAGTTGATTGGTTTAACCAAACCATTATATTGGTTTGTCCTATAATAGTATCAAACCATTTTTTTCATGCAAATTCATAATTATAAATCATCAATAATCACATCAGAATAATTATTAACATAGTGTAGCATATTTCCAATCAAATTAACTCGTATAACTTTTATATAATCATTATATCCTATTTTTATCAAGGTTCATGTCTTTTACTCAAAATTTATAATCAACCCATCTAAATCAACTCTAAAAGGTATATAGATTCATGCCAACATACAAGATTAACTAAAAGGAACTTATATCATGTAGGAATACTCAAAAACCATTTTAGAAGTAAGAATCATTGACTTAATGTAGGCAAAATTTTCCTCAAACTAGAATTTCCAATTTTTGAAAATCTCAACTTTTTGAATCTTAAAATAAAATCTTTAAATTATAATTTCATACAAAACCTTATTAATTTTTGAACTCGAAATATAAAGGAAAGAAGGAGATATAACACCTAAAGTAAAATATAGGGAATGTTCAGCTGAACCCCTCAACCTTGTTCCTTAGTCCAAATCTTTCTTAATTAATAATTAAAACAAGAGAGAGCTAAAGAAAGGATCAAAATAATGCATAGAATCGATTACAAGGTTCAAGGTGTAGGAAGGAAGAGGGTGAATATAGAGAGTTATGTATTTTTGGGGCCGAAATAAAGGTGAATAAAAGGAATAATTGGGGTTATTTATAGCTAATCATTCAAGAGGAATCATAGAGGGTTTAGGAACATTTTGAAATCCTAATTTTTTACCATTTAAATTTGATCTAAATGGATGAATTTTATCAAAGAGATGCTGATCAATTTTTGAGAGCTCAAATGATATTTTATGGAAAATGGAGGTCAATTAGGCCAATAATAGAATTCATAGGAGAGGTAGTGGAAGGTCGTCATTGAAGGAATATTCTAGCTACTCAGAATCATGCCTGATATCAAACCATTGATCTTAGAATTGTGTAGAAAAAAGAGGTGATAGAAGACAAGGCTAAGGTTATCTCTCATCCTCAAATATACCAATCAACCTCTAGATTGATTTGTGACAATATTTTGGGCTAAATGCATCATTAAAAACGTTAAGAATCTCTTAGGGACAATTTAGCATGGGTTGGAAATGTTTAATTTTAATATAAAAAATTTTCTAGAAAAATCGAGTTCAAAAACTATTCCTAGCTTGATGAACCAATCGATTGGTTTAGGCCTCCTAAACGACTGTTATATAAATTAGTCAACCGCTTTACTTGAGAAAACCCATTTTGTTGAAAACGACAAACCGGTCAATCATTTTGCCGTAAAAACTCAATAAGCTCCATTTTCCAACCTTATTTCAAATCACAATTTCCTTCAAACCAAATCATAACACCTAATCAAAATCAAATGCCCAAAACTTGATATAATTCTCATTCAACATTTTCTAAAAATATGGAGTATTACAATACTACCCCCTTAAAGAGGCTGCATCTCCGTAACTTATAACAATCTAATCACATCACTACACATATGGTAAAACACACATCATATTCACATTATAGAAAATTTGTTACTACCCCCTTAGAGAAAAGAATTACAATAAGCTAATAAGCCCCAAAAATTACTTTAGGTATGTAGCATGAATTTATTCCTTAGCTACCCCTGCAGCCTCGTTTGTACTATGTCATGACCGTGGAAATTTTACCAATGGAACAGTCTTTTTACATATATCTCTTGGCTTTGTATCTAGAATGCTCATTAGTTGCTCTTCATACGTCAAAGATTCATTGAGCTCTAGTGACTTAGGTCAGATAACATATGAAGGATCCACTAGGTACTTCCTTAGTTACGATATGTGGAAGTCGTTGTGGACATGCACTAATTTCATTGGTGGAGCTAAGTAATAAGCGACTTCCCTAACATGGTGTAGAATCTCATATGGTCGAATGTACCTCAGACTAAGCTTACCCTTCCTACCAAACCTTTGATTCCTTTGGTGGGAGAATCCCTTAAAAGGACTTTATTGCCCACCTTGTAACCATTAGTCCATTTTTCTGATTTGTGTAGCTCTTTTGTCGACCTTGGGCTACTCTCATTTGGGTTAGAATTAAACTGATGTTTGTAGTTGTCTCCTCAATCAACTTGGGTCCAAACACAAGTGTTTAACTAAAGTTGTTCCAACACGAGGGACTAGAACATTTCCTCCAATACAAAGCTTTGAAAGGTGTCATCATAATTCTAGTATGTTAATTATTATTGTATAAAAACTTGATCAAGTCCAAACACTCTTCCCAAATTCCAAAAATTCTAGCACACATGCTTGAAAAATGTCATCTTTATCTGACCAACCATAGCTGAGTGAAAAGTCATACTCATCTTCAATTAGGTACCAAAGACAGCTTGCAACTTCTACCAAAAATTAAACAAGTACCTAGAGTCTCAATCGGATATAATGTCCTTAGAGACACCATGCAATCTCACCACATGCATTTTTTTAGGCATTGGCTAATTGCTCCCTGTTCCATGTCACCTTCATCTGTAAAAATATAGGCAAAAATGAACCAAATATAATTGATTCCACTATTATTGCCGGTGGACTGGAAGATAAACACACAGGGCAGAACGCACCTGACCACTATTATTTGCCGGTGGACCGGTCTGGCCCCGACTCACATGGTGTTCCACTATAAGTGATTAATATTTTTCCATAACCTTATTCACATACATAATTGATTTTATTGAGCTCGGGACCCCCACTATTATTGCCGGTGGACCGGAATACAGATAACTCATCATCCAGGGCACAACGCTCCTGGCCACTATTATAACCGGTGGACCGGGATACATATAACTCATCATCCAGGGCACAACACTCCTGGCCACTATTATAACCGGTGGACCAGTACTCAATATCATAATCATCTGGGCCCAGCTCATTAATATTTCACTTTCAATAATAGTGTCTTTCCTTTTCTTTAATCAGCACATCAATCATATTTATTTGCCTCGATTGGGAGATCGATAACCCGGGACACAAAGGTACACCGGTCGTACCGGTGCATATCAGCTACTCAGTACCCTTTAACCATGAACCCAAGGATGCAAAGGTACCCTGGTCGTACTGGTGCATACAGCTAACTCAGTACCCTACCGACAAGGACACCTAATCCATAAGTATGCATACCCCCTAACTAGGTCCGTAGAGCTAGGAAGAGTAAGATATAGGGCCTGCATGGGGCACAAAGGCACACCAGCAAATACCAGAATAATCGTGGACTAAACCACGTCCTTAGGGTAGCGACCCCTAAGGAGTCACCATTCCCGATCTCGAGGTCTTTCACTTTAAGTAATAGTGTCTTAATTAAGGTGATCACGAAAAGCATGATAATCCGATACTTATTCACTTTCGATCGTTCCGATATCATTAATCATTTCTTATTCAGATGATTATCCAGAATATCACAGAGAAACCATTAAGGCCATCCTAATTATCAAATACTCTTACTTGGCTAATCAACATTATTTAATCATATTAATGTTCCACAATCTCAAAGACGCGTTAGGTACAAACTACTCATTTGCCCTTTACTTATATAATTGTTAAGTATCCATTCCTTACTTGATAAATTACCACATTACCCTTAAGGTTGCATAATTACCAAATTACCCCTTGTCCACTTTAGATTACCAAATTGTCTCCTACACTTTTTAGATCACCATTCACCCCTCATAATTACTACGCTTATCATAATTCCCTTTTGGTTGGTTATATTACCAAATCGCCCTTCTCCTTTTTTATAATTACTAAATTGCCCTTGAGTTGGATAAATTACCAAATTGCCCTTCTCCTTATCGTAATTACCATTTTACCTCTCTCAATTATTTTTAATTCCCATTTACCCTTTTCAATTATCATAAATTCCAAATTAACCTTCCTCATAATTAATTTACCCCTCTTCATAATTACAATTACCAATTTTACCCTTCTCCATATTTAAAATTACCATAATGCCCTTTAATTGGTTAATTTACCAAATTACCCTTCTATAGCATCATACTTATCCAATTGTCCTTCTACAATCATAATTTAATTTCTAAATTACCTTTGGTCGTTATCATAATTACCATGTTACCCCTTACTCCCAAGTTACCATAATATCCTTTTATTTACAAAATTACCATTTTACCCCTTACATCCAATTTTACCAATATATCCTTTTATTTATGAAAACTACCACCATACATCTTTTACTTTACAAATTACTATTTTACCCTTTCACATCCAAGATTACCATCTTTATCTTTCCATACATAATTACCATTTTGTCCTTCTTTCCCAAATTACCATATTACCCCTTTACTTATAAATTACCACTTCACCATTCACTTATAAAATTTACCATATTACCCTTTACTTATGAAATTATGATTTTGCCCCTCTACCTCCAAAATTACCATAGTGCCCTCCTTCATCCAAAATTACTATTTTACCCCTACTTCCAAAATTACCATTTTACCCTTCTTTCTCACAACTTACAATTTTATCCTTTACTTGTAAATTATCATTTGACCATTTAATCCTAAAATTTCCATATTATTCTTTTATCTCAAAAATTACCGAAATACCCTTTCCACTTATAAAATTTCTACTCAACCCCTTTATTCACCATTTTTATGAATTTACTAACACTACATAAAATAATGATATTAATACTTCATTTTTATCATCTAAGTCCACCAACTTGTCATTTTTCAACATAATACTCATTAGCAACTACACACATTGATTTATATACCTCATAAGCATAATTACTAAAATACCCTTAAACAATAACATCATTCATGCATTAACCACATGGTACATCATAAACAAGTATTTAACATTTCTATCCATATTCCAACTCCTTCTTTATTTAACATACGTACATATGGCACACAAGTTATCATGCTTTTTCTTTTTAACAAACAATATAAGAAACCATAAACATATCATGCTAAGCATACAAAACATGCATAAAATCATACTAAACCCTAAATGTGCTAGCATGCGTTTTTCCATATAATTAAGGGAGGATTAACGGTTACCTTAATCCCGCAAAATATCAAATCTTACCAAGCATAATTAGCAACTCAACACCTAAAAATAATATCCATCATTATTGTTATAAATAAGAAGTTAAAAAGGATAAAACTTTATAAAATATAATTAGTAAAAAAATTATCATAAAATACTATTATACCTTAAAAATTAGCCAAATATTTTTTTTAAAATGAAGGGGAGCTCACGCTGCATGAGCAGCGTGAGTTTCATGCAGAAAAGAGAAGGGAAAAGGCTCAAAGAGGGGTGAAGGAAGCAAGATTTATCATTTTCGGGTTAGGGTCTTTAGGCTAGAAAAGAAGGTGGTTAGGGGAGGTTCTAAGGTAGGGGAATGGTGCAGAAGTGTAGAGGGGGTGTAGGTGGAGCCTAAGGGTGGTTTCGCGACGGCAAGGCGGCGAAGTTGGCTGCCGAGAAGGAAGGAAAAGGAGAGGGAAAAATGGAGGGGTTAAAGGGCTGTTTTTGGCTAACTAATGCATGGCGGTTGTAGAGGGGGTTGCAGGGTGTCGAATGGTGGGTTGGGTGGTGGCAGAGGTGGCCGGAAGGCGGCGGAAGCGGCGGTTGCAGGTGGCTCAGCGGTAAGGGGAAAAACTGGGGAGAAAAAGGAAGAGGAGGAGAAGGGAGGAAGTGCAGGGCTCGAAGGGGCGGTGTGGTGGTGCAGGGTGGTAGTGGGTGGTGGCAGGAGGCGGCGCAGGGGTTGGGCTTGGTGGTTCGAGCGGCGGCGGGCGGCGGTGATAAAAAAAATGGGGGACCAATGGGAGGAGGAGAAAAGAGAGAGGATGCTCGGGATGAAGAGGTGAGGCTCGAAAAAAAATGGGGAATGAAGGGCTTGGGAGCTGAAGGAAAAGAAGAGGGAGAAGAGAGGGGGCAAGGCTGGCCGATCGGTGCTGCAGTGGTGGCAGGGCTGTCGGTTGGCTGGGGAAGACAGGGAAGAAGAAGGAAAGAATTGAGGCGGGAAATGGAGGGTGTAGGGGGTTAGTTTGGTTCGAAATAGGAAAGAAAAGGACGGGGTAGAGAGAGGGAGTAGCAGGGGGCAGGTGTAGTGGCAGGCGGCGGCAGTGGTCGGGCGTGCATGGAGGACGGGAGCAGGTCGGCGTGGGAGAAGAAGAAGGGAAGAAGGAGACTGGGGGCGGCTGGACCGGTGCAGAAAAAGAAGAGAGCCGGCCGGTCCAGGGAGAAAAATAAAGAAGGCTGGGCGACTGGCTGTGCGCGGGAGAAGGAGAGGCTGGGGGACGGCCTGGCCCAACGCGCGAGGGAGAAGGGAGATGGGCCTGGCTCAGCGGACGACCCAAGGGAGGAGAAGGAAAAGAAAAGAGAAAAAGAAAAGAAGAAAGAGGAAAAACGGAGAAAGGGCAAAAAAGGGAATGGAAAAATAGGAAAAGTAATTTAATTTAATTTATAAAATCATAAAACATAATATTCTTGGTAAATTATTTAATTTAATATTTTAATTTATTATAATCTAATATTTTAGTTTAAAAAGGATAAATTTGGTAAAATATTAGTTTTGGAAAATTATTTAAATAAAACAATATGATAAATAGAAACATATTTATTTTTAATTTATTAAATACTCTTATCTAAATTTACATACTCCAAAATCCATAAAATAATTAAAATAAATAATCTAAAGCAAATTTTATTCTAAATAAAAGTAATTTATTAAAATATAGGTTTTCGAAAATTTTGGGGTATTACAGCAGGCTACTCAGAAATGGCTTGAATCATGATAGGATCCACTACCACTCTATCCTTCAAGATTACACAGCCAAGGAAAGCGACTTGATCTAACTTAAACTCATAATTTGAGAGTTTGTCGTACAGGTGGTGTGATCTCAGCAAGGCCAAAGTTTATCTCAAATGTTGCTTATGCATCACTAGATCGCTAGAGTAGATGAGGATGTCATCAATGAACACTAGATGAACTTATCTAAGATAGGATTAAAGATTTGGTTCATAAGGGACATGAAAGTTGTTGGCTTGTTAGTGAGCCCAATAGGTATTGTTGTGAACACATAATGGACATAAATAGTCTAAAAAGTAGTCTTAGGGATGTCTCATTCTACTATCCTCAGTTATGGTAGCTTGACAAAGATTAATCTTAGTGAATACCTTGGTTCCCTTGAGTTAATCGAACTGGTCATTGATCCTTGATAACAAATAACAATTATTTATTGTCACCTAATTCAACCCTGGGTAGTTGTTGCACAATCTTAAGCTCCCATCATTCTTCTTTACGAATAAAACTATCATTCCCTATGGTGATATGTTTGGTCAGAAATGACTCTTCTCTAAAAGCTCCTCCAACTAAGCCTTAAGTTCTTTCATTTTCGTAGGTGCCATATGGTATAGAGCCTTAGATACTAGTTGTATCCCCAGCAATGCGCCTATGGTGAACTCGACTTCTCAAGTGGGTAGCATTCCTGAAATCTCCTCATGGAATACATTAGGAAACTCATAGACAACTACTATTTGCTCCAATGATGCCTTAGTTACTTTGGTGTCTCTGACACTACATAGGTAGAGCATATATCCTTTATGCATGAGATTGATCATTCTGATTGCCAACATGATCCTCGCATAGGAATTAGGTTTAAACTTCTAATATAAAACCCTAATACCCTTTGGTCCTTGCAGAACCACTTTTTATTATGTATAATTGATCAGTGCTTAGTACTTCCCCCGCATATCCATCTTGATGATCACACCAAAATCACATAACTAAAGTTCTATGAGGTCTAATGGAAATTGCATTCTTGTTTCCACCAAAGTTACACCTTGATAGAACCTAGAGCATACAATCCTATCCCTTGAAGGAAACAAAACAAAAGTAGATATACTGCTAGAAGGAGAGAAGGCAACTCTAACTACAAAAGCATATGACACAAAGGAGTGTGATGCATCAAAGTCAAACAATCCAAAAGTAGAAAAGGTAGAGAAAGTAAGCACACTAGTCACCACACTTGCCTGACATTCAGCCTTTGCTTGGATAATCACATTTATGTGTCCTATTGATAAAACTCTCATAGCATTAGATAATCCTTTCTATTTGTAGAAAAGGTGAGGCCTCATACCTCTAGGCCGGCTAGCTCAATTAGTGACAGTAACTGGTGATGGAGGAACACTCCGAGTCTAGGGTTGTGGCTGCTGGATTGATCTGGTACTTTTTTCTTTAGAATGGCTCCTTTGGATGTGGCCACTGGAAACTCGATAATCATAGGCTTTGTGCACCACCATACCACATCAATAGCATGTCAACTTGTTGCCTCTGCAACCTACTCCTAGGTGATCTATCTTGCATCACTTGTAATGGTAATGCCTCTCTTCGGCATGAACCCTAGACAAACCTCTAACTTGAGGTAATGACTTCATACTCCAACTATGTGTAGGTGATAAGCAACCTCCCAAAAATGCCTACTTCATATTGTTAGGATGGTGGTGACCCTCAAACTTCCTCTTACACCCTGACTGAGCACTCTAGGCTTGGATGACAAAGGATAACTTTAGATTGTAGATGCAGATCCCTACCATATCTGGTGAAGTAAATCTCATCAAAATATCTTGGTATCGGATCCCCAACCCAATTTTAAAATGGTACATTTGCATCACCTTATTGGCCTCCACTTCCGGAGTGAATTGAACCAAGTCCATAAATTGAGTGTAGTACTCATCGATGGACGTGCCCCGTTGTTGAAGTTCCATGAATTCATCATAATTCTTTAGGTAGAGGTGAGTCATGTAGACATAGGCTCATAGTGCCTCCAAGAACAGTCCCCATGCTATAGGTTCTCCACCCCTACATTAGACGCTCCACAACCATGCGTCTTCCCTTCCTCTCAAGTTATACACTACCATGTCAGCCCTCCTATCTCTAGGACATCTAGAAGTGGTGAAGGTATTCTCTATTTCCTAGAACCTTCTTTCCATGATGTCAGGGCCCTCTTACCCTTCGAAGGTTAGAGGTTGATGATGCTCAGCAATCCTTAGCCAATCCTTAAGGATTGGAGTAGCTACTGGCACCAGTGGTGGTTATGGTTCTTGGATGTGGCCCTCTATGTATGCTTTGATGGTCTCTATGAAGGCTTCAATGTGCTTATAGTGGCGGTTAGCAGCCATCACTTCCCAAATACTAGGCGTGATTAGGGATAGAATTTAGTTTACTGAGTACTAAGACTCACATAACATGTTATCAGAAAGTCTACCTATAGCACATTCCCAATCCCACTCTAACTCAAGTACATTTTGGCTTTTGAAAATACTTAAACTTGCCAACAAAAAAAATTAGTGGAGAAGAGATTTAGAAACACCATCTTGTAGTATCATTGTAAAATTTTTAAAAACGGTATGTTTTAAGAATTAAACCATTTTCAAAGTGTTATTTTTTTAACAAAAAAGCTCTAATACCAATTGTAACACCTTCATTTTTTACTACCAAAAAATTTCATTTTAAAATATTGCAGAAGAAGATAATATAACAAAGAAAAACGAGGTGTTACCGTCGTACTTGAAACTAGATAAATGTTCCTCGCTTACCCCATAACAAATACAAGTCTAAAACTAACCAACCAATTGTAAAACAACAAAGGGTAGGAATTTAAGTTATATAACATTTAAAATATTATTTACATTAAGTAAATCATTGATCCCCAACCAAATCTATGCATGAACATAATTACTTAAAATTACGGGGCAACATTTAAATGAAATTAGGGTGTGACCCCAAAACCAAATCCACAATCAACCATGGACCCCATAAAAATCTCTAAAAGTCCACGCTCTCAAGCCCCAAACCCAAACTGAGGTAGGGACACTACTAACCATCCCCAAAAACCTACACATGGCCCTCTACTACTATGAATGAGTAGGTGATAGAGAAAATGGGTACATTGGTATGCTACATATTGAGTAGGCCAAGCTACTCCCTCAATGGAAACACAAGTATGCAAATTCTATTATAAGTGGATATAATATTTAGAATGAACCATGCTAATTTCATATATGTGAAGTTAGGAATATACCAAAACATATTATCATGCATAATCAGATAATGAAAAATATTTCATGCTTGGTTTCATATTATAATCACGTAGGTACTCGCACATGTACTAGTAGATTAAATCCAAGAAACCACTAGTGTTTATTTCCAATGTCTTAATCCTTTAGATTATACCATTTCACTATTCATATATGATATAGATCAACATCCAACCAACATTTAATTCAATAATGAATTATTTACTTAAGCCATAACTAAGTATACAAGCCAGCTTTTATCCTTTTTCTCATCTAACTATTACCCATCCTTATCAAATTATTCATACATGCTTATTAATTATCCTGGATTTTTCATCCAATTACTTATCAACCATATTTTATTATTATTGAGCGATAAATTATGCACCACCCCATGGTCTCACATACCAGGAAAGGCTATCCAAAAGGGATATAAAGTCTAGGCCGAAGCCAATCTCCAAAGAAGACATAAGTCCAAGCCGAAGCCAATCAACATAATGGACATAGGTCAAGGTTGAAGCCAAGCAATATAGATAGAAGTTTTTGTTAAATCCAACCAGCTAGGTGATTAGACCCTTTAGTACATCATTGGTTTCTAAAGTAGGTAAGGTACTAGAACATCTAAGGATTCAACATGAAGGTAAAGCTTGAAGGCACTAATAATGCCTGAAGGTAGATTAACTGCCAATAGCTAATAAAGGATATAGTAACCTAGACCCATACACAAATCAATTATCTTTTGAGTTATTCCATACAAGAACAAACAAGAACAAACAAAACATTTCCAACTTTATCCATATCAATCCTTCCCATTTTCCTATCTATGTGGGAGTTTTGTTCATCATTTTCCAATATTATTTTTTCCCATCATAATATTTTATTCAAGTCCAAGTTGTGCTTCATTAATCTTTTTCTCAAAACCATTACATTTTATAAGTGGCACACCTATTTAGCCATTACAATACTAATAGAGTATGTTATAAATAATGATCTATTTACTACTTCTATTAGGCCATTAATTTGTGATAAAATATGTATTTTATTCTAATAATAATCATAGGACAATCCCAAACATAACCCTATAATATTACCACCACGAAAGGAAACAAATCACAGAAGCCAGTCGATCGATTTGGCCTAACTAGTTGATCGATTTGGGTTGACCAATCGATCAGTTTGACTTAATGAAACCCTACTTTTCTTTAGACTGGTATATAGTTTTGGGTAAATTAGTTGACTGTTCATAGACCACTCAATCAATTTTTCCCAACTAGTTAATGGGTTTAACAAGAGTGCAAGACTAAGGTCTCTATAGGCTTTCCAGTTGATTTGTTTGGTCAACCATCGATTGTTCTAGAAACCAATCAATTGGTTTTCCCAATAACAATATCAAACCATTATTTTCTTACCCATTCATACTTATAAAGCATTATTAATCACATTAGAACATGTATTAACATAGCATTTCACATTTCAAACCGAATTAACTTACATAACTTATCATCTAATCATCATATCCTATTTATATCAAGTTTCATTCTTTTTACTCAAAATATACAATCCACTCATCCAAATCAATTCTACAAGGTATATATATTCATGCTAACATATAAGATTAACATAATGTAGGAATGCTAATAAACAATTTTAGAAGAAAAAATCACTTACTTGATGAAAACAAAATTCCCCTTAAACCAAAATTTCCAATATGTGAAAATCTCAACTTTTAAAACCTTAGCACAATAAACCTTTAACTAGAATTTGTTACAAAATCATTTTTTTATTAGTAATAAGTTTTATTATTATTGAGATGAAAATTATATCCATCCCTTAATGCGTAATATTATCAATTAGAAACATCCACCTAGCATATTTATTCTTCATATATGGATGAACCTTCCTCCTAGCCATATTAAGGACAATCACTCTTTGCATAGTTTAGCTATCTTGAGAATAATTGTGAAAAACTCTTAGATTTCTCTCATACCATAAAGTAGCAATATAAGATACAAATAAATCCCCCAACACTTCTTTTTTACAAGGATTCTTTCTCGATTGAGTTACTAAACCCTTGACCTCATGATATACAAGGATTCTTTCTCGATTAAGTCACTAAACCCTTGACCTCATGATCCCAGCTTTGAATGATATCACTTCTTCAATAGTCCTTATCTTATGCTAAAATAGAAGTGTGTGGAAAAAATAAGAATAAATTATCACATGTCTCCATATGTTGAAGACAAAACACACAGATACCATCCAAGTCCATGCCGATCTCTAATAACTGATCTTTTGTTAGAAGCTTGCTCCATAGTGCTAACCAAATTGGGAACCATGAACTTGGGATAGATAAATAATTCCACACTTAACACGACCATCTCTTCCTTTCATGTCTACTGTGCAATGCTTTTTAGGTTGCTTTAATACTGAAAGACTTAGCTCTCCTTCCAACACAATCATGGACATATGCTTATAATATAGATCTTATTTGGAAGATTTTATATAAATGGTAATACATGTAAGTTGTAGGAATAAAATCCCACACCAGAGCCCAATTAAGATAAATTTCATGCACCCATTTTGCCTATAGTGTGTTGTTCTTTGTGGCACGATTCCAAAGCAATTTCCCTAAAGCACATATATTCCATAAAATAAGATCCAAAAGGCTAAGACCTCCCTCTTCTTTAGGATAGTAGAGATGTTCCCAAGATGCCAGAGCTTGTTTCATAACACTCATCTACTCAAACCATAGGAGTTCCTGCAAAGACCAATAAACTAATTTAACACTTTCTTAGGTAGCAAAAGGATCTAACTGAAGTACAATTGGAAGCTAAAGAGGACTAATTTAATGAGCTATAATCGACCAGCATAAGAGAGAAAAATGGTGCTCCAATGTTTGAACCTAGAAGTATTTTAATCCAACAGCGGCTGCAAATGAATGGTAGAAATCCTTGTAGATGAAAGTGGCATCCCTAAATAGGTAATGGGAAAGGATCCTTCAAGAAATAAAAGGTAATCAAGAATAGACAATCTAACATCATCCCACACCCCTCTAAAGAAAACACTGCACTTTTGAGGGTTAAATATCAAACTAGACAAAGCATAGAACTTCTTGAAGGACTCCATAAGAATAACCATAGGTCCATAGTGTAGGATAACCATGAAATCTTAGAGGAGACCATAATTGCTTGAGGCTAAGGTTAAAATAATCCATAACCAAAACAAATAGAAAAGGGGATAATGAGTCTCCCAGCCTTAATCCTCTCTTACTAGGAAAGGGAGGTGTTAACACCCCACTGCAACTTAGAGAATAAGCGATAGTGGTTAAAGAAGCCATAACTAATTTACTAAAATGGGGTGGGGGAAGCCATAGAGAAAAATCACCATGCACAAAGTGCCAATACCATATCATAGGCATTTTGAAGGTCTACTTTAAGCATGCACCTAGGTGAAATTTCCCTGGTATTATACTTTCAAACCAACTCATGATCCAAGGGAACATTTTCCCTTATATTTCTACCTTTAATTATATCATTAAGAGAAACATCGATAATGGTATGAATAAGGTCATGTATTCTCTGTGTGAGAATCTTAGATAAAACTTTGTAGAGCATGGTCTTTCCTAGGTAAGAAATCGGTGGCAAAAAAAATCACGCATAGACAAAAGAAGTTCATCCCCAATAATGTGCTAGCTCTTTTTATAGAATTCAGCGGTATACCCATAAACTCTAGGTGCTTTAGTATCTCGAACTGAGAAAAATCCATTTTTAACTTCCTTTGTTGTTGATAGTGTAGTAAGATACAACTTTTGTTCCAAAGTTAAATGAGACTCAATCACTTACTATTTAGGAGCACCACACATACTGGATTTAGTGCCCAAGAACTCTTTATAGTTTTGAACAAACATATCCTAATAATCTAAGCCCTCCTAATTTCCATGTCAGCTAAATCAAGCAAGAATGCCACTATCTTCCTCTGCTATCTTTCCTTTACCTAAGCAATGTAAAACTTACGGTTAGAGTCACCACAGTGTAACTAGTGCACACAAGCTTTGTGCCTCAGAAAAATCTCCTCACAATGTAAAATATGATGATAATAATGTTCCTTAAGCCTCAACTGTGTCCTTTGAGTTGCAACAGACCGTTTTAAATGGACGAAATTCTGTAAATTTGCCAATTCCATACGAGCAACCACAACTTTTTATGAAATAGACCTATACATATCCTTCTTAATCTTCTCCAAATCATGCTTCAAAAATGATAATATCTTAGAAAACCTTAATAAGAAATTACCTGTCAAATTTAGCTTCCATACTCTCTAAAACTGGAAAAACCTAAAAGGTTTTTTTACCTAAATTGATAGGAATGTTCGTGAACAACCACAAGGCTATGATTAGAAATAAGAGGGGTAAGGAACTCAACTTAAGAGTTAGGGAAAGCTATCAACCAGTAAAGGTTCACAAGATCCCTATCTAACTTACACAGAAATTCATCATCACCATCTCTTCGACTTGACAAAGTGTAGAAACACCCGTGTCCCTCAAGATCCAAACAACAATTCATAAAATCCTACATATCAGAATCATGAAGAACCTCACCTTGATATTTCTCAAAAACTGCCATTAACACATTGAAATTCCCCATTAAAATATAAGGTTTATCAAGTGGGTTATGGTACCTAAGCTAACGCCACAATCTTCTATGATCTGTACCATAATTTTGGGCATAAAAAAACACAACATTGAAAACCAAAGCTGACTGTACATTAGTAGCTTCATAGAGAATAGCTTGATCACACCTCTGAATGAGATGGCTCATCAAAACAGTGAGATCCCAAGCTACCCAAATCCTTACATTTTGATGATAATCATAGTTATTAATAACACTCTTGCCCCACGAACTTTATTCATGACTCTAAGGAAATTTTGTTCTTTAACTCTGGTTTCTAAAAAGCCAACTAAGGAATGAGAATTTGAAATACAAAAATGAGTAACTTCCTTATGCTTGGAAGCCTTTTTCAAAGCTCTAACATTCAAGGCATTAAATATCTCCTCCAGGGTCTAGGAGAGGGATGTCAACACCTCCACCATTCATCCTCTTTACATTCTCATTATTAAAAGTGGCAAATATTAAATTACCACCCTAGTTAACATGATAAAAAGACCTCTACCTTTTCACCCTCGGTTCAGTTAAAGGGACATATATCTTCCATACTTTTTTCTCTTATCTTGGGGATCTCCTATTCCCCAATAGGTTTTTGTATAGCTACAACAACTAGAACTAAAACACTAGCCGAGCCACTTGAACTAGGACCTACTTCCAATAAAAAATCATCAGAGGTTGACACCTTTGCAATGTCACTTGGAGATACATCACCAACCATAACAAAATCCGATGTAGTACCCTCTTCTTGTGCAATCGATTTCCCTTTTCTGTTTTCATGAACCCTCACCCACTCTCCTCCTATTTCCTTATTTACATTAGCACTAGGTATGTTCTTCCTACAACTTTTGATCTCATGCCCAAAAACATCACATAGAAGGCAATAGAAAGGCTTCAAATCATACTCAACCCTCTACTCAATCTCACCACCTTTCGGATCCTATATAACCAATGAATCCATGAGTGGCTTCTTAACATGTACCTCAACCAATACTCTAGGGAATGAGACTCTTTCCCTTGACACTATGATAGCATCAGTATACAAAGGTTTACCAATAGTACTAGCAATCTGACTTAATGAATTCTACGCCCAATAATCAAGAGGCAAGTCTAGGAACTAGATCCATAGATGAAGAACTAGCATCTCATCCTGATTAAAAGTTATTCTCTTGTGCTATGCCTTTAATACAAAAAGCCTATTGTAAAACATCCAATATTGCCCCAAAATAATGTTCGCTTCATCTCAAGAATGAAATTAAAGAGAAAATAACCAGATGCATGCAACATGATCTTTGAAAATGCCACTCCTTTCTAGTACATGTGTACATGTCCACATACTTGATGATAAGTGGGAAAATAGCCAAACACATATCCTACCAATGTATTTGCCCAAACCTCCACTTCATTACCCACATCCTTGGCATCCGATTTTACCATGATCACACCTTTCTCTAAGGATGGATTCATATATGATAGTGGAATACCTTGCTTAGGATTGCAATTTCCAGCAAGTATATCACTCCATAGTGGCCCTTCAGTTGGCAAACAAACTTCAAGATTCTCCTATACAATCCCTTTGACTTAGGGCAATCAATCCTAGGAGAATCACCTGGATGGTAATTCGTAGGGCCAAAGGAATTACAACTAATGGTCCCTCTAGGCTTAGAAAAGCCAACCTCCAAAACATTAACGTCAATTAAGTCCATATCAGGTGCTATTTGTAGCAACTCTCCTTTCGTAGTAGGCTCTTCATGGCTACAGGTTCCCAAAATTGAACCAAGTCCTTCCTTTGCTAAAATTAGAAACCTTAATTTTTGTGCTAATAATCAAACTTGAGCAACAGAGATCGGCGGGGACTTCTTCTTCTTTTCCATCTACACAATCATGGCTCACTCAAACCCTAAGAGAGAGGAGAGAGATCTATTTTTCACTTCTATTTTTTTTTTGGTTTTTACAAAACCTTATTAATTTTTGAACTTGAAACATAAGAGAAAGAAGGACATACCTCACTCGAGGTAAAAATAGGGAATGATTAGCTGAACTATAGAATCCTTTTTCCTAATTCTAACTCCTTGCTTAATAATCAAAACAAGAGAGAGCTAGATAAAGCACAAAAATAGTGCAAGGAATTAATTACAAGGTTTGAAGTGTAGAATGTAAGAGGGTGAATGTCGAGTGTTAAAGGTTTTAGTTGCTAAAAGAAAAGTGAGTAAAGGGGATGATTAGGGCTATTTATAGAAAACCAATGAAAAGGACTCATAGAGGATTAAATAAAATTTGAAATTCTAATTATTACGTTTTGAATTTGAGCTAAACATATGAATTTCATCCAAGTTATGCTAACCTATTCTCCAAAGCTAAAATGGTGGTTCTGAAGAATGAAGGTAAATTAGGTTTGAATTAGAATTCACAAGAGAGGTAATGGAAGGTCATTGTAGAAGGAATCTTCCTACTACTTAGAATTGTGCCTTAGATCGAAGCATTGATCTCATAATTATATAGAGGACAGAGGTGGAAGAGGATAAGGTTATAGTCATTTCTCCCCCTCAATTATCCTAATTGAACTCTAGTTCAATCTAAGGCAATATTTTGGGCTATATGCATCACTAAATGCGTTAAGAATCTCTTAGGGATAATTTGGTATGGTTTGGGAAAGTTCCATGGTAGCATAGAATTTTTCTAGAAAAATTGAGTTAAAAAAATATGCCTAGCTTAAAAAACCTATTGATTTAGTTGGGCCTCCCAATCGACTATTCTACAAACCGATCAATGAATTCCCCAACCAATCAATTGGTTTAGTTGAAAAAATAATTTTTCTAAAAATGAAGAACCACTTAATCATTTCATGGAACTAGTCGATCGGTTATCCTAAAAAACTCAATAAACTCCATTTTCCAACTTTATTTCAAATCAAACTTTGCTTCAAACAAAATCATAACACCAAATAAAAATCAAATGCCTAAAAATTGGCATAATTCTCAATCAACATTTTCCAAAATTATGGTGTATTACATTTTCTACCCCACTCACCCCTGTATTAACAAGTATGATGAGTTCATGGCCTTCTGGTAAGGAGGCATGATGATAGAGGTATACTACACGAGATTTATGGACATGATCTAGTTTTCTCTAGAATTAGAAGCTGTAGAGGTGATGCAACTCTTCCATTTTATAATTTTTCTAGAAATCAAATACCATGAGCTATTAGTACTAGTTACTCTGCTAGGGATGGAGGGGATGCATGAGTAGGCTTTGGGGGTGTCCTAAGTCATCCAAGCATAGAGTGCTTAGTTGGGAGAAAAGAGGAAGTTCAAGGGTCATTAGTGTCTCATTGAAAGTAAGAATCACTATTCAAGAGGAAGTATGCCACATAAGTATGGAAAGAGTATGTAGTTAACACCTTAAGTTTAATGTTAATCCAGGGGACATGCTGAGGAGAAGCATTACCACTATAAGCATTATGGTGCTCAATTGGGAATATTTTGTGTAGGTAATAAGGTAACTTGCCATGGGCATGGTATGTTCAAACATAGAGCCTATTAGTGCCATGTTAAGGGTGTTAGTGTTTAGAGAAGTCACACTCAAGCTTAGAGTACCAGAACCATTCAATAGCCATAGCCATATGTTATGAGGGCTCCTCCTTCATGAGCTAGTGTTTCCATTTGATATATTAAACCCAAAGGTTAGAAGCCTTGCACCTTCCATAAAGTTTAGGGATCAACCAGTGCCACGATAATTCCTTCTAGAGGAAGCTTGAACATGATCAACCGGATATAGGTAGAGCATCAGACTAGTGTGGTGACCAATAAGCTTACTATCTCTACATTTCTAGTATGTGTATTATTTGACTCTAGTGCAACACATTCACTTGTGTCATCCACATTCATAGCTAGCATTCCTTTTATCTCCTTTTAGTTGTATTTCCATTTCTTTTATGTTACCATCGAGGGATAGGATTTTATGATATAGGTCTATAAATGGATTACCTTGATAGTTGGGGGAGTAGAATTTCCCTTAGATCACATTAAGTTTCAATTTTGTGACTTTGATTTAGTTGTTACAATGGAAATTTTGGGAAATTACCAAGCGTTAATAGATTATACACAAGAACATATGTTCCTATGAGGACAAAAGAGTGCTAGGATCTTATATCATAAGTGTGAACCTAAATGCTCCATAAAGATTATGTTGACAATCATGATGAGAAACCTATTTTGAAAAGGATATCCACTCTTCTTGTGTAGTGTTATTCTACAAGTTTTTATGAAATCGAAAAAATTCATTTTCACAAAACATGTTTAGGATTTAAAACCATAGGCTCTGTTACCTTAAAGTGTACTAATAATATAGCTAGTAACTTGATTCCTTTCTAATGTGGCTTAGTGTTATAGGATTTTGATTGAAGTGAATTAGTATCTTAAGAGTTTCATGGAGATGGTTGAAGCATTCATGAAGAAATAGTTTCAATATGAGGAGGCTCCGTAGTTGCCGCTGCCACCTCCTTTTCCAATGTTACCACTAAAGAATTGGCTTCATTTGGATGATCTTCATCTCCCTTTAGTCTTTGAGGGTCAGGAGGACCCATAATTTTGAGAAGATATTCGTAGCTAGTGATTTCCTAGATAGTAGGTAGGTAGATATTATGGTATTCTATTTTGGGGGTTGTTCTAATGAGTGGTGGAGAGGTCAGTAGCTGCGGGGAGCCACTACAAACTAGTGGGAGACCTTCATTGATAGGCTTGGTTGTATCCTAATCACTAGATGATGGTGAAGTATGATGAGTTCATGGCATTGTGTATTGGGATGTATTAAGTGGAAGAGTACTACAGTCATTATTTGGATTTGGCCCACTTTGCTCTAAAGGTCAATGTTAATAAGAGGATGTAGGTGCATTGTTTCCAAATGAGATTGAGAATGACAAAGAGGATATGGATAGATTTGGTTAAGGACTATGATTTAGAGTTTACCAAAAATGAAGGTAAGGTAAACGTTGTAGCAGATGCTCTCAGTAGGAAGACTTTGCATGCCTTAGGTTTGCTGGTAGTGTCAGATTGGATGTGGTCAGATCTTCAAGAGTTCAGCATTGAGATCATTATACTTGGGGATCTTAAGATGACAATGAGTGTCCTCTCGATCACCCCAAAAATCTTCAATGAGAATTGAGCTTTTCACTTAGGAGATGTTAGCTTGAGTGGATCAAGAAGGCAATATCTGACAGCACAACTGTGGGATTTGAGATTTTTGAGAATGGTAGTATTCTTTTCCGAGGAAGATTATGTGTTCCGTAGAGCTGTGGTGAGTTGAAGAGGAGGATCCTTAAGGAAGTGCATCATGCACCTTATTCCATCCTTCTTGGAGAGGATAAGCTATACAAGGATTTAAGACAAATCTATTAGTGTCCATATATGTAGTGGGAGGTTGAACACTTTGTTGCCTGATCCTTGATGTGTTAGAAGGTTAAGGTGAAACATAAGTGTGCATATGGAATTCTTTCAGCCATTGGAGGTTCCTGAGAGGAATTGGGATATCTTATTGATGGACTTCATGGTTAGATTACCTAAGACCCATAGTGTTTCGAAATCAATATGGGTAGTGGTTGACCAGTTGACTAAGTTAACGGTATTCATACCAATGAAGTCGACGTGGAATATGGAAAAAATGGCCAATGCTTATAGGAAGCATATGGTTCAATACAATGGGGTGCCTAAGGACATTGTGTCAGACTAAGATTTAAGATTCTTATCACACTTTTGGCAGAAGTTGCGAGGGGATTTTGGGACACAACGTAAGATGAGCACAATTTGCTATCTAGCTATAGTTGGACAGATTTAGTGTACTATTCAAACCCTAGAGGATATGCTTCAGGATTTTGTTCTTATGTTTTTGGGTAGTTGGGAGGATTGCTTGGAATTAGTGGATTTCTCCTTTAACAATAGTCATCAAGCAAGCATAAGGATGACACCTTTCAAGGCACTTTATGGATAGAAGTGAGGTAGTCCCATGCGTTGGAGTGACTCTAGTGAGACGGTTGTGTTAGAACCAGAGATGATAGAGGACATTGCTAGGTAAATTAGGTTGATTCAAGGCTGGATGAAGGTATCCCAAGATATGAAAAAGAGCTATGCAGATCGACGAACGAGAGCACATAAGTTTGAGGCAAGCGATAGAGTCTTGTAAGAGTTTTGCTAACCAAGGTAGTGATTTGTTTTGGTCGTAAGGGAAAGCTTAGCCTGAAGTTCACTGGGGTGTGTGTTATATTGAATCTGATTGGAGATTTTTCTTACTGTTTTTCCTTACATGTTGAGATTTCACACGTGTATAACATTTCCCACATCTCTCAACAAAGGAGGAACATGTTGGATTGATCACATGTCATTTAGCCTGAGTCAATTGAGCTCAATGAGACGTTGAATTACAAGGAGCGACCATTAAGGATCCTTGAATCCAAGACTCAGGAGACACGTTTGAAAACCATTCCATTTGTGAAGGTGTTTTTGTTATGTCATAGGGCAGAGGAGGATACTTAGGCATCAAGGTAAAAGATCAAGATGAAGTATCCAAAGTTGCTTAATTCTGTGCATTCCGTATGTAACGCTGCCTCTTTTAAGGGGGTAGTACCTTTTTATTGTGTATTAACCCTTAGTTTTTGTATTATTTTGGTTGATAACTTAGGGCTTTCTTATATTTTGAGCTTACAACTATATGTTTCTTTTGTGGAATTTGTGAACGAAGTAACTTCTAAGAGGGTAGTGATGTAATACCCCATCCCAAAATCCTTCAAATGGTATTTAGAAGTTATGTTGATATAAAATAAATGAGCTTTGATGTTAAAATGGACATGAAATTATAATAAAAATGTGAATTTCAAGCATATCAATAGACTAGTTTACATAACCAATCAACTGGCATATGGGGGAAATGTACATTTTTGTTTGCTAATAAGCATTTAATTGTAGCTCAATTGGATTGTGATTCAAATTTCTCTCTAATGTTTACAAAAGCATTTAATTAAAGTCTAATTATGCTAATAAGCATGTTTTAGTACTCTAGGATTATTTTCACATTATTCAAATCAATACATGATTTTAATTAGCTAAATTTATTTCCAAATAGCCATTTGAGGCAAGCTTTACCTTTTCTCTTCTCCCTCACCACTCCCTCTCTCTTCATACAGTTGGGGTTGTGAGATTGACTTTGTGCACCATCCTCTAACTTGTCAACCCACTACCATGCTCATTTCTATTGCACTTAACCCCCACCCACCCCATCAAGTTAACTCTCACTTCTTGGTTATCCACAATCACCCTCACTAATCTCATATCCTTTTCTCTTGAGAATGTGAACCCAGTCTTGCCTATATACTTCTCATTTTAGATCCATTCTCATTCCTCACTTGTATTCTTGCTTTCTTCTCCCCTCTCCTCATTGAAAATTTCCCCGAGTCTTGATCATCCTTTCATTTTCCCTCTTCTCCTCTCTATTGAGAAAATTAGAGGATTTGATTTTTCTCTTTTCCTTATGCTAGCTTTGTGTTCCTTTCTCCTCTTCTAATCTCGGTTTAGTTCTCCCCTATTTTCCTTAAGCAAGGAAGAATTAAGGTTGAAAAAGGTTGAAGATTTCAGCTCTTTCCTTAGCACCCAATTTTTGACACAAAGGTGGTGTTTTGTGTTCTCTTTTTTAAACTAACTTTTCTTTTATTTAATAGAGTTTTGAAATATTATTTATAATGTTTTTACTTTTTTTTTATAAGTAAAGAAAAAATTTATAAATAGAACAGCCAAAAGGCTAAAGTTACAACCAACTCACTACATGACCATCCTATCAATACAATGCTACCATTGTTGAAAGTTGTGCTTACATTCCAAATTCAAACATCTACTAGCTAGAATAAAACTCATGTCTCATAGCAAACTGCTAGGAGTATGACCTGCATTACGAAAAACTCTAGAATTACATTCATACCAAATTAACGCGACAAAGATGACAAAAGTAGCATGTAAGATAGCCTTCTTCTCCTTTGGTTGTCTCGTAGATCATGCCAAAACTTTAATCTCTTCCTCCCAAGAGCGGATAACATCCTGACGATGAAATGCCCTTCTTACCTTACTCCATATCCCTGAACTAAAAGCACATTCCATGAATAGGTGTTGGATAGATTCTTCTTTATTTTCATGATAAAGAACACAAGTTGAGTTATCTAAAAGACCCAAATTCTGTAACCTCACCTTGGTGAGCAATCTCTCATGAATAGAAGCCACATAATAAATTTATGCTTAGGAGGAGAAATAAAACACCACACTAAAGGGTACCACCAAACCCTTTCACGCCGATAACGCAACACATTATAAGCCTTGCTAATGCTATAAGAATCCTCCTTATCCATCATTTCTTGAGGCCCATGCAGAAAATATGGAGCAAAAGTAGAGCGCAGACTAAGAACCTATTTAAGAGGCCAGGAACATAAATGGTCCATAGAAGAGCTCCACACACTTCCATACCGAATATAGATGTCATGCACCCATTTAACCCACAAGGAGTCTTTCTTGTTACATATATTTCGAAGCAATTTCCCCAAGGCAGCTCGATTCCATATGGTAAGGTCAATAAGCCCCAAACCTCCTTCCTTTTTCGGGGTGCACACCACTCGCCACGCTATTAAGGCTTTCCTAGAGGTATCCACCTTGCCAGTCCATAAGAATTTTCTACACATGCTCTCCAACTGATGAATCACCTTCGAAGGAAGAATAAACACCTGACACCAATACATCTGCATATCAAAAATCACAGACTGAAGGAGTTGTGCCCTACCAGCATAAGAAAGCAGATGAGAATGCCAAGCAGAAAGCCTTCTCGCAACCTTATGAATCAAATCCTACATTTGAGCTTTAGTTAAACGAGCAGATGAGAGAGCAGATGAGAATGTTTTTACTTTGATTCTATTAGATATCAAAGGTCTACTAGATAAGCCATCCACCAAGAGTTTGGTGCTAGAATAAATGTTGCAAGGTAAGACATTCTTATCTTTATCATAAACAAGTTTTAGTTGTTTATTGAGGTGCCATGTGTTTGGTGCTTATATGAGTATGGTATAATGGTTCTCCAAGGTCTGAGAATGTGGTATAATTCTTCCTAAGTTAACTTTGATTCGAATTCTATGATTTTGACCATAAAATTAATTATTTGAGCATGATTTGTTTAAGTATGTACATTACCATGTATTCATCTAATTCTATGTACAACATGTATTTTATGTGTGTTTGACATAGAAACATGCTAGGATTACTATGATGAGTGTGGAAAATTTTGGTATGTGTTTCACAATTATGGGTACTATTTTACCATGACCAGTTGATTAGTTCCTCGAACCCATTGCTTGGATTGATTGGTCGTGAGATTAGTCCATTTTTTTAATAAATCAGTTGACTGGTTTCAATGAATAGATAATCAGTTGGTCAAACCCATCGACTAGTGTCTCTGGAAAAAAATGGTTTGGCCTCTGCTTAGACCCATTGACTGGTTGGACTGAACCAATCAACTAGTTACTATGACTAATTGATCGCTTATTCAAACCTATAGACTAGTTTCTCTACATGCCAAAATAGGTTGGTCTCTACTTAGATCCATCGATTGGTTAAACGAAACTAGGCAACTAGTTCTCATGAAAAGTCAATCAATGGGGCTAACTAGTTGATTGGTTCTCTAGTGTTGTTTTTGATCAAGTCTAGTACGATAAGACACGTCGACTTATCTAGCTAGAAACTGACTTGTTAGGTTATAAATTATTGTATTTATCTTGGGCCTTTAGTGTTCATACCTCTATATACTTATAACATTTTAATTATGATTTTAACTATGATTGACCTAATTAAATAAGAATAGTCATGATTCTATTTGAAATTTGAATTTAGTTAAGTTTGGTGTTATCTTTAAACACCTAGTTGGTGGATTTTATTCCTTGTGAATTTGTTTGGTGTCATCTCTAGACACCCAAATGGTGAATTTAATGTCTTTGTGATGTGTTTTATGTTATCACTTAGTGTAACACCTTTTTTTTTAAGTTATAAGTGAAAGCAAATAAGTAAAATTTAGGGTATTACAACAACACTTATTACCTGACTGGTTTCCCTCCATTGTTTCGATACCAAATGCTAAGGCTAAAATATACTTTACTCAAATACCAAATACATTAATAAATAAGATTAGCAAAATGGTTAGGGAGGTTAATTTACCTTCCAAAAAAATACCTACTAACTGTGGTTACAGAATAAAGTCATTAGAGAAGGAAATACAAATGATTATATGGACAATACATGAACCTTTTTCGGATAGTCTTATGCTCTTAACCCAATAAGTGAATCTTAAATAGTTCTTGTGAGCTAACCTACAAATTCCACTACTATGGTATGTAGGAAATCAAGAAATGAACATTTTAGTACTATGGTATGTAGAAACCCAATCTAGGAGACTAATATGTAAGCCCCATATACAACATATCAAATGAATCACATTAATCACATAAATATTGACTTATACATATATAATTTGAAATGTAATAATTATTCAGATAACCGCATGTATCAAGAGCATACACCATTAGTTCTCATTCACTTAGGAAAAATAGAACTTATCCATGGAACATCCAAGTGATGCTCTTTGTAGTATAGTTAGAGAGCCACATCATCCTCAATTATACACACCATCCACTCAACTCATGGGTAGGTCTGTAGGCACATAGGCCCATTAATACAATACAATATACAATACATCAAAGTAGGCAAAGAAGTTTTTACCAAAACTCAAGTAGGCACAAAGGCTGCTACCGAAACTTAGGTAGGGTCAAAGGCTGCTACTGATACATCAGTAGGTTCAAAGGCTGCTACTAAAACTCAGGTAGGCTCAAAGGTTGCTACCAATACACATGTACACTCAATGGTTGTTACCAATGCATAGGTAGGCTCAAAGGATACTACTGATACATGGGTAGGCTCAAAGGCTTCTATCAAAACTCAAGTGGGCTCAAAGGTTGCTACTAATACACAGGTAGGCTCAAAGGGTACTATCAAAATACCCCAATAACCATTTCAATTTAATTATCACACAGTTCCATTTTTATTTACTTTTAGAGGAGATCACAAAACCAGATACACTAAGGTACCCTAGTCATGCAAGTACATAAGGGAAGCACAGTATCCTACTGACTATATACTTAAGGACACAAATATACCCGAGTCGCACTTGTACCCGAAGGTACACAATACCCTACCAACAAAGACACTTAATCTATAAGTATGCATAACCCATAATTAGGTCCGTGGAGCCAAATATAGTAAGATGTAGGGCCTGGTTGGGGCCTTAAGGTACACTATCAAAATCAAGAATAATCATGGGCTAAACCATGTCTTTAGGGTAACAATCCCTAAAGAGCCACCATTCCTATTCTTGACGTCTTTCACTTTATGTATTCATATTTTAATTAGGGTGACTATGAGAAGCACACATTAATCACATACTAAATCATTTTTATTTGTTTCCAACTTTATAATGTAACCAAAATCAAGATTATTGTCGATGTTAAGATAAGTAGTCCACTAAGGCCATTCTAAGCTCAAATACTCACACTTAGGCACTTTAGGTAAAAATTACCAAAATACCACTAAGATTAAGGCTGCCTCTTTTCCATCCATTTCCATCACAAAATCCATTTTATTTTATCAACATGCTATAAAAGATTAACACACCATAATTAAATTATCGGTCATAAAGTCAACACGCCAAATGACCATTTTACACATAAAATGCTAACATGAGATTCTAGAACAACTAAACACACATTCTCATTCTTAGCCAACCATTAATGCACTTCCTACATGTTTATGAGAATAAAAACATAGTAGACCCCCAATTTACTTAAATACCCTTAAACATGCTATAGTATTAATTTAGCTAAACATAGCAAAACCCTATACTCATGCTTGATAATGAACATCACATCTCATACGTATTCATTAGCATATTCATTAAGGTACACTCCAAATTACCAAAATACCCCTAGATCCTCTAATATTCGTAATCATGCTTGAATAGGTGATACTATGATAATAAAACCTTATTCTCATATTTAACATTAATTAATACTTATCAAGCAAGTTTATTATACTAATCATCATATTACATGTAAAATTACCAAAATACCTCCACACCATACATTATTGATTATCATGCCCAAATATGTGATACTAAGGCAATAAACACTTATTATCATATGTAACATCAATTTATACTTATCATGTATGTTTATAAGGCTAATCACCATATTACAAGCAAAATTACCAAAATTTCCCTAGACCATATATTATTGATTATCATGTTCAAATAAGTGATACTAAGATAGTATATGATTGTTCTCATATTTCACATTAATTAACACTTATCATGCATATCTGTTTGATTAATCCCCTAGTATATATAAAATTATAAAAATTCCCCTAGGTCATATAATATTACTATTCATGCCCAAACATATGTTATTAATACCACAAACCCCTATTTTCATACTTAGCACCAATTATTACTTACCATGCACATTTATTTGAATAACCTTTTTTGCACATGCCAAATTGCCAAAATATCTCTAGGTCATATGATATGTATAATTGTACCAAAGCATACATTACTAATACCAAAAATAACTATTATCATACTTAGAACCAATTATTACTTATTATTCATTTTAATAAGATAACCTCTTTTGCACATGCTAAATAACCAAAATGCCCCTTGGTCATATAATACTAATAACCATACTTAAACATGCATTACTAACACACCAAACCCCTATTATCATATTTAGTAACAATTATTACTTATCATGTATATTTATTAAGATAACCCCCATTTTACATGTAACATTACCAAAATGCCCCTAGGTCATAAAATATTAATAATTGTGTTGGAACATGTATTTTTAATGCCACAAACCCCTATTATCATTCTAAATACCACATAACACATAGCATTCATATTGGTTAGGATGATCACCACCATGCATTAAAATTACCAAAATATTGATATTATACTAACACATGTATTTATAATACACCAAACTCCTATCTCAATTCTTAGCAACATATATGACATATGAGGTATCCTAACTTGGATTAAATATCATGATGTGTATAAATGACCAATTTGTCCCTAGGGCTCGTAGTAGTAATATTTTTACATAAGCATTTACACATACTCAACCTCACCTTTTATATAAATAATATCCATCATCAAACATTAAGCCCCTTCCTAATTACTCTTTCATACACATCACATCATACACAAGATATGTGCATTTGTTTCCATATTCTAAGATAACATTAATAATCATGGGATTGTAACACATCATATCTTCACCAAAACACATACCAAAAACCATAATGTTTCAACATATGATATTCTCAACATTTTAGTGGGGTATAATAGTTACCTTATTTCCAACAAAAACCAAACTTTACCCGTGTTTTTTTAAAAAGGCTTAGGAAAAGTTTGACAAAATTTTGTTCCTAAAATTAATATCACAATACAATAATCATATTAGATAAATGAAATTATGATTTTTATCAAAAATATTTATTAGCTATAACATTACCAAACCACCTTATACCTTAATATTATTCAAAAATATACAAAATGCACATCATAACTAGAGCTACATGTGTCGTGTGAGCTATGAAAAATAGATAAAGTGGACGAGCGAATTGGGATGGGGAAAAGAATGGATGTGGCTCAGTTAAGGTTGTGGGAGATGGTGAGGGATGTTGGTGTTGGTTGTTAGGTGTAGGATGTAAGGCAAGAGGTGGATGATGGTTAAAGGTCAGGGTGCAGATGGTTAGAAGGTGAAAAAGGAATTTACATGACCATAGGTAGGGAGGTGTAGAGAAAGAAAATAAGAGGAAGAGAAAAGAGAAGGGAGAAAGGCAGGGTGGTGTAGGGGGAGTCAGCAAGATAGTAAACGGCTGGAGGGTTGCGGTGGCAATGGAAAGGAAGAGGGAAGAGGTGGCTAAGGGTGGCAGTGTAGGGGTTTCAAAGGGGAAAAGGAGAAGAGGGAGGTAGGACTATGGGTGATATTGGGTGCTATCTGCTTGGAGCAATGCCGATAGGTATAGGGTAGAGGAGATGGTGATGTAGAGGTAAGGTTAGTGGTGGATATGGTAGAGGCTGCTATAGAAGGAGTCAAAGGAAAAATAATGGAGGAGAAGAAGAGAGAAAAAGAGAAGGGAGGATTGGGGAAAGACTAATCATGAGGAAGAAGTGAGGCAAGGAAGAAGAGATGAAGAAGAAGTAAAAGAAGGGGAGGAGAGGCTTAGCGTAAAGGGTTAGGTAGGTGTAGTACGGAGGTTGTAATTAGCGGGTTGGGCATGCGAAGATGGTAGGGAAGAAAATGGAAGGCAAATGGCATGCAGGGGAAGGGAAGGTTATGGGCTACATGGCTAGAAAAGGAAGTAAAGGGACTATAGGGGAGGAAGTTGGTGTAAGGCATTTAAGTTGGTAGAGGGGTGTGTAGACATGCAACGATGCAAGAGGAAGAAGGGAGTCCAGAAGAGGCCCTAGGGGTTATTTAGCATGGGGTGAAAACAAAGAAGAAGGAGAGGGAGAAATAGGTCACACTAGGGAAAGAAAGAAAAGATAATAAAGTAGGCTAATTTGTGCAGGATAAAAAAAAATAAGAAGCGGCATTAGAGGCTAAGTTGGCCCGTAGTAAAAAAGAAGAGAAAAGAAAAAGGGAAGGTCTAGGCTGCTCGTGTAGTGGAGAAAGAGAGAAAAAAAAAATCTAGGCTGGCCCAAGAAGGAGATGAAGAAAAAGAAAAGGAAGAAGATGACTTGGTCCAGCTGGACTAAGGAAGAAGGAAGATGAAAGGAAGAAGAAAAAAAGAAAAAGGAAAGGGAGAAAAATAAAAGGGAAAATATTTTTATATTTAATATTAGAAATTAGGCTATTAGAAAAAAATATTAAATTTATTTATATAAAAATTATGGTATTAATTTTGGAAAAAATATTAGTAAAATTATGAGTTTGGGATTTATTTATATAAAAAGAGTAAGATAAATTTTCAAAATAAAAATATTATTTATTAATTGATTTTATTTCTTTTTGTAAGTTAAAGGTCCAATTAAATTAAAATTTTTTATTTTTATTTATTCCAGATAAATGGTTAAATATATAAATTTTTGGTTTTAAAAATTCTAGGTGTTACACTTTGAAACACCCAATTTGGTTAAATAGTAGAATTTAATTGTGTTTTGTTTTTATTAATTGGAAACACCTACTTTGGGTAAATAGTGAAATTTAATTGTGTTTTGTGTTGTTAATTGGAAACACCTAATTTGGTTACGTGTGGACTATTTTTTGATTTCTGATATCACTTGTAATATTATTTAATGGTTTAAGATTACATTTGAGCCTTTTTCTCCGGCTCTCAAGGCAGCTATAGGGAGTTAGTGGATGGGTGATCCTTAGTTATATTTTTTACTCAGTACCTATTTTCTTTTCAACTAAGTTGTAGTCAGTATAGGGTATGTGCATATCTTTGAGGTATGAGATCATATTGTGGTACGTCGACATAGCATCTATATCTAGTTTTGAGGGGTAACATATCCTAGTTCAAGCCCACAAGCACTTGGTATTGTCTATTGCTTAGGTGGGTGTTGTATCTATACTTTTTAGCCCTTGTGGCTGTGAAATTCAAGGTGTGATGGGGGAGATATCCTACTACAAGCCCCCTTGGTGTACTTCGACCACCTAGTGGGCGTGGTATCCCTATTTGTGGCAAGTGTACTCAATGTATGGTGGGTATGGTATCCCTAAAAAAAAGCTCATTTAATGTATCCTAACATTTTGTGGTGGGTATGGTATCTCATTGTGATTATTTTTTCTACCATGAATCTCATTCATGGTGGAGAACTAAGTGTGGTCAAATGAACTAAATATTAATTAGAAATACTGTAGTCAGTAAAAGAGGAATTTTATTATGGTTTTTATTATAAGAATTACACATTTTACTATATTTTTATCCTTCTATGATTCCACACAAGCATGCCGTGTTGTACTTTAGTTGTATTGGTATGAATTCACCATGTTGTATGCAACTTCAATGTGTTGCATGAGCCTTACCATGTTTTAGGTAATATATTTTACCAGTACTTCATCGTACTGATACAAAAGTTGTGTGGTCACTATGATAATCTGGCTTTTGGTTTGGGGAGCGGAGGATAATTTATAGGGTTACAACTCTCAGTTAGAGTATGCTGAGGGTAATGACATGGGCCATTAGCGAGCCATTACTTGGGATTAGAGGCTTATTATTATGCATAAGAGTTAAGCTAACTTGTTATTAGTATTTTGCTCACTTTGTTGGATGTTTTTTTTCATTTATTTAATCTTTTGGCTTGATTTCTTATATTTGGTTTTGTAAAACTATCATATTCATTCTACCTATAACATTGTTCTAGCGTTTATTATCTTTTTTTTTTCACATTAATGTAATGAGCATGCATTCTTTTGTTCTTTGTTCCTTTTTTTCTTGCATCAGTCATGGGCTAGGTGATTGTTACTCATCTCTCATGGTTGATATGGTTGTAACATTCTCTTGTTTAGTTTTTCACACGCTTTTGAATTGTCTAAAAAAATTGTTCAAAAATTGGGGGTGTTCTAGTGTGAGAGTTGGTTTGTGTGTTAAGTTTTCTTATGTTTTTCTTCACCTTGTGTTCTACTACTGAACCTTTTAGCATATATACATACATTAGTACTTACATAAATACATACCTACATACAAATATATATATATGTGCATGTGTGGGTATGTGTGTGTGGGCACACATGCTCATGCATTTATTTATAGATTAAGTTGACATTAACATAATGTCCATTATCTTGGAATTTCAAGAAAAATCTCGACTCTTAGACTTATATTGATAGAGCGTACTATAAGAAATTCAAGTGAGAACCATAGCACATGTAACATCTAGTTAATTTGAATAAGGGATAGATGTTTCAAGTAGTCTTAGTTTATCATCTACTTGGAAAGTAGGATAGGATCTATTTACAAAAAAATATTATTAAAATGATTTAATAAGGGACGATGGATCATATATACATGTGATTTTGTGGGCAAGCGTATAAGGATGTGGAACATGTTTTCATTGCTTGTCTTATTACATCTTTTTTAAGAATGAAGATTTTGGATTTCCTCTAACATAGTGCTTATATACTTTCTTGGATTCGATGGATGTGATATATGGCTTCTTATATGTTAACCTCCTAAGTTAATCAATTTCTTAAATATTATTTTGATGATGATAATTGAGTTAACATGATTCTTTAAGTGTGCATAACCTATGTTTGATAACAATAAAGTCAAAACACACTTAATATTTTTTTTTCAAGTGCACCATCTAGAAGAGCAATCAAGTTTCAAAACAAAAGAGAAGACTATATCAAGATAACAAAAACTCCAAACCTCAAGTTGTGTACTTCATGTCTTAGGTTATCTTGTAAAGTAGGTAAAGCAAAAAGTTTTGGTTTTAATCTCTTAAGATGTTTTAAAATCCTCCTTAAAGCTAATTTGATAAAAAAAATTCTCCAATAATTTTAATCCTAAACTCTTTTAAAAGTGTTTTCAAATATATTAGTTCTAGTCAACTAGCCTTAGGACTAATAGACTATTTTGGTTCTAACCCAAGGCATTAAAAGCTCTAATAGATTGGCTAGTTCAACGATCGATCAAATAGTTTACCTAATCATTCCATGGGTTTTAACCCTATAGACACTCATTTGGTCTCTATTTTCACACTTTAATGGGTTGATAAAACCAATCAATAGGTTCAGAAACTAATTAACTCATTTGACTAACTAGTCCATGGGTTTTTCTTCTATAGAAACCCATTTAGTCTCTACTTAAACACTTTGATTGATTGATAAAACTACTCAACTAGTTTGACTAACCAATGCATAGGCTTTACTCCTACAGAAACCTATTTCATTTCTTTTTTATCAATTCATTCTATTTCATCAAACTAATCGATTGGTCTAAATGACACATTAACTAGTTTGCTAAACCATTTACTTGTTCATATATGTTCTTAGGAATAAATGTGTATGGCACGAAATCAATCAATTAGTTGTGCAATTATAACATTTTTGGTTTAGGTCTGAACATATTTTATCAAATAGGAATGGTAATGGATCAAGTCTTGATTGCGTACCCCCTTTTAATTACACAAACCTAATAAAAAAAATATACCCATATTTGTATCTGAACTTGATGGGTATTTTTTTCCTCTTCCATATCCATACCAATTTTCCTTATCCATTTATATATCTATCAAGTAAAACCCATCAAATTTTGGATAAAAACCATCCAATTTCATAATTAGATACTTAGATCGTTAGGGTTTAATTATATTTTCACTTTTAGCCTTAGAAATTATATAGAAGGCTATATAAATAAATGGCAAAGAAGTAAATTTATATCAAGTAAATGAATATGGGTACAGGTAGAGATATAAAGATCCTTTACCCATATCTATACCCAACCCAATCGATATTGTCTCTTTTCTCTATATCTATTTATATACCCATCTAATAAAATCTATCTAACGTTGGGTAAATCTTGTCCAATTTTCATATGTATTAACAACCTGTTTGAACAACCAATTAACTAGACAAAGCAAACAATCAACCGGTATGCGCAACCAATCAATTTGTGAGCATTAAATTCTAAAAAATCATCTTGTTGCTCGCACAAAGGATATGTGCTATTTTACTCCAAATACTATATAGTTGAGCATATATAAAAATATAAGGCAGTATACAAACAACTTTTGAGCTTTCTTTTATTGCACAAATTAATTCTTTACTCCTATTTGGAATTAATTTTCAACTACTTACATTTATATTCATTTCAAATTGAGATATTTTCAACACTGTTTATGCTCAACCTACATGGCTAGAATTTTCTCTCTGATTATAATATCTAAATATTTATAGCTAGATAATACTCATAAATTGTTCTTTCATTTTCATATTTATATCACTTATGAGATACATTGTAATCAACCATAACTCTCCCCAAAAGTCAGTATATTAAGGTAGTTTGTAACCTAGCATTTCTAAAAAGGGTCATTAGGTTAGTAGATCCATAAACCTAGAGAGAATAACTAGGTCAACTTAGAAATCATCTCCTAGAGGGTTAGTAAAATAGTATGCTCATAAACGAATAGATGAGTGATCATCAATAAATATATATGAGATTCAAAGTCTAAAAGAAAAGACCTTTTAGTAGTGCATGTAGAGAAATTCTATTCTCAAACAACCATTGTATGCCAAATTTTTATTTTCTCATTTCTATTCCTAAAAACCCTATTCAACCCCTTTAGGGTTTTTTCATAAGAATGGTTGAATGTGAATAGGTAAGTTAGACATGCTTCACTATGAATTTATAGATTTTGTTTATGAGGTGTGGTATAATAGGAACCAAGCAATTTTTTTGTTTTGTTTTATGTGTGAAGGTGAAACCTTAAAAAGTGTTCTTTTATCATCTAAATTTCAAACATGCATAATATATTAGGGCTTATACATATTAGACAAATTTCCCTAATATCAAAAATTATATCATATAGTCTCTTTTTGTTAGGTTGTACACTATTCTCTTTTAGTATATATGAAAGCATTATCATTTATGAAAAAAATGAAATAAGAGCAAATAAAGGCTCATTTTATAAAATATAAGTAGAGTTATAAAGCAATACTATCTTTGAAATACTAAAATTTGTCTTGTTTGGTGTAAATTAGATGTAAAATTTAATCTCTATTGTTGTTTGGCAATTAAGCTATTTATTTACCAAGGTAACCACTTATTTAGGCATTCTATGATAGTGTTTCTTCCTTGATTAATAATTACTAAAATTAGTAGTTTCAAATTTATGTTAATATATGAATATTAGTAATGATCCATATATCAATGAGAAGAGAAAGAATCCCATCATAGACAAACAAGTGAACACTAATATTCCACGAGTTGTTTTTTTCTTCGATAAGTAAGAAGTTTTATTACTATCAAAATAAAATAATTATATCCATCACTTAATACATAATACTATCAATTAGAAACATCCACCTAGCATATTTAGTCTGCATATATGGATAAACCATCCTCCTAGCCACATTAAGAACAATCACTCTTTGAATAGTTGAGCTATCTTGAGAATAATTCTAAAAAACTCTTAGATTTCCCTCATTCCATATAGTAGCAATATAGGATACAAATAAGGATCCCAACACTTGTTTTTTTATGAGGATTCTATCAACCAATTCACAAAATCCTTGACCTTATGTTCCCAGCTTTGAATGATATCACTTCTTCTTCTAGTAGTCCTTATCTTGCACTAAAAAATAGAAGTGCGTGGATAAAATAAGAACAAATGATGTGTTGAAGACAAAACACACAAGTACCATCCACATCCATGTTGATATCTGATAACTAATCTTTGTTAGAAGCCTACTCCTTAGAGCTAACCAAATTGGAAACTGAGACCTTAAGATAGATAAAGAATTCCATGCTATGTAAGACCATCTCTTCCTTTCATGCCTAATGTGCAACGCTTCATAGGCCACTTTAATACTGAAAGACTTAACTCTCCTCTCAATACAATCATCGACATATGCATGTAATATAGATAATTTTTGCAAGATTTTCTGTAAAAGGTAAGACATGTAGGTTGTGGGAATAAAATCCCACATAGAAGCCTGCTTAAGATAAATGGCATGCACCCATTTTACCTATAGTGTGCCCTTCTTTAAGGCAAGATTCCAAATCAATTTCCTTAAAGCACATATATTTCATAAACCAAGATCCAAAAGGCCAATATCTCCCTCTTTAGGGTAATAGAGATGTTCCTAAGATACAAGAGCCTGTTTCCTAACACTCATCTTCCTAGACAACAAGAAGTTTTTGTGGAGGCCAATGAACTGATTTAACACTTTCTTAAGTAGAAAAAGGATCTGAATGAATTATAAGTGGATGCTAAAGAGGGCTGATTTAATGAGATATAATCAACCAGCATAAGAGAGAAAAATGGTGCTCCAATGCCTGAGCCCAGCAGTGATTTTGTTCAATAGCAGCTGCAAATAAATAACAGAAATCCTTACAGATGAAAGTGGTAGCCCTAAATAATAGGGAATGATCCTTCAAGAAAACCAAGGTAAGCAGGAATAACAATCTAACCTCATCTTGCACCCATTTTACCCCATAGTGTGTCATTCTAACCATTAGCTAAGTGTACAAGCCATCTTTTATTCATTTAGGTCAATCATTCCATTACTTCCATTTCTTAACCAATCATTAAATATTCACTTGATCATTATTCATAATCACTCAACCAATATGTACCATCCATATTTTATTATCATCAAGTAATGGACTGTACACCACTCTATAGTCTCACATACCATGGAAACGTATCAAAATAAGGGACATAAAGTCTAGGCTAAGGCCAATCACCAAGTGGACATAATTCAGGCTAAATCCAATCGCTAGAATGGACATAAGTCGAGGTTGAAGCCAACTAACATGGACATAAGTCCAGATTGAAGCCAACCAATATGTACATAAGTCTAGGATGAAGTAAACCACCTAGGTAACCAGACCCCTTAGTATTAATAACCCTTAGCATATTATCAGTTTCTAAAGTCGGCACGGCATCAGTATCTCTTAGGATCCTGTTGGAAGGTGAATCCTAAAGGCATAAAAAATGCCCAAAGGTAGACTAACTAATGTGGAAGATCATTACCAAATGATCTTCAACATTTTGAGGAAATTTATCTATAAACCTAAAGTATTAAAAATTCATCAAAGTATCAATTTTTTGTAGAAGTTGATATAAATGTTGAATATCACTAGGAAGATGACAAAGATCTAATCCTAAGATCTTAAGCCTCCTTATGAGAAATCTTCTATTTGTCAATAAAATACTTTCTACTACTCTCCCAAGCTCTCAATTGAAGAAGGAGATGAGAATAACAAGGAACACACATGAATTATGTTGTTTTCTCTTTTAAAATATTTTCATTAATGAACTCAACATGATACCAAGATCAAGGTGTATAAGCCTTATATATACAAGCCCCTTTCATTAAAAAGCTCAATATTCAACCCTTATTAATGAAATTAAACTCCTAATGAACATTAAAAGCATATATTAAAGGGATAAAATGAAAATGTACAATTATTAAGAAGTATAAAATAAATTAACAAAGCTACACAAACTTTAAAAATGTAGTACATAGATTTGACATATGTAATCCAATTTTGTGTCTTGTAACCTTTTCTTCCTTACACTTGTAATCCTTTCAATGTCATTATCATTGCCTTGTGCCTCAAAGGTATTTGATAGCATGAACTTCTTTCAAACATATACAATAACTACAAGAATTACTTGGTAAAATATCAGAAGCATAAGAATTTTCAAGCACAATTTGTTCAATCTTCAAGTATTCTAATTCTTCTTGTTCGTCATCCTTTGAAGAATAAGATTTAGAGTGATTTAGAGATGGTCCTTTATAATTCCTTTGATTTTCCCTAAATAACCCCCTATATTTTAATAAAATAAGTTATTTAATTAATTTTCCTCTCAAATTAGCATCACTATAGTAAGGAGATAAGTCACTAATGTTGAGAGCCGTAGATACTCCTCCATAATGTTCAAGCAATTCAAGTTCATATACATTATTTCCATTCAAGTTCATATCCCAATTTTTTGTGCTCTTATTCACTAAAACTCATAGCAAAGTACCTAGATTTCTGTTAGTCACTTTAGTTTAACCATCATTTTGTGGATGATGAGAAGTACTAAATAACAACTTAATACTTAACATATGCTAAAGTGTCTTCCGAAAGTACCTCAAGAATTTAACATCTATATCCAGCATAATATTTTTGGAAACTTCATATAACCTTACTATTTTTTGAAATTATAAGTCTGCTACATATGTTGCATTATCAACCTTATTGTAATTTATGAAATGTGCCATTTATGAAAATAGATCTACTATCACAAGAATAGAATCTTTACCCCTCTGCGTCCTTGGTAAACCCTAGATGAAATCTATGCTAACAGTTACCCAAGGTTGATTAGGAACTAGAAAAAGGGGTATACAAACCCTTATAGAACAAAATTTTACCTTTTTACCAATTTATGCATCTTTTAATAATAGCTTGTACTAGTTTTATCATATGTGGCTAGTAGAAATTTTCTTACAGCATTTCCATGGCCGTAAGAACTCTAAAATTACCAGCTACAACTATAACACCCTATATCTTTAAAATTTAATTTTATTAAACTTAATTATTTTATTAGTGTAATTTAATGTAAACATTTAATTATTTTAATTTTCATTTGTTTTATGGATTTATCGATGATTTTGACTTCATATTTGAATTTAATTAATCATTATCATTACGAATCATTCAAGATACATTCATTCACAATAATGATTTTATTATATTCATATGATTTTCAGTTTTAGTTAAAAATATATATTTATGTTCTTCCCTATATTATAATTTTCAATATTTTAGATTTTTTATTATTATATCTTCGTTGTGTGATTATGAATTTATTTTGGAACAATATTTCACTAATAAAATATACTATATAAATTATAAAATTTACATTTAAAATAGTCAAATTTATTTTAATGATTTTATCTGTAGAAAATATTTCTAACTATGAATTTATTCATTTGCGAGGTCGTTAAGATATTTGTAAGGTTTTAAATTAAAAAGATTTTTAGAGCTTATTTATGGATTTCTTTCTTAAATTAATTTTCTTCTATTTTACCCTTTTGGTTTGCGAAAGATAAGTTATGAAATTTATTTAATTAGTCTTGGTTTATTAGAATTTGATTTAAATATTTTCTTATATACTTTTAAATATTTTTCAAGGTCTTAAAATGTATTTTTGTAAATAATATAGATCTTTATGTTCGTCGGTAATTTCTTCCAAAAATATTTTTAAAATTCTTTATGTAGCTCTTATTTCAACATTATATTTTCAGATCCTTACAAAACGATTTCTTTAAATAAATTTTAGATAAAATATTCCAATAATATGTTTATATATTTAGTATTTCAGTATATATATTTGCATATGCAAAAAAAAAAAAGTTGCCCGGCCCCTCCCCCATTCCTTTTTCCTTTTCTCTCTTCTTCTCTCCCACTTTTCTTTTTCTTTTTCCCCAACATATCTTCTTCTACAACTAAACTCCAACCCTCACTTCCTTCTCCCTGCTCCTCCATCTTCAACCACCAACCGACCGCCGGTCACCACAACACTACTCCCTCTACATGATGCCACCATCCTCCTCCAGCAAGCAGGATCAGCCAAGTGAGAGTCGCACATAACGGCACAACATTGAGCGAGCAACAACAGTAGGTAGCCGTAGGTCGCACCACCATGTCTAGCCACCACAAGCTCAGCTAGCTGCTAATGAGCAATGATCAGCCTCTAACAAAGCTTCCCTTCTCTTCACTCTCCCCGATTTACAACTCCTTATTATAAGCTAAATTGAATGTTTAATTATGTATATATATGTTCTATGATTGATTTAGAGTGGTTAATTTTAGTTTAGTTGGTCGATTTGTAAAAGTTAGAATTTTAACCCAATTATGTCCAGATTTTACGGATTCACCCAATTAAGCAATTTTTGATAAATTGATTATATAATATGCTATAAAATATATCTAATTTCATATCAAAATCATCAATTTGATAAATTTATGCATAATGAATTGAAAATGAATTTTTAGGTCAAATTCCACTTGTAATGAAATTGGATTGCATAATTGAGTTATTTCACTCAATTGATTTTACAATATCATCCAAAATGTATTTACTTTTATATTTGAAGTGTTAATTTGGAAAAATTGTGTAGAATTGTTCATAAGTAGATTTGTTTGTCAAAACTCTTAGAGAGCAAATTTGGATTGTGAAATCGAGTTATTTTGTTTAATTGATTATGTAATTTACATTAGAATAAATTTAATTGCAATTGCAAACCAACAATTTAAATAGTTTAGGAAGAATTCAGTACTGGATTTGCATTCTGCACTCAAAAACCCTAATTATGCTAAATTGGGTATTTATTTTATTGGTTTTGATCAATTGATTATATAATATGTTATAAAATATGTGTAATTGCATTTCTAAGCATTCAATTTTAATAAATAAATAAATTAAATTATATTTTTGGGCCTAAAATCCTAGATTTCAAGTGAAATTATGAAATTGGTCATTTTTATAGTTGTTTTTCTAAAATTAATTTTATATAAATAGCTAAAATGATCTTAATTGCATTCTTACACCTTCAATTGGATTTAATTGATTTCAATTATTTGAGTTTGAGTCTTGGGCTTTAAAACCCTAATTTTAGAAACCGATTGTCTTGAAATGGCTACTCGAAAGATTATTTCACTGAAATTGATTATCTAGATTTGATTAAAATTAGTTTAATTATATTCCTAAGCTAAAAATTTAAGATAATCAAATTTAATTAGTTTGGTTGCATTTCGAGCTTAAAAACCCTAATTTTTGGATAAAAAAAAATATTTTGCTTATGCTTCATGTACCTAATAGATTACTAGTTTTTATTCAAATAAATTGAATTGTATTTTTATTTTATTGGGTTGGATTGGTTCCCTAAAATTGGTGGTTTTGCGTTTTTAATTATAGAACATAATGACTAAATAATTTTTGGTAAATTTAACTTATAATCCATTATCCTTTCCATGAGTTTCTATATTAATTTGAAATGGCCCATGTGATATGTGTTTATCCTGATTTGATATTTAATTTTAAATATTAGCAGATTTACACTTGCGAGTTTTAGGTTTTTGACATGTTTTGCAAAAAATATCATTTGTGTCTCCTTGTGCTTATTTTATTATAATATTTGAATTATTGATTAATAAGGTTGTCTCTAACCTAGTTTTCTTATTTCTATCTATGATCTAGGAAAAATTTCTTGTGGATTGTCGAGCTATCGATAGCTTTCTCTTTTTCTCAATTTGCTTAGCTTGCTTCAGATTTAGGTAAGCCATTACTTACCTTTACTTTTTTGAGTATTCTTATTGATTATTTAATTATGTCAAGCTTATATTATTTTCTTATGCGGTAATTGTATGTATGTTTGAGTTTATAGACTTAATGCAAACATGTGTTAGTATGACTAATGATTACTATATGTGTTTGAGTATGTGATGGGTTGAGTATGATTATATGGTTATCATGTCCATCTAATTATGAAATATTTGGTGATTTTTGTGTATGTTCTAATGTACCTAAATTGTAATCAGTTTAGAAAATCATATACGTGGTTGAGTATGGATTGAAATTGTATGATACCTTATGTTGTATTTTATGCCATGGAATTATTCAGCTCTAATGTCACCTAAAATAATTCAGCCTTAGTGTCGTATAAATTGGTTCATCTTTAAAGCCCTTGGAATAGTTTGGCTTTAATGCCACTTGAAATTAATCGGTTTTAATCCCCCATGGAATTTATATAATAATGGAGATTTATTATGTTGATGGATGTGAGTTAAGTGCTATTATGTGGGCCTGATCTATGATTGGTTGAATCTTTAAATAAAAAATTAATCACTTAAAGTTAAGTAGCTTATGTCGGGAATTGTACCACTCTAGGTAGCTATCTTAGTTAGGTTTGGTATTCACTTGGTACATCTTAAAGTTTTTCTCTTCTGTAATCTTGGGTGCCTTATGAGGTCCCAAGATGCCTTCTTCTACTCTATAGACTATAGGTGCCTTGATATATTTTAGCCCTATAGGGGATATGCATACTTAAGTGATTAAGTATCTTATTTATTGGTAGTCTGGTTACGTTTTTTAGCGGCTCAGTTAGGGCTAGTACCATTTGAGTACTAAATTATTTGTTATAATCCATTTGAGTCTCTATCCTTATGATAATATAATTAAATAGTTGTGATCACATTAATAAAATATAATAATAAATTATTCTTTTTCACTTATGGACTTTATATTTCTTTTTCCTATGTATGTCTTTTGGTTGTTTCCCTTACAACAATGTCTCCATATGATGCATGCTATCTTCTAGGGTAGTGTGTGTTACTTAGCATGTGATCATGACTTCTTGCATGCTTGTACCCTATGTATTATCATGTCTAGTCATGTAGTTATAAGCATGAATCTATGACCCCATGCTTTATTATATGTGTCACATGTATAATTCAGCGTGAGTTATTATATGAGTAGAATGGTGCATGTATCGTATATATAATTGAGAATGGCTTACTGTATGAGTGGAATGGTTCATTTAGCACATGTATAATTGAGCATTAATATTGGAAACTAGAGATTACCATATCTTATGTATATCATGTTTCCTTCCATGAGTTAGGTAATTGTGATTTACTCAACACTAGACCCATACTAATACTACCTTGGTGGAATGGATCTTGTGGCAATCCTTTGATGGTGGGGAGCAGACCTCTTGTGGTTGGAGATAGATGTTATTGTTGAGTTGATGGATTGGTTTAAGAAAGTAGGCAATCTGGAGTTTATCCCTTGGGCTTTATCTTTATTTTGCTGTATTTATTTTTGGAAGTTTTCAAGTGTTGTATTAAAATTCAATGGAGTTGTATTTTAATTTTAATTTTCCATTACTTTGATAAGCTTATAAAATCTAAGATTATTTCATAGGTTTCCACTGATTTATTCAATGATGATTTTTATTAGTGAAATTGTTCACTTACCATTTGCTTGTAGATATCTCCATGTAGGAGTTTATCATCACGACATAGATGATGTTTGAATTTTTATTGGATAAGTTTTAGCCTTAAATCTAGTATGAGATAGATGATGGATATTTATCTTACGTTACATGTGGCAGTAACATTTCCCAAATGCTATTTTAGCTTCTACATAATTTTATAAATGAAAATTTTTCAAGAGTTAATTTTGGGAGTATTACAATAACCCCCTCATGTACTTCAACAAATAAATCATGCACACTAGAATTAGGTATATACAAAAACTAAATCATGCACACTAGAATTAGGTATATGCATCTTAAGTTTGAAGAGATAGTTATCTTATAGTAAATAATTACCAAAACTATTATTATTTTTTCACGCATTATAGATATCAACAAAATCTTAATCTTTATCATATAGTTCCTATAACATATAAAATCCCAATAATTTAACATCCTCCATAACCAATATCATGGATCTTCTACACAAATCATCTTCTCTAGGAAAAAGCAATTTAAGTACACAACATGGACTCGTTCTTTCCCTCACATACCCTTTCCCTATAAGCGCTTGTATTTTTTTTTCTAACTCCTCATCCTCCTCTAGATTTCATCGATATATAAGCTTATTAGGTAAGGACACAATAGGTATTAAATATATGGCATGTTTTAATCTTTAAAAACATCATGGTACTCATCAAGGAGTTTATCTAATTGAGGATTATCATTATTTCTCTCCCCTTGTAGAGGTTCTTTCATTACCATAAAATAAAAACTTCCTTCTTCTTGAATATATTTAAGTCTTTTTATTCTCAACTATTCGCTCATTATAACATTTAGAAGGTTTAATTTTATACTTATTCTTATCTTTTTCAACTAGATATTCATCATTAACACCATTAAAAATATCATTTCTTTCATATTGTCATAGTCTACCTAATAAGATTCCCCATGCATCCATAGGTAAAACATCACATAGCACATCATCATGATAGTTATCAATTTCAAATGATACTAGGGTTTGTTTTATTACCTTGACTCCTTTATCCTTATTTGACTATTGAATAAAATAAGGCTTTTGATGTAGTGTAGTTTTCAATCCCAAATCCTTAACCATTAGTTCATTGCCTACATTTTTACAAAATCTATTATCCATGATGATATGAAAAACCATATCTCCTACTCTTCCTTTTGTCTTAAATACCTTCTCACTTTGAGTAGGTTGCACAGTAATTTATACTTGAAGTACTCTCTCCAAGATATAACAAGCACTCTCTTTTTCCTCAAATTCACTAGATACTTCCTTAAAAGGCTTAAATTCAGGATTTTCATCACATGTCCCCAAGGCTTCAATTTCTTGTATTGATAATACCCTTTTATTAGGACATTCATGAGCGAAGTGTCCAAACCCTCAGCATTTGAAACATTACCCAGTAGGGACATCATTTACTTTAATTTTTCTTTTCTTCTCTCTAGTAATTCCTTGTTTTATATATATATATATCAAGATTGTTAGAAGTTGAAGTACTCACTCCAAGTTTTGTAGCTTGAGTACTTGAGTAGTATTTTGTAGATGGAGTACTTTATTTATTATGAGGCTTAGTGGATTTAATTTGTTTTTCAAATCTCGGGGATTGTTTATGATGCAGGAGCATCCATTGAACATAATGATTGTCCTATTAATTCTAATCCTCAAGGTAAGGAAGATGATTTAGCTTTTATAATATTGGAGCCTATCATGTTAAATATTCTTGATAATTCTAATATGCTTGACATTAAAAACCATTCAAGTTATTCTTGTAGGTATGTTACATATTTGCAAGAAGATGATGTTCATACACATTGATGTGTACAAGTATTCCAAGGCATGCAAGACTATGACATACATGGGATGATACATTACAACAAGAGATAGAGTGATGATATTCATTATTTTTATAAACTTGTTGTAAACCCTAACCCTAAGTATATTTTATGTAAGTTAGGGTATGGCTATAATTTCATGTATGTATCTTAGTCTATTGTATAGCTTTGTAATATTAATCCTTAGTATCATATAACCAATGATATTATTCTATGGATTAAGGTTAATATGGGCTTAATTCAACCATGATTAATGGGCTGGATTAGGTGGGTAAACTTGGCTGGTTAAGGAAGCTCACCACCAAGCTTATTCTTTCCTATATATACCTTTTGTGCACAATATTTGTATAGAGAATTGAATAGAATGAATAATAATAATTTTGATAAAACTTTGAGCAAGAGATCTAAAGTCTAATCCTCCCTTTTGGGTCTGTATTGAGCAAGTAAAATCCGGGATTAATCCTTCCTCAAATCTATATTCCATACGACACATTTGAACACCTTCAAATCTGTTGAACACCTTCATCTTGTAACATCAATTTCTTCATCCATAATCCACCAAATCACTTCATTCTTTTTGCATTAGATCGTGGGTGACAGCTTCTAATACAAATTTCGATCCAATCTTCCGTTACTTTGATAAAAACCACATCATTTTTGGTATCAAAGCTTCATTTGTTCGAAGCCGATTTCTGTCGACCTGAAATTGTGGTGTGTTCTTTCACCAAGAACTCCAAGGATACTCCACCATTTTTTGTAACTCTTGATTCTTGATGAACTTCTTTAAGTTTTATTGAAGTTCTTGCAATCTTGCAACGATCTTGTTGCATTTTCCCTCAACTTTTCACATAAAATACCAACAGAGTTCGAATTTCAGCAGCACCAGTTTGGTTGGTCTAGTTGCAACAATCGTGTGTGCCTCTTCAGCACTTGATTTCTATTGTATTCTACTCTCTATTAGTTTTTGATCAAGTGTATGACAACCCCATTCAATTTCTCTTCGTGCAAGTAAGAAGAAAAGCTTCAAAGTGTTCGACATCCCTGGACAGTTCTCAATCGCCCGAAACAGACCTGGAACTTGCAGGCCGTGTATTCGATTCATTTCTCATCAATTTCTCTCAAGAAATTATTCCATATTCTACCTCTGGATGTCCTATACATTTCCTATGAGGACTTCAACACGAATATCCCACTGGAAGACAAGTTTTTGTTGAAAATACAGAAACATGTTCTATGATTTTATGTGAAGCCCGAAACTGACCTGGAACTTGCAGGCCGTGTATTCGACTCATCTCTCATACATTTCTCTCAAGAAAATAGTCCATCATCTACCTCTGGATCTCCTCTACATTTTCTATGAAGACTACAACACGAAACGCCCACTGGAAGACACGATTTTATTGACAACACAGAAACATGTTCTATGATTTTATGTGAATCATTTTCACACCTATTATTACTAATCTTTCATTGTTTGTGTGTACCTGCGTGCAGTGGCTATTATTGGGGCTTAAAGATCTCCTTGTACCTAGATAAAGATTGCAGGTAGTGTTTGATATTTTCTTTAGAATTAGAAATTGGTTTGTGCTTTGTTTGGTTGTAGGCAAAACGAATCCAGCACCTACATTTGTGGAAGATATATTGTGTGCATCAAGAAAGGTTGTGTGTCAACCTTCACCATGGATAGTGAAGAGGTGCGTGCCCTTTTTGAGTCCATCAAAAGCCTCACCACATGCATGGATTCCCAACTACAGACTCAAAACACACTACAACATCAATTCCAAAGTGTAGAAGCAAAGTTGGCCGACCAAGAGAAGTATAAACCATGGCAACCTCGAATGGAAACCACACATGATAGTGTGGAAGGGAGAATGAAGCCGATTTACCATACCAAGAATGGGCGTGGAAATTTCAATATTTCTCATCTTGAAGATGGAGAAGAGTAGACAAATTCTTTTGGCTCAAGCAACCAAAGAAGAGCACCTACATTCCATGTAAGAAATCCACACCATGAAGATCAAGGTATTAAACTTGAACTTCCTGAATTTTATGGTGATTTTAATGTGGAGTCATTTTTTGAATGGTTGCATGAGATTGAAGCTATTTTTGAGTTTAGAGAATATGATGATGATAGAAAGTGCAAATTAGCTACTCTAAAGTTCAAAAAGTTTGCTCGAATTTGGTATGATAACTTAAAGCGAACTAGGGAAAGACAAGAGAAGTCTAAAATCAAATCTTGGGAAAAACTTAAAAAGCACTTAAGAAAGAAATTTGTGCCTAGAGACTATGAGCAAGATATTTATGTTAAGATGACTACTCTAACGCAAGGCTTATTTAGTGTAGAAGAATACACTAGAGAGTTTGAAAGAATAGCCCTTATTTGTGATGTTCATGAAAGAAAGGAACAAAGATGTGCTGGATACTTAGGTGGTTTGAATAACTTAATAAGAGACAAAGTTGATATGTACTCTTATGACTCTCTTGATGACTTGATAAAATTGGCTATGAAGATTGAAAGACAAACCAAGACAACAAAAGCATATGTTAAGTCTAATGCCTGTACTTTGACTAAACCCTATTCTAACACCTTTACACCTAAATCGACATTTTCATATGATAGAAAGAATAACAAAGATGATAAAGGTAAAAATAAGGTGGTTGAAATGGCTAATAAACAATGTTTCAAATGTAAAGGATATGGACATTTTGCTAGAGATTGTCCTAAACAAAGAGCCTTAATCTTACATGACATAGAAAACATGGAACCATGTAGTGATGATGAATTAGAAGTTGAATCTCCTAATGAAATATTAACTATGGAAGAAGAAGAAGGAGACCCCTGATTTGTAATTCAAAGATTCTTGCAAATACAACCTAGTATTACACCTACTCAAAGAGAAAAGATTTTTAAAACTAAGTGTAAAATAGGTGATACAGTTTGTAGACTTATAATTGATAGTGGTTCATGTACTAATGTTGCTAGTGAGGCAATGGTTAAGAAACTTGGTTTGGAAACTACTAATCATCCTAAACCCTATTATTTACAATGGTTAAACAAGGATAAAGGAGCTAAAGTAAACAAAAGAGCTTTAATCACAATTTCAATTAGAGACTATCATGATGAAGTTCTATGTGATGTTTTACCTATGGATGCTTGTGCATTACTTTTGGGTATACCATGGCAATTTGATAGAAAAGCAACTCATGATGGGGTAACTAATGAATATGCGGTGAAAAAGGAAAAACAATTGTATAGGCTCAAACCTTCTTTATATGATCATATGCCCTTGAGTGATGATAAAGAGAGATTATTTTTACATGAAAAGGCTATGGAAAAATGTATAAAAGAAGAAGGAATTTGTTATGCTCTAGTTTCTAAAGATTCTAAACCTGACAAACAACAACTTAAAGATCCTAATTTGATTAAGTTGCTTGATGAGTATAATGATGTATTTCCTGATGACTTACCTCCTGGATTACCACATAAAAGAGGTATAGAACATGCCATTGATCTTGTTCCTGGTATGCCTATCCCTAATAAATTGGCTTATATATGTAAACCGGAAGAAGATAAGGAATTACAAAAACAAATACAAGAACTTATGGATAAAGGATTTGTGAAAGAAAATATGAGTTTTTGTATAATCCTTTCAAATACTGCTTATGTCAAGTTTATGACTTATTTTTGGAAAACTTTATGGAATATGCTTAGTGTGTATGGTGTGAATCCTAACATGCCTATTAACATGATTCCGTTGAAAAAAGGTGAATTGAAAAACTATGAGGCTAAAGAGAGAATAAAATTTTTTCAACAACTTCACGAGAAAATCAAAAATCATATTGAAAAATCTAATGCCAAGTATAAAGCTCAAGCGAATAAGCATAGAAACTCTTATGTGTTTTCTCCTGGTGACTTAGTTTGGTTACATTTACGTAAAGAGAGATTTCCTAATTTACGTAAAAAAAAGCTAATGCCAAGAGCCGATGGTCCATTTAAAATACTTAGGAAGTTTGGAGATAATGCTTATGAACTTGAACTTCCAGATTCTTATGGTGGAATTTCAAGAAATTTTAATGTTGGTGATTTGTCTCCTTATTATTCTGATGAAAATTTGAGGGCAAATTCTTCTCAACTTGGGGAGTATGATGCAGGAGCATCCATTGAACATAATGATTGTCCTATTCATTCTAATCCTCAAGGTAAGGAAGATGATTTAGCTTTTATAATATTGGAGCCTATCATGTTAAATATTCTTGATAATTCTAATATGCTTGACATTAAAAACCATTCAAGTTATTCTTGTAGGTATGTTACATATTTGCAAGAAGATGATGTTCATACACATTGATGTGTACAAGTATTCCAAGGCATGCAAGACTATGACATACATGGGATGATACATTACAACAAGAGATAGAGTGATGATATTCATTATTTTTATAAACTTGTTGTAAACCCTAACCCTAAGTATATTTTATATAAGTTAGGGTATGGCTATATTTCATGTATGTATCTTAGTCTATTGTATAGCTTTGTAATATTAATCCTTAGTATCATATAACCAATGATATTATTCTATGGATTAAGGTTAATATGGGCTTAATTCAACCATGATTAATGGGCTGGATTAGGTGGGTAAACTTGGCTGGTTAAGGAAGCTCACCACCAAGCTTATTCTTTCCTATATATACCTTTTTGTGCACAACATTTGTATAGAGAATTGAATAGAATGAATAATAATAATTTTGATAAAACTTTGAGCAAGAAATCTAAAGTCTAATCCTCCCTTTTGGGTCTGTATTGAGCAAGGAAAATCCGGGATTAATCCTTCCTCAAATCTATATTCCATACGACACATTTGAACACCTTCAAATCTGCTGAACACCTTCATCTTGTAACATCAATTTCTTCGTCCATAATCCACCAAATCACTTCATTCTTTTTGCATTAGATCGTGGGTGATAGCTTCTAATACAAATTTCGATCCAACCTTCCGTTACTTTGATAAAAACCACATCAGTTTACTTATGTCATTTCAAGAATCATATATACAAGTTTCTACCTTATCTCAAATCATCATATTAACGCCACCTAAAAATATACCATAAGTTTATTCCCTCCTTCATAGATATCACATATAAGTGCCAACCATTCGAACTCCCTAAAATACTCTTCAACACTTAGTAGGCCCTACCTAAGAGTAATCGATTTAATATAGTTATTTCGTTTCATAATCTTTAGGAATAAATTTCATCCTTAGATACTTTTTAAGTTTCTCCCAAGATTTTATCTTTGATCTACCCTCTTATTCCCTAGTCCTCTTTAGATTATCATACCATATTCTAGAAAAAAAATTTGCTCATCTTGATAATATTCAAATTCAAACATATCCTCCACTTTATGTAGCCACACAATAAATATGTCTAAATCAAGCATACCACCAAAATTGGGAAGATCAAGCTTAATGCATTTATTTCTTTTGTATGATGCTTTAGTTGATAGTAATGGAGCTCTCTATTACTCCTACTCTCTATAGACTCTTCATCATCGAATATTTTTAAATTAAGGTACCTTTCCTTAGCTAAATTATTTAACCTTAATGCATTCCCTAATCAATCTCTGTAGAATTTCCTATGTGCTTGGAAATTTTGAACTAAATATTATTTAGCAAGCCTAGACTCTAACTTTTGTAGTTGAGTTTGTATTGCAACTATTTGCCTAAGTTGAGCTCTAGTGGCATCTAAATTGTTTGAAAGCTTTTGAATATCTTTGAAAGTGGCTTGGAAATTATGTTCCCCCTCCATGATTCAACTATTATAATTCTAGACACTTAGATTCCATTAGTTTTTTTTAGATTGATTATACCCAAGACACTTACTCCTACAAGATATGTCTTTTTAGATTGTTGTACACAAAATTTTGAGTTCAATGAGTCCAATACATAATAAGAAAGAAAGATAGAAATCATACAGCAGAAAATAATTTCACAAAACACTTATCTTACTAAATTCTTGATGATTAATTTAATAAGTTTCAAAACTTTAGTTCAAAAATTTGTCAAAAATATTGTACTAGTGTCGAGCCTATTTAGCATAAGATCATGCACAATTATCTGCACTATCCCTAAAAAACAAGGTCTTCAACATTCAAAAACCAAAGAACCAAAAACACATGAGGAAATTTCTCAAAACACATGCACATATACTCGACCACACATTGCAACCAAACATTCTCCAAATTCATGCATGTTCATTTATACCTAATATCAACTTATAATCACCAATGTGATTACATAACATCAAATGGAAGTAAATAATGTAAATTTTCATGTAAAAAAAAATCAGAATTTTTTTAAAACCGCATATAGCATGTACAATTCTTCACACACCACACGTATAAAGTTTTCAAAAACCTTAGTTTAAACCCTCATGCAAGAACAACCAAGATCCTATTAAGAACCATGTAAGATTACCTTGAATACATTCAAGGAAAATTATAACAAGTAGGGATTTCAAAGAATTAAAAAAAAACAAGTGCATCAAGATTTGAAGGACTCAAGCAAGATGATCAATAATATTACAAGAACTTCTAAGCTAGCATAGGTTTATTTTGAATTTAGCAATGGAGTTTGCACTTAAGTTGATGCCACTCATATCTATGTATTTTATACCATTCTTTTTTTGTAAGTAACTTAAATATTAATACTTCTAGAACGATATCATAAGGTATATCATAAGTTTCATCGAATCAATTCAATCTATCTCAGGCTATCAACATGGGCCACTAATGATCTATATGATTCACGATGGGTCATACTAGTTATTCTAGTGGTTATTTCCTTAACAATCAACCTATAAATCTATTGTGGTTCATGTCTCTCTTGATAGAAGATTCTTTAATTTCTTTCATGATCAATATGATAGACAGTTGCTACATACAAACAACGCAATATTTGCCTTCTATGAAAAGGACCTCGACCACCACTTTCCATCCATCTCAGCACTCTATTGAAGGAGGTTGCATCATGCCTACATCCAAAATTTTAGATTAAAGACATCCAAACCTATTGGTAATAGCCATATTCAAAGAATAAGTGTTCCACTAATTCCTTATATTCCTGAAACAATACACATGTATCTTCCACATTAAATCATATAGCTATCATTTTTTCTTTAGTAAAGAAGTGTTTATGAATCACAACCCATACGTGGAACTTGTGTTTGGGTATAGAGGTAGGATTCCAAACCACCTTGTACCATCTTACCCTTTCATTTGTATTTCTTAGATCATTATATACCCTCAAGATGTTGTAGTCCACTGAGTCTTCATCTTGGGTTTGTGCATTGGTATGAATTACAGGCATTATCATCTCTCTAACTTCAAAATTCTCCATAAAAACCATGATATAGACATGGAAAATGATATATTCCATAGGTCTTTTCCTTTCATGATGTATATATGTATCCATCTCACCCACAGAGTATCTTTCTTTAGGTGCACATTCTATAGTAGTTTTCCACACATTGCCACATTCCACCATTCTAAATTAAACAAACCAAGTCCACCTTCTTGTTTGATACCAATTTTGATGTGGAAGATCATCACCAAACAATCTTCAACATTTTTAAGAACTTTTTTTCATAAGCCTCAAGTATTATAAATTCATCAAAGTATCGATTTGGTGTAGAATTTGATATGAATGTTGAATATCCCTTGGAAGTTGGCAAAGATCTAATCCTAAGATCTTAATCCATTTAAAGACAAATATTTTATTTGTCAATATTTGAAATCCACACATTAGAGAAATGTCATAGCATTTTTTGCACGCCTAAAAGATCTTTTTATGTTTATATAAAAGTTGGTAGTAGATTTATCCTTTTCTTAACATGTATTGTACCTTTATTATTAATAACCTAATTATATCTCATTTTTACTACAAATTCAAGGAGAAAGAAAAACTTTAAGGCCATGATTTTTGTACTAGTTATCCTTGTTCTACAAATGAGCATAGCTTAGGATAAAGCATATGAAATTATAATTGACAAGCTTGGAACTAATGTGGCTACAATAGAATTACCGTAAGATATGTTCCACGTTTTTCTTGAAGTATCCTTATATGTATAATATTAGGATTTAAGGTATTGAATTACTATAGACAAAATATAAGCCTCATCATTATAGATCAAAAGTATTCATTTTGATACTTTATGTATATATTTATATAATTTTATTTTTCTTAAGTTTTTTTATTACTAATGATAACAAACATTATTTGTATGTTTCAATATATACAGTCGAATATGGTTGGAGGACTATACGATTATGGGTTTTTTATATCATAAAGAGTAATATATCTTGATTATAGACCCCAATGCAATTTTAATGCATGGAAGGCTAATCTTAAGGCTTTTGATAACAATTTCTTACTTTTGTTTGTGAGTACTAATACATATATTTGATAGCTACTAAATTATAATGCATAAAAATAAATCATAATATTAACCATATAACCCATTGTTTTGGGGTAAATGTATTGTAAAATCATGTAAGTTGTTTTCCTACACCATATAATCCTATGTGTGCACAATAAAAGCTTTTGCCTAAAATTTATTTGATGCTATTAATTTTTTGTTACAAAGTAAAAACTTTCACTCAACAAGGTTTGTGAATCTTTAGGAGACTATGTGAATAAAAATTTATGACTTCCTTCAACTTCTCTCCATCATCTTCCTCACTCAATCACTCACTAACACATCCATTTTACCACCAAAAGTATTAACCCCACCTGTAACTTATTCATATTTACAAGAAATAACCATGCCATGCATTAGAATGTCTTATATATTATCTGTATCATACTATATATCATGTTTTAATAGTTGAAATGTATCTTCAGTAGCTGAGGACCCACACAAATATTAAGCTTGCAATTTAAGTTGTGGGTCCTTGTAATGATCATTAACAAGGGATTTCATGGATTTGTGTAGGTAGGTCATGGTTATTAATGGTAATGATGTTAGGCTTGTGGTGATGAACATAAGTTAAAATTTAGGTTACCAAAAATTTTTATTTCATACATCTCTATGTATTTTTGAACTTTATATATATAAGGCCTTGATGTTAAATCATATTTTATTACTATAAAGTTTGGTTTAGATTTCATAAACTTTCATCTAGCATGGGCTAGATGATTGATTAGATTTATCATATGTTATATGTTTTTGTAATATCGTTGATTTGGTTTGTGAGCTGCCATAAATGAAAATTATGTAATTTTGGTTTCCATACACCCTAGAGACTAGATTTCAATATCTAAAATTGAAAATAAAGTGTAAGTATAGAAGAACTCCTTTGACGGATTTGTCTTTAGATCCAAGTTTCCCTTTACTTCAATGGAACCTCTCTTTAAAGGCATCTAACAATACCATGATAAGTAATCTCACCTTTATATACATGTATATATATAGATGGAGTATTGAGTTTTGAAACTAATAATATAATATTCACGAGTATATGTTTGATAGTTAAGAGTAATTATTAATAATTACTAATTAAGAATCATATTACTTATTAATAAAAGTTAATAATAATAATTATAGGAATTTGGCAAATGAGTATAATTAATAAAAATATAACGATAAATGTATAAAATAATTTAAATGCCTAATGAAAGATATTGGGGCTTACCCATAAATAATAACATGTTGGATAAATATAGATAATAAAGTTATAAAAATAATATGGAAAATGAACAACTTGAAGTAATATTTCCCAAATAATATAAAACATGATTGTATACCAAATAAGGCTGAAATATTACTATATTGAATGATGTACAAACTTGAGGTTATAAAATAAAACTAACACCTTAATTTTACTATTTATAATATTTTTAGACAAAAAAAAAATCATGATCGATCTTTGAGGGTTTGAGGGAGTATTGTTTAGTCTTTCAAGCATCCATGGGTAAAGTAGAAGTGAAGACGAACTATAGTAAAAATTATGAACATAATATATTGATAGATGAGATTTATTGATTATTTTCATGTCTAAAAATATCATTTATCCCTCATTAATTCTATTAGATTTAATCTTTTCGTCGAGTTTTCCTCCTTTGAATAGATTTTACAGGAAAGAAAAGAATTGAAGAAATTTAAGGAGAAATCAATGAAAAGAAGAAATCAAGTAGAGAACACATCAAGAAATGTTGCATCAAGGAGAGAGAAGTTGGAAAGAGAACAAATACATCAAGAGAAGCTAAGCTGAAACTTTCAAAGGAATTGAGTGGAAAGATCAAAAACATGGGGTTCCCGTGTTTCATAAACACGGGCCGTGTTATTTATCCCGAGTACTGATCTTTAAATCCTTGTCAGCAGAGCAGTTGTAAGCAAACACGGGGGTCCCGTGTTTCCAAAACACGGACCGTGTTTTCATTTAAAAACGTGTAACTGTCTGCGCGACTTGTTTCTGATAAATTTTATCTGAGAACAGAGTTCGGGACAGAACGAGGGGATCGAAAAACATTTGGAATGTATTTTTCTTCCTTTATTCCTTTAGAACATACATGTAATGCACAATTCCAACTTTTGATCTTCTTGAATTCTATTGATGATTTGACATTCTGCACTTCAATTGATAAGTTTCCTCTATTCCTTTGTAAATTTTAGTATCTTCATTTTTGCTGAATCTAAGTAGGTTTTCTGTAATTTTTTTTGTGTTCACTACATTATCATCTAATTGTTGCAATAATAGAATTCGTGAATGCGTTGTTGTTATTAATTTTCAAGATATATGTGTAATTGTATGAATTGTGAATATGCAGAAATTTGAGTAATTAGAACAGGGTAGGATGATTTGAGGATGGAATTATAACCTAATTACCATTTCATACTTTAAATGTTTGATTCTATATGAGGTTTAATTGAATTAATGGATCGAATTGAATGATTCCATATCATAGATTAAGATTCTTGAACTAATTAGATTGATCACCTATTTGGTTTAGAACTTGATCTTTGCTAAGACAATGAAATTAACCCATATTTGTTAATTAAATTTTTCTATAGTAGCAAGATGATTATTTATTAATCTTATCCATTAATTCGTGCAATTGCATGATCCGAGCTTTTGTGATTATGATTGTAGTTGGCTGCTTCCCGTTCATAATGCTACCATTAATTGAATCTAGTGTTTGTAACCTAGATTATTAAATGGGCATAAAAATAAATTGAGAGCATATTCAATTTATTAAGGTTGAGAGGAAGTATGGGAATTTGTTATTTTGAGTTTCCTAAGTCAACATTAAATTGTTTATAATCATTCTTCTTATTTGAATGTATGGCATTTTAATTCCATCACCAATTCATTCATTCCCTAATTGTCAATTAGTGATTAAGATTTAGTACAATCGAATTTAGTATAAGAGTCAATGAAATTGTATAAACGGGGTTATAACATCAATAGCAAAATTAGTGATTAAAACGTCATTCCTTATGGGTTCAACTCCTTCTTGCCATATACTACGTATTTGGGAATTAGGATTTATTTATTAAATTTGTTGTGCATACGACAATGCATCATATATGTTATGAAAGTGTATTAATAAGGACATAATATAACACCTCTAGTTTAATATGTATGTTAGTTTTGAGTTTTTCACATAAATTAAAAAAGTTTATAAACTACAAATATGATTTTAATAATTACAATTTACTAAATGATTCTTAAAAGTTAAAAGGCATCAATGAATACAAGTAATATGGGAAAAAAGTGAATTAATTAATACATTGAAAATTCAATATGATGAATAGTTTGAATGGGAGGGAGTATATCATATTTTAGTTTTACATTTGTAAAAACTAACCATTACCAAAATTAAAAATAAAACTTTTATGAAAATTAAAGACTATCTAAATTTTTATTACAATTTATAGTAATAAAATATTTATTACAAAAACAAGTATATATTAAATTATGGTAAATGTTGTATGATTATTTGCATGAAAAATGTTTTTGGGTCCTATTATTTGATTCCAAAATTAGTGTTTGAAATATTGGACTCGAACTCTTTAACATAATCTAATCAGAGGAAGATGGACTTGATCTAATAGGAATACCATACCATGAGTTGGGTGACTTTGGTATTCAATTAATTAACAATCATGCTATTTATTTTATTAGGAGATAGCTAGAATATTTTTATTTGGTTATGATTTGATTTGATTTAGATTTAAAGAGGTGATCATTTCTATGTTTGGTGGGAGGTATATTTTATTAGAATAATATCTTTCAATTATTCAGCCAAGACCAAGAGATAAGTTAACAAATTATGGCAAGCTATCAAAAAGATATATTCAATGAATGTTCTCTCTAAATCCCTTCTAGTCATTACAATAATAAGTCCCTTAATTTATTGATTAAATCAAGAATCCTAGTTACCTTGTTCCTAAGCATCAAAACCAATTGGGACTATTCTATTTAAGAATACTCAATCAAAACACAATAAAATATCATTCTAACCATCCAAACACACATCAGTAAAATAGTAAAGTTGTAATATCATTTTTTGTAATTATTAGCCATGAATTCATGTCTGATTCCAATCAAAGGCACCTTCACAAAAATTTAGTGATGGAGAAGCATTCAAAGTCTTGAAAGATTAACTAATGAATCATGTTGGGAAGAATAAAGAGTTAAAATTTAACAAAGTGTATTTACCCATAAATATAAATGTTATTGGAAAACTTATTAAATCAAGACTCCAACTTATTTTTCGGATATCAAATCTAAATTTTTTAGAAAAAGTTATGACCTTGTTATTATATGAGTATCAAGTTGAATTTTCACATGTGAACCGATAAAGTTTATCATAATTAGAAGTATATATGTCATTATATTTTCATATTTATTAATACGGTTTTTATTTACTTATTTGATAATTTTTTAAGATAGTAGTTAGTTAATTAGTTGCATTAATCATTTAAAAATCGAATAATATTTATTTTTTATCTTATGATTTTATTTATCTTAATATTATTTTATTAGGATGAAATTATTAATATATTAGGATTTAGTGGGTTAATATTTAGGATTCACTATTTATTTGAATAGTATTATGAATAGTAATTTATATTTTATTTAGATTTAGTTGTGGTGAGGTTACAAGAGAAGGAAGATGTTAGCATATAAACACTCCGTATAAACTCATTTAATTTGATAACGGTGGAATTTAAGTTTTAATAAAAGTTTTATTTATGTGATTTCTTATATACTTTGCCAATTTTATGCGAATGACAATTAGAAAACCTTCTATATATATTTTATATGTGTGTTTATAGAGATATTTAGTAAAGTTTATTTTGTGTTTTTTTATGAAAGATTCTTTAAAATTTATCTATGTGAAACTTTCAAAACTAGTTTGAAAATTTAATTTATATGATCCTCCATCTATATCTTTAGTTTAGGAATCATCATTTGTTTATCATCATAAAATCTCAATAAATAAAACATATAGCATGTTAAGAACAAGTTTGATGGATACCCATAAGTTTATGGTTGAGGTGTTGATTCTTCATTTAGTATTAGAGGTCTTATATTCAAATATTTAGTTTAGCATTAGTCCAAATATTCTCTTACTATTCTCTATTAATAAAAAATGGTTGGCCAACGATGCTGAGATATTTAAATCGCTTAACCAATCAAAGATCCCCTATCTCAGGAGTGAAGACCAACTTTGATTAGACAGTCTAGATCAACTTTTCTATCAACTTTTCATGATGAAAATTTTTTAACTAATGCATTATGCAAAAAAAAATAGGCATATAGCAGAACGAAAGGTAAAAGCCCAAAGATTAACCGTAAGTTATAATTATACCTCACAAGAAACAATTCTAAGGCCATCGATAGTCTCCCCTACTTATAATCCTAATTCTTCCCATGAAGATCGGGATCAAAATGTTGCTAATGCTGATAACTATGATCCAAATACTTCTAATCTATCATTGTAGATATCATGGAGGGACACAGTCATTCTAATTCGATCCATTTCAAATTTGACTGCCCTTAATTACATCCCACCTACGCTTGAAGGAGAACTTTGGAAGGTCTCCATCCTTAAGGAAAAGGTTGAGAAAAACTATAAACACTAGATGGGCACCTTGATAGGCTATGTAATTGGTCTTTATCCTAATTTGGGACAGATCATGTCCTTTGTCTATAATCAATGGCTACACTTCAACTACCGCAAGTCTAGTTACATGATAATGGGTTTGTTGTGTTTAAATTCAAAAGATATCATGATAGAGACTAGGTGATCCAATCACCCTACTGGACATTTATGAACAGACCCTTCATCCTCAAACCAAGGCATCACTAATTCCAATTTATCAACAAATATTTCCAGTTCATGCCACTATGGATAAAACTCTACAATCTACCCATTGACTACTGGAATGTGGATTCTTTTAGTCATATTACAAGTGCTATAGGACGTCCCCTATACTTAGATGGCATTACTACTTCTAGTGAGTGGATATCTTATGCCTGTCCATTAGAAGAGGTTGATGTGACTAAGAGATATATGGACTAAGTTGACATTGAAGATCCTAAGGGTAGTACAATCACGCAGCCTGTTATTTATGAATGGAGACCCTCCTTTTGTAACTTGTGTGACTCCTTTGGCCATAATCCATTGTCTTGTCCCAAAAACTATAAATTAGCACAAGCAACAGAAGTGGGAGATACCACATGCCATGCTACCTACCCAAGAGAGGTCATTACCCCTCAGTATGTACTACCTAAAAATCCCAAGCCACCTAATAAAAATGCAGCACCTATATAACAAAGGAAACCCATGTGGAGGCTAAGGTAACAACCTCTTAGGGTCCTCCCTAAATAAACTTCACAACACTAGAATGCCAATAATGAATTGCATGACATTATTGGCTCAGCTACTCTAGTCAGCAATAGATATACCCCCTAAAAGAGGAGAATGGACCGATGGATGAACGAGGGAAGTAGCTTACTACTACCCTTTCACCAACCTTTGTTTAGTTATGTTAGGGGTATGGAATATGTGAGGTCTTAATAAACCTTTTAAACATAAGGAATTAAGGCACTGGCTATTTGTAAATAATGTTTCTCTTATGAGTCTTTTAGAAACTAGAATAAAAGCTTCAAATGCTCGTCCAATGAGGAAGAAATTAGGTAATCATTTTGATATTTTAGATAATTACTCACACCACCATAACAGATGAGTTTGGTGTTTATGGGACATAAGGAAGTGGCATGTGCAGCTCCTATATACCCATGCACTAGGTATTCAAGTTCATGTTACTTGTTGCACTATGGGTATAGACCTCTACGCTTCTTTCATCTATTCATATAACCAGAGTAATAATAGGAAAGAACTTTGGCAATGGATTGAAGCTACCACTATTTCACACTCACCCTCAGTTTTTCTTGGAGACTTTAATGTAGTATTGCATGATTATGAGAAGTTCCAAGGGGTATGTCTTTTTTTGGGTGATGTAGAGTATTTTAGAACTTTTTTAAATAATATAATGGTAGTAGACCTCGACATTACAAGGTATACTTACACCTAGAGTAACAAGAAATTGGGGACTCATAGAATCATGTGCAAGCTAGATAGGGTCCTTGGTAATGTCCACTAGCTTGACAAGTTTACTAACTCCATGGTGGATTTCCAATCCACCTTCTTCTCTAACCACCATCCTATAGTGGTAGACATGAATCTTATAAGACCACAACCAAAAATCGATTCAAATTCTATGATATGTGGACCATTGATGCTAATTTTTATAGCATTGTTATAGAGGTATGACAACAACAGCACCACAACTCAATATCAACACATATCAAGAACTCTCTTTATCAACTAAGGCAAAAAGCTCAGATTCCTAAATAAGGTAATTTTTGGTAGAATTAATAGTAAAGTAAATGCCTAAAGGAGCGAGCTTGATAATATATATAAAAAATGGAGGGGTACTTCTTCTTGTACTATCCTCCACCAAAAAGAGTAGGACTGACTAAAGAAGTATGAATGTTATGCTAACTGTGAAGAAAGCTTCCTACAGAAGAAATCGAGTATCAAATGGCTCCAACTAGGTGATTCCAACAACTAATTCTTCTTTGCCAATATTAAAGCTAGAAAAAAATAAAATAATGGTTTCTAGAATTCAGTTGCTAAATGGGGATTGGGTAACATACCTTGACTCAATCAAGAATGCTTTTGCTAATTATTACAAAAGCATGCTAGGAACTGAAACTCCTAATCTTACTTCCCCTATGGACACTCTCATCTTGTAAAGACGGGAAGTGCTCACACTAAACCAATAACAAAAGCTATTGCAACCTATTTCTTTCCCTGAAGTTAAAGAAGCTCTGTTCTCCATAGGAAATACTAAAGCTCCTTGATTAGATAGTTTCACTATAGGATTTTTCAAGTCATCTTGGTATATAATAGGCAATGATATATGGTTTTTTGTTAAAGAAATATTTTACTCAGGAACTATACCATTCTTTATCACTCCTACCCTATTGTTGTTGATTCCTAAAGTAGAAAATCCTAGTAAGGTAAGATTTTAGACCCATAGCCTGTTCTTTTGTTCTTAACAAGAATCTCTCAAAGGTATTAGCATTTTGACTACGATGATATCATCAATCTATCACAATCTATCTTTGTTAAGGGTCGATTGATTGGGGATAACATATTACTAGCTCATGAACTCATTAGGATGTATGGTAGGAAGTACATTTCTCCTAGGTGCATGCTAAAATTTGACTTAATGAAGGCTTATGAATCCATTAACTAGAAATTCCTAGTGAAGGTCCTTTTGGGCCTTATGTTCCCACCTCACTTTGTGAAAATTCTTATGACCTATGCAACACAGGTCAAATAAACTCTCTCCATCAATGATGATCTCCTTCCTCCTTTCCCTGCACAAAAAGGACTAGGACAAGGAGATACTAAAGGCTTTTCCCTATCTTTTTATCATTACTCTTAAGTATCTCTCTAGGCTTGTCCATCAACTTTAGAATACTGAGGGCTTTTGAGGTCACCCAAAATACAAAAGGCATCATTTCCTTTACTAATGACCTCTTTTTTTTCTGTAGAAGTGAAATGCAGTCTGTCACCCTACACATGGACAAGTTTTATTGTTTTAGTAATACCTCGGGCCTTCACATCAGCCCTACTAAGAGTGTTGTATACTTTGGAGGTGTCTCATAATCAATTAAATAGCAAATCACTAATTTACTTTCTTTCCCTAAAGGTTCTATGCCCTTTAAATACCTTGGAGTTCCTCTCTCTTCAGCTAGATTATGCTCTAATCAAATGTTGGAGTTAGTAAGTAAAATCACTTACAAAATGTGGCACTAGTCTACAAGGTTGTTATCCAATGCTGGTAGATTACAATCACTAAAATGTTTTGTTTATGGTATCCAAATGTATTGGAGCCAAATTTTTATGTTGCCCTTGAAATTTTTCTTAAGATTATTGGTCTATGCATGACTTTCTTTTGGATTGGTAAAGCTAAACTTAGTAAAAGGGCTCTTATTGCATAGTCAACAATTTGTTTACCCAAGGAAGAAGGTGGCTTAGGATTGTTAGACATTCAGATTTAGAATGTAGCTGCACTTGGCTAGCACCTCTGGCACCTACCATATACTACTTCTTATACAATGAATAAGTTCTTTAAACTTAGAAAAACATTGAAACATGCTCTTCTTTTACTTGATCACTCCACATTTTATATGATTAGTGTGGTCTATGAAAATATTCAACCTAGAGCCTCTCCTGTCACGAGGTGGAAACTAGTTTGGACGAATAATGCATGTCCCAAGCACATAATAGTTCTTTTGATTGCCCTCACTATAGACTTCCCACAAAAGACATCATCAGTAAATTCTGCTACATTGACGACCCTTCTTGTTGCTTTTGTGATGCAATTGAGACATTTCCTCATCTTTAGTTTGATTGCCCAATTATGAAGCATTTGTTACATAATGCCTTCGCTTGCGTTAGTCTTCAAGGTTCTATCCATAGTTGATCTTGAAATCTTGATTTCTTGACTCATAGTACAAGAATATCAAGGCGGAAAATACACATAGCTCGAACCTGAAGTATAGTGTGAATCTATGAAAGTTAACATGCTTGTAACTCCAAACTTTTCTCCCGCAAAGATTGTCTTCAGAAGGAACTACTTAAGAAAGTAATCTATGTTGCCTCGGCTAGGTTTACATCCTCCTTTGGAAGGATTAGTAGTAATTTTTTTTAAAGTTGTTTGGATAAGTTCTATAAGTTTAACTGTAATATTCCAATGATTAATGCAACGTTACAACTTTTCCTAAATAAAAAATAAAATTTATTCATAAGTAATAATTAATAATTATTCATAAGTAATAATTTATTATTTCATTATTATTATTATTATGCAAATATACTCATTATTAATATTAATCATTAACAACTATTAAGTATTAATTATTAGTAACTATTCATTATTAATATAAACTAATAGTACTCATTAATTATATAAGGAATATTAACTGTTAGTTAATATTAATTAATTATTCATTATTTTTCATTAATATTATTATCTATTTAAAAATTATCATGAATTTTTTTATTAATGATGAATATTAGTAATTCTTAATCATTAATTATAATTCATATTCAAAATTAATAATTATAAATAACTTGTATTAAGTATTAATGATTATTAATCATTAATATTAATTATTAAAAATGAATAACTATTAATAATTGATTATTATTATTATTATTATTATTTCTGAATAATTATATCTTAAATATTATTTATGAACCATTATGAAATATTATTATTCATTATGATTAGAAATATGTAATTGGATAATGTTTTGTATACTCTGAATTAGTAAATGTACTAATAATACTTAAGGCCTACTCCGTAACCATTTATTATTCGACATTATTTAGATATCATTATTTCCAGTCCTTTTTTAAATATGTATCTTTCTAACCTCATTATATATATTTTTATTTCATTTGTACACCCCATTAAATGTCATCAAATATTTAAATAATATTATATAAGTACTATTATATCATTAATAATTTTAGTCATTCACCACATCCCCACAATTATGGATATTAATTACTGATAATTCATATTGATGATGAAAAATTATTCATAAGTAATTATTATTATTATTATTATTATTATATAAAATTATTCATTATTAATATTAATAATTAACAACTATTAAGTATTATTTATTACTAATTATTCATTATTAAAATAAACTAATAGTACTCATTAATTCATTATTTTTCATTACTATTTATTATATATTTAAAAATTAACATGAATTTTTTTATTAACTATGAATATTATTATTATTAATTCTAAATAATTATATCTAAAATATTATTTATGAACCATTATGAAATGTTACTTTTCATTATGATGAGAAAGATGTAATTCAACAATTTTTTGTAAACTCATTAATTAGTAAATGTAGTAATAATTTCTTTTTCTAAGTTTTAAAACATATATTTATCTACTAATTATTTATACATATTTTATGGTATATATAACAAATTATATAGACTAACAAAATCTGGGAAGAAGAGTACATATATATATATGCATTAATTGCATATGGTATTTATTAAGGTGAACATTCATTCAAGTACCTATAACACTCCCCCTTGAATGACCTACTATATTTTGTTATGTGTTTTAGATATAATGTCTCATTAAAAATCTTGTGAGATAAAACTCAATGGGAAAAACCAAAATGAAGGGAAAAAATAGTGCAATGCTTATAACACTCTTCAATTTAATGTACATCTCAAAAGTGACGCAGCCCAACTTATGTACTAACTTTTTAAATCTTCTAAGAGGTAAGTATTTTGTGAATATGTTAGCTAGATTCTCAAATAATTGAATTTGACGGACATTAACCGTTCCTTCCTTCCCTAGATCATGAGTGGATAAAACATTTGGTGTTATATGCTTTGTTCTATCTCCTTTGATGTATCCTTCCTTTACATGAGTGATACAAGCTGTATTATCCTCATATATTAAGGTGGGATTATGCATGAATGTTTTCATAGCATATTCATTTTGTGGATGTTGAATTATTGATCTCAACCATACACATTCTCGTCTAGCTTCATATAGGGCTATTAACTCTTCATGATTCAATGATGTTGTAGTCACAATTTGATTTTTTAATCTCCATGATATTGTAGTGGTTACAAATATAAACACATAACTAGATTGAGATTTTGTATTGTATAGATTTGATAAGTTCCCTAAATCTTCATATCAAATTAGAATGACATTTATATGTCTTTGGTAGAATAGCTTGCGATCATAGGTACCTTTGAGGTAGCAATTTCGGGGTGTGTATTGTTGGCTAAATAGATTAATGCCCTAATTATGCTCAAACATGGTACTTTAGCACCAAGGACTTCTTCATTGTCCTCATAAGGGTGGAATATATCATCTTTTATATTTAGGAAGTAAATCACCATTGGATAGTTAAGCTAGTGTGCTTTATCCATATGAAGTCTTTTTAGAATCTTCTCGGTGTATGTTGACAGGTGGATAAAGATACCATTAGCTATGTGCTCAATCTATAAATTAAGATAAGACATTAATTTTTTGAGATCTGTAATCTCAAACTCTTTCATAAAATATATTACATTACTTTCAATTTCTTCATGTGTTCTAATGATATTAAGGTCATCAATATAAACTATAATAATAGTAAATCAAGGATGGGATCACTTGATGAAACCACATGGGCTAATTGGATCATTTTTAAATCCTCTTTTAAGAAGATATTCACTAAGATGATTATAGTACATACATTCATATTATATTAATCTATATAATTCTTTTTTTAACATTATGGCACACGTTTCTTAATGCTTTAGTATATGAGATTCAGATAGTTTAAGTCCCTTAGAGACTTTCATATAGATGTATGTATCAAGTGTTCTATTTAGATATACAATCACAACATCTATGAGGTGTATCTCTAGTCTTTAACGATAGCTAAACTAATTAAGAACCTCAATGATGTGGCATCAACAATTGGGGAGTATCTATCCTCATAATCATACCCAATCATCTAATAAAAAACTTGGGCTAACAGTGTTGCTTGTATCTTCTAATTTAATTTCCCTCAATTTGTTTGCATGCGAATAGCTATTTGTAGCCTACTAGCTTTGTGTCTCTTCTTGTAAGCACCAAGTGTCAAAATACATCATGTTTTTATAGGGATTTTATTTCTAAATAGATTGCCACTTTCCATTTTAGTCAATATTTCCTTGGTTGACATTCATTTACCATCCTTTGCTCAAGAACATTTTCATTTGACATCATTTCACATGCAACCAAATATGCGAATACTTTATCTACTATTGTGTCATTTATATCAAATTGTTTAACCTTTGGAAACATAACTTGTTGATATTTCATTATTCTTAGTATGTTTATCATCATGAACCTTTTTTGAGGTGTTTTTCTCAACTTTTGATATCATTTATCATATTGGCTTACTTTCTCATTTTTCTTTTTCTTAACTCTTTTGAATCAAATGGGCTACTATACTCAACGTACTGTATTTTCATTTGTAGGATTCCTATATAAAATTTAAGTAGGAACTATAGTTTTTATAGGAGCATTCATTTGTGGAAAATGTGACTTTATAACTTTCTTGATGCCAATGAATGCACCAGAAAATTGATTGCCTACATTTTGTAAATGAATAGTAATTTTAAATTTTTTTTTCATCTAATTTTGATCATAGATCAAGAAATGGTAAATTTATTACATTCCATGTAATATATTTTATATATAGGTCCACTTTTCTATTATCTCCCCCTAAGGTTAAGATTATTGTTTCACAAAATTGACTATTAGTGAATTGCATTGTAAACATCTCACCAATCATCCGTTAGAGATACTTCTCTATGACAATTAGTGAATATAAATTTTCATCCTTCTCTATGGACCCATTTTTTTTCTTTATGGTGGACCAATAAGAGAATACAAAACACAATCAAATATTCTTATTTGTGATACATTTGGTTTTATTCCAAATACCAATTGTAGGGAGTATTTATGATAAGAAGTTGGTATTAATCTAGTTAAGGCTACCCTATGTAATATTACATATCACCAAGTTGATGATGGTAATTTGGAACCCATCAGTAATGGTCGAGCAATTGATTAAAATTGCATAATTAAAGATTCAACAAAACCATTTTGTGCATGAATATGAGCCATTAGGAGCTTCATATCAATTCCAATGGACATACAATAGTAATTAAATACTTGGGATGTAAATTCAACTACATTTTCAAGCCTTATATTCTTTCTTATATATTCAGGGAATTGAGCACTTAATCAAATGATTTGAGCCATATGTCTAGCGAATACAATATTTCTACTATATAATAGACTTACATGTGACTCGCATATTGATGCATCAATTAGGACAATAAAATATCAAGATTGACTACATGAAGGGATAATTGGTCCAAAAGTATCTCTGTGTATTCTTACTATAAACATTAGAGACTCAGTGATGTTCTTGCTTATGGAGGGCCTTATAATCAACTTCCCAAGCGAACAAGGAATGCGTGATAAAACACAAGACTTTAAAACTTTAATATTCCTTAATGAATGTGTAATTAAGTTTTTAATATTTTTATGCGTCATTCGTATGCTTGGGTGGCCCTAAGGATTATGCCATAAAGTGAATTTTAAACTTCTCGTTATATACCATATTTATTTAAAATAGATTTATTTTAGTATAATATAATCCCAAGAAATATGGTGGCATTTTCTCAAGAGTAAATTTCTTTCCAGATTCATTTATCACAATACACAAATATTCTATCCCATTTTTCATTCTTGATTTCCATTTGTTAATCATTTTGACATATGACTTTGAATCTTATTAATTGTTTTTAAAGATTTGCTCAAATATAGTGCATCAGTAATGACTAATTTTGTCTCTTTTGGGGAGAAACACGCATACTCTTCTTGATCCTTCTATGAGCTTGGTGGCACCAATTATGGTGTTTACATTACCATTAATATATTATAGGTGAGAAAAAATGTTATTTATTTCTAAGAATAATATATGTAGTGGCACAGTCTACAATCCTTCTTTTCTTTACCATTGGATTGGTTTACAAATGTGTCCATATTCTCAAGTTTAAGAATAAAGAATAATTGTTAGAGTATTATTAAAAAAAATTTATATTCATCAATAATGGGAGTTATAAGACAACATAAACAAGGATTATAGAAATCATAAAATAATATGCTAATAGAACACATGTTAGAACATAGTAATTGCTAATATAATATGACATATTAAGAGGGAAATAGAAACATGGTAGAGATAGTATTCTCTTAATTGGTAGTATTCACCATTATGGCAAATTCATCACCATTCTTAGTTTTATCCAAAAAGTAATAAGAAATTTTTAGAATGGGAATAGAGGTCATAATATTATTAGTAAAATTAACTTCAACATTCTTGCCTTTATCCTTATTGGAGCTTTGGTATAAATATATCAAGTATTTTCTAGTTCTAAGACTACAAGCCTAGTACCCATTTATGCCACATTTATAACATAATATTTTTTTTATTTGTAGAGAATCCCTCCCATACCCTGATATATACGGTTTGAAAGTTGTATTTTCTTTAAAACTGTAATACCCAGTTTCTAAAAACCATAAATATAACTATTAACTATGTGTATTAATTGTAATAATTATTTTAGGATAATTGGTAACATATATAATGTTAATATGTGTAGTATTATTATGAATTATTAGAGACAAAACGTAATTAGGTTAAAATATACTAGATGATGCATATTAAAATTTTAAACCTAAGTTTGGTCTTACCTTGTATCCATTCATCTAATAAACCTAACATGATAAGCTAATAACCTGATAAATTTTACTTGGATATTTTACCATACTTCCTCACCTATAATTTATACTAACGTATTCTCTAATTAGTGATAGAATTATTTACCATCACCCTATTCCCTCTACTCGACGCCTTTATTCTACAAACCATTACCCTACACCATCTACACCATACCTCCCCTCTTCCCCATGTTTTCCTCTCCTTATTTTCTTCCTCTTTTCGCTATATGCCACCCCATTCTTAATCACATCTTCTCTCCCTCATGTGTCATGCCAAACCCTTGACCAAACTTGTAACCTCCTCCTTTCCTTGGCTCTCTTAAGCACATAATTTTTCCTTTCCATTCTCCCCTATCATTTTCTCCTTCCACCACCATTTTTATTTGCTACAATGCAACCCTTCACCTACCTCCTTACCATACCACCAGCCACTATCATTGATCCCTCACACCCTACACTAACATGCCCTACCCAAGCCACCTCATCAACCACGCACAAACTCCCCAAAACCACCCTCTCCCTCATGCTACGTGTCCCCTTTCCTTATTATTAGCTCTCCCCATTAAATAAACAACCACATCACCAGCTAGAATTATTATTTCACCCTATTCACCTTCAGCAATTCCAACCAAAACCACCTCAACCTATAGTAAAACCTATCGAAGCTAACACTTTTTACCATCGGCCATTTTGGTTGAAGCCCCCTCCCTTTGTGCTACACATATATACACCAAAACATTCTCCCCTACTTTGAACCTTCTTATGCCACCTTCTCTTCTCCCTTTATTGCTATTCATAGACTCCCGAGAACTAGCCACTCTTGCCATTTGTGACTCTCAAGACACGCCTTGCTCTTCCCCCTTTTTAGCCAAAGGCTTTCTTCCTTAATGCTAAGTTTTTCCTTGGATTTCCCTTGCTTTCTTTACCGATTAGTGAGCCTTAAATTATTTTAGTAATTTTATAATATTATTTTGTAATATAATATGCTAATACATATATGTTTGAATGTTAAATTCCTAAGTAATTCTTGAGGACTTTTGAGAAGACTTCTTTTGTGTAAGCTTAGATTAAGTAAATCCAATCACTCATAAGATGTTAAAATTTAAGTGTGAGAATGCCAGGATTATTTAGACCTATAATCATGCTTGGGTTTTATGCTTTTCAATATTATACCATGCAAGATAAAATGATAACATGTTGAGGGGATGATATGCATGATTGTGAAAGTTGAGTTGTATGTATGTTAATATGTCAAATGTTTTACATCCACATGTCAAAGATTTTGTTAGGATTCCCATTCTTATCAAGTTATGATTCAAATTCCATGTAAATGACTCATGATTTCTCATGTATGGTAGTTAGGGTTATAATAATTTGCATTGGACCATCTAAGTAAGATTAGGGTTAGTTTACAAAAAATTTTACTCTCGTAACCTAGGGTTTGAGATACCTCCTTGAATGTAAAGTGATGATAATATCCCTAAATATATATGTACATGCTACATGGAATATGTGATACATGAGAGTTGCATGATTATGGTTTTGTGGGCGCAACCTACTAAATGCATAGAAAGTGGAAAATATAGTAAACTGCCAAACTGCAAAGATTACTTATGGGCTAAATAATGTGGAATATCACCTTTTTGCATGCTCACTCCAAATCTCTTGAAATAATAATGTTGTTATGAAAATGAATAAAATGAAATATAAAGAATACGCCTCAAGCGCTTCTCCTATCCTAATTTCGCCCGTCATCTACGTTTCTAGGTGTTGTCTGATCAGCGATGCCGAACATGGGGAAGAAGAAACAAGTGAAAGTAAAGGCATCCACTACCATTAAATTGTCTCCCAAAAACAAATCTCGATCCCCACTTGAACAAGATGCGAAATCAAAAAAATAGGGTTTATGAGGATAATGTTCAGGAGTTCAAATTTGGTGGAGAACTGTTGAATGGACATTCGATGACACCTTTACCTGAGGAAACTCATCAAAGGCCTAAATGCTATATTGCACAAATTCCTTCCTATACCAATCTTAATAGTAATTTTGTTAAATCATAGAATCAATTAGTGGGTGTGGATTGCGCGAGTGACAAGGACTTAAAAACTATTGAACTAGAACCTAAACGTAGCTGGAGAGATATTGTATTAATGAATCAATTGCATGAATCTTTAATAGCACTCCAGTATATTCCTCCTGTAATTGTTGATGGGGTTTCGAAAGCTCAAATGATTAAAAAACACCTACAGGATGAGAGTAAATGCTGGCAGAACACTATTATTGGGTTTGTGGCTAGATCTACCCCTACTCATACTCAAATGCAATGTTTTATCACCCAAAAATGGTCCTCATTGGGCCTTATTCCTGAGGTTCTTAGCCATGACTTTGGCTACTTTCTATTTTGTTTTCAAGATTTGAGACCACGCATAAGGTGCTTGCTTGACCATACTAGTCATTTGGTATTAGACCTATGATGCTTAGGAAATGGAGCCCTGATATCCAAATGACCAAGAGTGATTGGCATATTATGCCTCTTTAGATTACTTTTCCAGAATTACCTCTTCATTTATGGGTTGTGAATTCCCTTAGTTGAATTGGTAGCATCATTGGTAAGCCTATATGTATTGATTCTATTACAGCATGTAGAGAAAGGATTTCATATCCTAGGCTACTTATGGAGGTCAATGTCAGCAAACCCATACCTAAGTTAGTAGACCTATTATTGCCTGATGGAACTTCTTGGTCGCAAAAGGTAATGTTTGAATGGAAACCCTCATTATGTAATCACTGCAATAAATTGGGACATGAAAGCTCCATATGCATGTTGAAATCGTCTCTGAGAACTACAAAACAAACTTAGGTGAAGAAGGATCATAAAGCTCCCATATATGACACTAAAGACAACATTTAGGGTCTTGAAGTGATTCCTCAACACACAGAGAGTAATACCCATAACCAAAACCCTGCAGATCTTATTGAAGAGGTGTTGAACGAGCAGGAGACTATGTTCACTCCTACTTAGGGAGTGGTGACTAGAAAATGCCCTGTAATAAAAGATACCAATAGACTTGAGATGATCATTGAAAAAGGAAAAGCAAAATATCTAGGAACCTACCATTTTCTCATCTCCCTTAGCTCCAAATAGATCAGCCCAATTTGGTAGGGAACTCCTTGACCATATGGTATCTGGTGATGTGGACAGGGGGAGGATAGGGTTCCTTGCCAGGGCTCTATGAACATTACAACATGTAATATTAGAGGGTTGAATAAAACCCTCAAACGCAAGTTTGTGAAGAACTTTGTGTCTGCCTACAATATTTGTATTTTAGGCCTTGTGGAAACTCATGTAAAGAAAAAAAAATGCTGATAAAATACACTCTATACTAGGCTTATAGTGGAACTGGCTACATAATTACCTTTATCATGGAAATGGCCGTGTGTGGATTCTATGGAATCACTAGTTCTATCATATCACCCAAATTCAAGCCATGGATCAAGGCATCATTGCCATGTTCTCAACAAGGCCCTCAAATAAGAATTACATTTGACGGTGGTTTATGCCCATAATTCTGGCCGACAGAGAAAATCTCTTTGGGATTGGTTGCAGAATCTTAAACTTCATATCATCTCTCCTTGGCTTGTGCTTGGGGATTTCAATGTGGTCTATAGGGCTGAAGAAAAACTAGGGGGGAAGGTTAACATGGGAGATGTTGAGGACTGTGTGCAGTGTTTCCATGAATGTGGATTGGATGATATCCACTACAATGGCAGCCTCTTCACTTATTGCAACCAATAGGGTCCTGACCAGAGAATTTACTGTAAGCTCGATAGGATCCTTAGCAATGATTTATGGATGAAATCCTTCCCTGAGGGTTATGTAGCTAATATTCTCAATCCCTCCTCATACCATAACCTTCTTCTTCTAAATCTGAGTGTCAAGTAGACTGCTAAGGGGAAACCCTTTAAGTTCATAAATTTCTGGGCTGATAGGGAGGACTTCATACAAATGGTAAAAGAATGTTGGGGTATACATATTCAGGGGAGCTGCACATTCCAATTAGTGTATAGACTAAAACTTCTTAAGTAGAGACTTAGGCACTACAACAAGATCAATGGTCAGGTTTCTGTCAAAGCTCAACAAGCTTGGCTGGATTGGCAGAAATGTAAGGGTAGAACAATGTTAGATCCACTGAAAAATGAGCTTGTTACTAAAGAAAGGGAGGCTAGTAAAATCTGGTATAGAAGAGCTGTAGAAGAGGAACACTTCTTCAAATAGAAATCTTATATCCAACGTATCTAGCTAGGAGATGAAAACACCAAATATTTTTATGCTAATGTCTTGTTGGGAAATAACAGAAATAGAATATGTAAGTTGGTAAATGACTCAAATCAAGAGCTGACTAGGGATATTCAAGAGGAGATTGTACTCTATTACAGAAATCTCCTAGGGATTGATGCTTCTACCCTACAGGGGATTGATGATGAAGTGATAAATGAAGGCCCTCGTTTGTCTCCTGAGGCTGCTAACTCCCTCATCATTAATCCTTCAAGATAGGAAATCCAAAAGGCTATCTTCTCAATAGGGGACTGTAAGGCTTCTGGTCTTGATGGGTTCAATGCATGGGAGGTCAATGAAGGTGATGTGGTGGCCACTGTTCAAGATTTTTGGAGGACTAGACGTCTACCGAAATAGATAAATAACACTGCTATTACCCTCATCCCTAAAATTTCTGGGGCAATCAAGATAAAAGATTTCATGCCTAGAGCTTGCTATAATATCATATATAAAGTCATCTCTAAAGTGCTGGCTAATAGGCTACAAGTGGTGATGGGTACCCTTATAGATTCCTCCGAGACTGCTTTTATAAAAGGTCGTATGCTATATGATAATGTTCTCATGGATGCTAATATTATCATACATTATTCAAAGAAAACTATTAGTCCTAGGATCTTCCTTCAAGTGGACTTGCAAAAGGCCTATGATTCTGTTGAATGGAGCTTCATCAAATAGGTGCTTGAAGCTCTGAATTTTCCCTGGCCTTTTATTTATATGATTAGTCAATGCATTTCTACTATCAATGTGAATGGTACTCTTACCAAACCCTTTATGAGTAGAAGAGGGCTAAGATAAGGTGACCCCATATCTCCTTACCTATTTGTTATATGCATGGAATACCTCCAAGACCAAAAGGTACTCTTTCTTTCTCTGGCTAACCCTCAATAGAAGATTATATACCAGGGACAGAATGAGACTTATGGAGGGGCCCAAACAGTGCCTGTTGTGCAAGAAGGAGGAAGAAATACATGAACACTTATTTTTTGATTGTGACAGAACTAAAAGCATTTGGCAATGTCTCAGGAAATGGCTTGGCATTACCAGGGGCTCCACTACCCTTTTCAGTGCCATGAGAACAATACAGAGAAACACTCACAGACATCACAATATCTGGAAAGCAAGAGCCCTAACAGTGGCAGCAGCTGTCCAGTTCATTTGGAGGAGTAGGAATTCTGTGCTTTTTGAATCCAAAACTTTTGATGATAGGAGTATTATTGTACAAGTCCAGAAATTTGTGTACAGTGCCTTATTTTTTGATAGGAACCTTAGGGAAGGCTTAACAGAGAATTATTAGTGTAACCTAGGGTCTCCCCTTTTCTCCCCTCCTATGGAGGTTGGTAGCATATTTTTGTAAGCTTAGGGCCTGTTAACCAGGGTATGCCCTGTGTAGTTGTACAGTAATCATTTTTGATATATATTTACCTCACTTCCGGGCATGGAATACCTCCTTAGGGACCTAAGACGTCTATGGATGCATCCTGAGTTTCATGGGCACCTAGGATGTCAAAGTTTGAAGATTATTGATATAAGCTTTCTAGATGATCTACTTCTCGTTTGCAGGGGGAATGTGGCTTCTATGACATTGCTAAAAGGTATCTTATCTCAATTCTCCAAATGCTCCGGCCTAATAGCAAATCCTAGAAAAAGTTCCATATTCTATGTGGGGATCTATGACAACATCAAAAAGGACATCATAGACATTATTGGCTGCCATAAAGGATCTTTTCCCTTCAAATATCTAGGGCTTCCCTTGGTCACTTCTCGTATGAATCCTCACCACTACCATAGTGTTATAGATAACCTATTAGCAAAAATAAGAAACTAGACTTGCAAATACCTTAGCCATGTAGGGAGATCTCAACTAATTTCTTTTGTTCTACAAGGGATCATCAACATCTGGGCTCAAATCTTACCTCTCCCTACTGGTATCCTCTCCCACATAAAGAAAATATGCAGGAGCTCTCTCTGGTCTAGTTCTAGTGATGGACATAAGTCTCTTGTGCCATGGAAGACAATATGTCTTCCTAAGGATGAGGGTGGTCTGGGGTTGATTGACCTTAAAATATGGAACCAGACTACTTTAGGGAAATGGATTTGGTTAATTATCCATAACAAATAGAGCATCTAGATAAGATGGGTACATGGAGTATACATAAAAAACAATGATATATCCATTGTTATCACCCGTCCCCATCATTCCTGGATTTTTAAAAACATTATGAAGATTAGACAAGTCCTGTTGCAGCACATTATAGCTGGAAATTGTTTTTTTGATGCATACAAGATTCACAAGGCCTATGAGATATTAAGATACAAGGAGAAAAATAAGTTTTGGGCATCCCTGGTCTAGAAACATTTTGGTATGCCTCGATACCCATTTATAACCTGGCTTGCCTGCTAAAAAAGCCTCCCAATCAGAGACAGATTGAGCAAATGAAACTCTCAAGTACCTATTGAGTGTGGTATTTGTGCAAGATCTATAGTATCAATGGATCACTTGTTTGTGCACTATGCTTTTGCTGAAAAAATTTGGGGGATGATTAGCTCTTGGATGGGTATGAACCTCCGGGCTTCAAACTGGGATTCTTTAATTCATCACTTATAACAGGTCGCAAAGGGGAAGGATTTTACAACTGAAAGAACAAAGGTGATAATTGGAGAAGTTCTATATGGGATTTGGCACTATAGAAACTCCACAGTGTTCAAGGGGATTTCTTGCCACCCAACACTTATGGTGAAGGATATTTTACAGTGGTTTCATATTAGACTTTGTCTATGTAATACTAGAAGGGTTGTATAAATATGCAAAATAGGAGTACATTTCCCTAAGTTGTATGCTTTAGATACTTTTGATGTAATACCTTCTCTTTTGTTTTAATAATATTCATTATTAATTACCAAAATAAATTGAATAAAATGGTGATACTATGGTTTTGAAGGTTCGTTTTTGGTAATTTTAACCTGGTATATTTTTTACAAATAATTGAATGCCAAGATGTTTTTAGAATTTTAATAGGTTGACCTTAGCTTTTACTTTGCTTGACATAGACCTATGACCTTCAAGATTACCTTAATAATTGGAAATAAAAGAGAAAATGGTTAAGTAAGAGAAAAATAAAAATTCTTTTGTCATATGTGACTTATGTGATCACCTAATAAAATGTTAATACTTAAAGTAAACGACCTCAAGTTTGAAATGGTTTCTCTCTAAAGGTCTCTACCCTAGAGGTAATGTGTTATCCCTCATTTTTTTGGTTCAATACTATGTCGTTGTGCCCTAGTTTAAGGCCTTACTCTACTTTATAGGCGACCTACGATCCCTATAGGAAGTATTGATACATAATGACTAGGTGATTGAGCTTAGAAGGATATTGTTTTGCCTTGTGCACCAATATTACCTAGCATACCACTATTTCCCTAGGTGCGAGATAAGGGTATTCTGTTGCCTTTGAGCGCCAATAAGACCAGGTGTGTCCCTATATCCCTGGGTTCATTGTATTCCCCTCAAGTAAGTAAAAATGAAAATATTTATTGCATAATAAAGTTAATGAAATGGATTTGTGTATTTAGTAGTCACCTTAGTACCCTACCTTGATATTATGATGGATTTGATCGATTGGATAGTTAACTTAGTTCCATGCCTTGGTATTATGATGGACTTGTTAGTTGGGTAGATGCCTTAGTACCCTACCTTATTATTATTTAGGATTTTTGTTTTGGTAGTTCCAATAGTTCTATTCCAATGTGTTCGGAATTTTTTAATCAATTAGATATGATTGTATACATTTGAAATGATAAGAAGTTAGGAGGTATGTTTTAACAATGAGTTTGTGATTGGACGTTTATATATGTTGTTCCATGAATATTGTTGTGGTTATGGTTCATGCTCTATGCATAAGTACACTTTTGGATTTTTTGTTTAATTGTGAAATGTGGTATACTACCTCATGGGAGGTATTGTGACTTACATAGTATAAGGAATTTTTACGGACACTACTTTTGCATATAATTACGTGATGGTCATGAAGTGGCATGAAGCATATAAGAATGGGAAGGATAAGTGGAGTATTTAGGAAGAGGTTCCATTTTAAGAGAGAGCCTTTGAGTTTAAGAGTTAGGGTAAACCGATGTCATACCTTCAGGTCTTTATACTTTTATGCCCCTTACTTTACTTTGGTTATACTATTGTACTACAACATTTATCCGTAACTTCTATTCTGTATTATTCTATTTCCATTGTTTTACTTTTGTCATGGTTTGCTTTAGTCTTAGTACTTGGCATAAGAAAGGTGAGGGAGCCAAACTTATGCTAAGTGTGGTGGTAACACCCAATAATTTGGTAATTAATGCTTCTGCAAAATAAAAATTTTAAGTTAGTAAATTAGGAGTGTTACAAAAGCCCATACCTCCATGGTTATGGTGATTAAGGAACCCCTTACCATGACCTCAACCATGATAATTATGATATCCTAACTTATGGTAATGTCTACATCCACCCTTTTATGTAGCATTAGCTTCATGTAATGTTGTAGAACTAGTGGGTCTTAAGTTATGATTTCTTTTTATAAAAAAAAAACTTGTTGTTTTGTTTAGTTACAAGAAAAACTTGTATTATTTTTGAATATTTCTTAAAATTTCATAGTCTATGTTGCTCTTGTAATAAGATATTTGATGTGTGAAATGTGGAGAGTACTTTTTCTAGCATTTTCTCATTAGTGACTACTTATTCGCATATATTTAGTCAAGATGCTATTCAATACATAGACGAGTTATAATCACTTATAATCTTATAGTATTGAAATCTTGAATGGATCCTATCATATTAATCCTTTGGTAGGAGGGCCATATTTTGGTATTTGTGTCTCTTTACTAAACTATCTCATAATTCATTGGAATCTTCTTCTTCTAATTAACACTTAGATATCATAATTTCATGTAGATGGTGACAAATAAATATCTTTACCCATACCTTTTCTTCCTCGGTTGCATTTTTATTTGCTGCGATAGTATGGTGAATGCCTCTTGCCTTTAGATGTGCTAATGTAGAAACCTTTCATTCTAGATACCTTTCATCTAACTAGTTAAAGATACTAAATGCTTTATTCTTAGTAGTTGTTATGGAGTGTACTATAAAAAAGACTAGGGTTGTAACACCCTAATTTTTACTACTAAAAAATTTTATTTTACAATGTAAGTATATAAGTAAAATATTGAGGGTTACAGTTGTAATTGATATAAATCTGGTCTATCTAACCATCTTCATATCATTCAAAAGGCTAAAATCCTTTATAGTAACATAAGGAAATTAGAAATGAAAGAAACATTTATAATACAACATAAGTTTTTAAATTAAATTCGAGTTATAATAAACACAATATAAAGTAGAGATACCATGGATCAAGAGTCTAAAACGTTATCCAGGTAAATATATCTACCAGATGATATTACTCTTCACCTAAAAACCTAGTACAAATAAGATCATTCATCTCCACATAGTGCATTATAAACATTATAGTCATCAAGGGGATCTTCTAAGACCTGCACATAAGAATCAAGGTCTCGTGCTTGTGAGAATTAGCAGTACCCATAAAAAAGGTGGTCAGTACACTATATACTGAAGAAGGGAATAATACTAAAGAATTAGGGTAGCAAATAAAAAAAGAATTTATAAAAAGTGATAAGTACACATTTAAAATATGAAACATCTCATAAGATAAATATTGATCTAGAGCTCTTTATTAGATATAACCATTTTCATTCCTTTATATACGTTGAGTTCAAAAACCCTAATATTCTTAAACTGGCGAACAGTCTGAAGCACCTGCTTAGGTACAACACACTTGAGCCACTATTATCATCCATGGAATGGATATGAAAGCATCACCTTTTTGGGGCAGAATGCTCCTAAGCCACTATTATCTCTGGTGGAATGGATATAAAAACATCACCTTAGTCCTGACTCACATACTCCTTTACTTTGAGTTATTAGTGTCTTATCCCTAGGTTATATAGTTATATTTTCATTCAAAATGAGTAGGGGCCCCACTATTCTTAATCTAATGGAACATAATAAAACACATTCTCGGGACAAAATGCCTTTGAGCCACTATCATCTCTAGTGCAATGGATATTTAAAAACATCATCCTATTAGGGCATAATGCTCCTAAGCTACTATTATCTCTAGTGGAAGAGATATAAAAACATCAGCTTGACCCAACTCATATGCTATTTCACATTAAGTGATTAGTATCTTATTCATTATTGATTCACATGCATTAAACACATTAAGTAGGTCAAGGTCATTATTATGTTCAAACACTAATCCCACACTCCTTGTATCATTCTTCATATTGGTTATTTAACCACAAATTATAATATATCATTCACAAATGTCATCATTATTATTGAACCTGAAATTCATGGTCTAACTCTCACATCATACACATATAGTAAAAATCTTATCCTAAAGTACTACTCACTAAATTACCGAAACCCTAATTTCGTAGGTAGCCATAAATATTCCTATAAGACTCATATGAACATGAAATTCAATATATATTTCCATAATGAAAACCATTAGCAACATATCAAAAATTTCACATTAACTATAGAGTTTACACAAGGAATAATAAGATTAATTTTAGGTTACTCTACCCTAATTAGACCATTATCTCTTTTGGAAGATCCTGAGAAAAAAAATAATCATTCAAAGACTACTCAGCATACCATTATCATATTATAATCCACCTAATGCATTACAATGCAAAATATTTCATATTAACCCCTAATGACCACAATGCCCTTAAGGATAGCCAATAACCTTTATTTATAAAATCTTGTATCTTTAACAACCATTATTTTTTCAAATTCACCATTTATCATCATACCTCATAAATATGCTTATGCTCACTTTTCATAACTTATTTGGCCCCTATTTCATGACATAGCATATGTTCCTCACAAATATATCATTATCATAATAAAATGTTATCCATACCTCTTACCCAATCTTACTTTCTTCCAAACGTATATACCATATTATCAAAACTTCTCATCAACAAAATACATTAAATAATATAAAAACAATATTATGAAAATAAACATATCTAAAAAACCCTTGAGGTGGTGAATAGGATCTTGTAGACTAGGAATTACTAAATAAAAATTTACACTTAATGTAAATTGATTCAAGAGTGAATTACTCTTTTCACCCACTACCAAAAGGTTCTCCCTTTTATATTTTAAAAATAGTGATGTGTTTTATTGATGATCACTCTTCTCTCAATTTATGAGCCATACAATCTCAATAACCCCCTTAAGAGATTATTTACAACTTCACCTATTTATCTTCTTTAGATTCACTAAATGAATCTCTCAAGAATGATAGGTTACACTCACTAACTCCTTTGATTAATTTTTGAGAGGAGGTTGTGATTACAGTTGATTCTCACTAAATGTAAGATATGAGTGTGATGATCTTTGAATGAGATGTAATATATCTAGATGTAATATATGATATTACGATAATAATACTAGCTAAGATAAGTGAGTAAAGAACACTTTTATAAAAATTCAAAAATATTAAAGGTTGGAATATTGAATAAGCAATTGAATGATTTTTATCTAAGAGAGTAATTGCACAATCAATGATCTAAAAAGTTGTTTGTAATAAATGTAGAGGGATCTTATTTATAAAGGTTACCCACGAGTATGGCCATTAGATACAAATTTACTAAAATCTATTTTGCCTAATGGGTAGAAAATCAATATTTAATACTGACTAGTCGATTGGCATAAAGAAACTTATCCATCAGCTGCACGGCTAGTTGATATATTTGTTCCAACCATTCGACTATTCATGTTTCGGCCAAAATAGAAAGTTAACATTGTGTGAACTAGTCGATTGGTTTAACACTGTTTACAGTTGGTCCTAAAACACATATGAGCACCGTCCTTAAATGGTGAGACCAATTGATGTGTTTTATGTACTAGCTGATTGGTCTATCAAACCAGTCGAATGTTTTGTCAATCATTTAATCAATTTGGCAATAACCAATATATGTGTTTTAATATAGAGCAACTAGGTTTCTATAAAAAAATGTATCAGTTAACTATACCAAACGATCGGTTTGCATGAACCATTCGATGTGTTTAAACACAGGCAAATTAGAATTCTGCAAGATTGAAACTCATGAACTTGTTGGTCAAACAAATGATTAGTTTGGCTAAATCGGTTTGGCTAAAATAGTTAATTATTTTGCCTAAACCACTTGATGTGTCTAAATAGAGATAGATTGGGTTTTTGTCAAATTGAAACCCATGGACTGGTTAGTGAAACCATTCGATTGCTTTCTCATATAGACAATCGGTTTGCTTGAAACAACCAATGTGTTTAAAATGAGACAAATTGGTTTCTATAAGATTGAAACCCATAAAATGGTTATCAAACCAATCAATTGGTTTTTGAACCAGTTGATTGGTTTTATGCACCAGTTTCTCCATTTAAGTTTCAATATAACCAGTGGCTATGTTTAAACTGAAATTGTTGATGTGTTTGAGGACCATTTGATTTTTTTTGACATGAACCAATTTATTTAACCAGTAGCTATGTTTAAACTGAAATTGTTGATGTGTTTGAGGACCATTTGATTTTTTTTGACATGAACCAATTTATTTAGAAAATTATTTTAAAAGATTTATACTATAAAATCAAGTCATGTATTTTTCAACAAAGAGTTTTAAATAGTTTTTTGTTTGAGATGTGACCTTTTCTTTATTTAACTCTTTAAAATGCACCAAAGAAATATCAAATGGCTTCATATCATGGTTTCTTTTCTATGTGTTGATTTGTTGAATATGCACACTTAATCAAGCACATTAGATACCAAAATCCATTTGTTATCATAAAAAAGTATAATGATATTGCTTAACCTTTAAGGTTAACAATCTCTCCCTTTTTGATGATGACAAACAAAAAGTGTAAGAGTGTAAATGTGAACAAGTAATGGGTGGATGATAGTCATACATTTACGAGTTTTACACTTTTAATCTGAGGTTATTAGATTCTCTCCCCCTTTTAGACATTAGAACAAGGTGAGAGCAGAAAAGGGTAGAAAAAAATGTAGACAAGAAAACGTTGCCCATTTGGGAAGGAAGAACTCCCCTTGAAAAAGTTCATGGATTAGAACAAAATAGAGTGAACAATGAATATTTTGTGCATACACCATTTCTTAAGCAACACATAAATAATAAAGAGGTATAGAATAGATAGGTGCATTAACTAGTTAAACTTCATAAGTACATGACATAGAGAATATACAATGAAAGTTACCAAGTACATAGTCAATAAAAAATCTCCAAAGCATAAGATACAAATAATAAGACTAGACATGATCATAGAGGACATGAAGGCTGAGATGAGGTGTCCATGAATTATGTTATTATAAGCCCATGTAGATCACCGATGTCATTGTTGGTAGTGGCCTTGGAATTAGCAGATTAAACAACAACTCATCTAATGTGTGAGGCCTCCATAGGAGATGCATCAACTACTAGATCTTTAGTGGATTCGGTGATGTCAGGTATAGGAGAGGTAACATGATCAAGTGGGACTGCGATGTTAGAGGGAGCAGTGTCCATTCAATCACAAGGCTAATGGGTAAGGATAGGGTGCAATTGAGCTTGAAAGGCATGCTACTATGACTCCATTTCTTGCTAGAGACGGTCCATAATAGCAAGCATGTTCACAACACTAAGAGTGACATGACTAGTGGAGGGATGCACATGCGGTGTATGAGAGGTGGATGGGGTGGAGGTGGGAGTGGAATGACTGTGTGTGGAGGAAGAAAAAATATGTGATAGAGTGAGAGGATCTTTCGAAAATGGTGGAAGATCATCATCAGTGGATTATAACAATAGGGGTGCACACTGAGTGGAGAGTCAGCCACAACGGTGGAGTGAGGCAAAAAATTTAGGAGTGAGCTCAAGCATTTGACCATCCAAACTCATTTGATGCTCCATGTGGTAAAATATCTTGGCATCAAGGGTATCAAGAGGTTGTTAGGTAGTTGCAATGGTGTAGCCAAAAAGCCCATTAGATTTATACAAAAGTCTTATAGTTTACATGTGATCAGGTATCCGTATCCCAGAGTGGCCTAGCTATGTCTAGCTATATGCAACATATGCCGTAAGATATTTTCCCCAAATATAATGGGAGAGGATGATAGGATGTGATACACCCCATACCAATCCTTGAGCATCATATCTGATCCAGAAATTGCGCAAGGGAACAAAATGAAACACCATGTAATGGCACGATCATTTAAAGGGAGGGAGACAATATGAACTATTGGTGCCTCCAAAGACAAAGTGGCGGTGATACATATCTTTTAGGATCTCATTTGGTATATGAGTACACCTCCATTCGATATAAGTCATGCTGATTTAGATGTTTTGCTGAATCCCAAGGATGTGTGCCAGACATGCTTCATCAAGGATGATGGGAACTCCTAAGATATGTGTGGTAATTGTGCTTCCTAACACATGAACATTATGACTGACATAGAATAATTGATCTATGTCAGGATAAACCGGTTCTTGGAGATTAAAGAGAGGGACACAGCAATAAATCAACCTATAGGCCACTAGAACATTTGTGGGTAATAAGTAAAAAACCCATGGCTAAAGCATTTCACCATGGAAATTGTTGCATCACCTTCTGTGGCCTATAAGCCTAGTTATCCCATTTCATACACTGTGGTAGTCACAAGTAGTCACATTGTGCATGCGTCGATAGCTATAAGCATTCCTATGTCATACATCTCTATAACCACAAGTAGTCCCATGATGCATGTTTTGATAGTGATGAGTAGTCTAGTGGCACATGTCTTAATAGCCATAACTATTCTTGTAACCAAAACCTTGATGACCACAAATATTCCCATGCCCAATAATCAATTATCCATAAATTTTCATAGCTTATATCTTGATTTCGCTAATATAAATTAGTAACTCACCTATATGTTGCACATAATTTCACTAATATAAATTAGGAAGTAAAGTTTTGGAAATATTGAAAGTAATTTGCTTATTATAATGAAATTTATTATTATTATTGTTGTTGTTGTTATCTAATTAAATAGACGATCATAATATTGTGAACAACATATATGAGCTCATGAGGGTATCAACTAGCTAGATAGACTGTATTTCAGTTGCATCAACTAAATCAAGCCACATGATTCCTTAAGAATTTTTCTAATAGCTAAGGATTTCATTACAATGAATAAGATAACAAACATTTATTATTATGAATAAGATAACAAACCTTGCACAAATAACTTATCAGTAGTTCCTTGATTATGCATCTTTAAAAAACCATAGCTCTTCATCAATTCCACAAATATCTAGCAAAAAACTTCACATTTGTAATGATGTAATTAAATTCTAAATTAATAAACCATCAATATGTATTTTTGTATCAAATAAAATTAAAGCTAGAAGAAATATGTTCTAAAATTGGAAAGAAAAATCGAACTAAAATGACCAAACAAACCTTAACTTGAATCAATGAATGAACAATCATAGAAAAAATAAAAGGCTTTACATAGAAAAAGGTCAAAAATGAATATCATACTCACCTAATGTAATTTTACTTCTCTGAATATTTTCAACCATCTTTCTTCACACATTTTATTATTTTCTTCCAATTTCATTTCCCAATTTGTTTTATTTTATTCCATTTTTTCTTCCCACGGTTAATTATTGGCATCCAAATGTTCATCAAAATCTTTTCTAACATTTTCCATCCATTTGTTAGCTACCTCAATCTTCTCTTTAGCTTCCACAACCTATTTTTTAAGATATAATCAGCTAGGTTTGAATCCAAAGTATCATGTTATGATTTTTCCAAGCCTATAAGCATGCAAATATCCATGCTTGTTAGGACCAATAGGGTAAAAATATTTACTAGTATATGAAGAATGAAAACTTACGATAACAACATTATTATTTGTAAGAGTTTCTATAGCAACTACATTAATGCTCTTTCTCTTCCTAACTTCAATTAATACATCAACTGATGAAGCATCTCATTGATGAGAATTTTTATGTTATGTATCACTCAAAACATCACTAAAATAAATCAATAATATGATATTAAACTACATTCAATAGAAGTAATTAATTAAATATGCATACAAAATATTCTTGAATTTGAGCATGGCTTTTGCTACCTGCATAATGAGGCATCTTCTGAAGAGCCTTATTAGTTTTAGCTTTACCACTCTTTTCCTACAAATATGGAATGAATCAAAACACCATTGGTAATATTTTAAATCAACATTTATCATATACCAAGTTTATTGTTTATCATATCTAAAACTTAGGGCTAATCCATTAATGACCCAAATACTCTCAATCCTTTGGATGCACCTTCTTAGGCCTATTTTTTTTTTGCACTCTTGAAAATTATTTAGAGGTTTCTTGTTTTTCTTATCGTATTCATAATACTCAACCTTGAGCTTGCATCTATACCTCTTATATAAACTCCCCATGTGCCTCATTATATATGGCTTTCTCATATCAGGTAGATCAAAGCACAACTTCTCCTAAAGGAAATATAATGATTTTTAAATATATATATATATATATATATATTAATAACTCAATCACATAAATAAGTATGAAACATATTATAGACATCTCTAGTGCCAAGAAACTAGAAAAATACCCAATGGTTCAAAGATAAGTACAGATTAAAGGATACACTTATGGCTAGAGACAAAATTGATGTAAGGTAGAAAAATTTGCGACTAAGCTAAGGATTCGAATTAGATAAAATATTATCCTTCAAAAAAGCTAACATCTAAGGATTTTATGAATATGTATGATGCAAATTCAGAGCAACAAAACTATAACTTGGAAAAGTAGTTTTAGAGTAGCAAAAAAAGAGGACTACTTAAGAACAAAAAACAACAATAAGGAACATACATAATTCGTATCTATAAATTTTACTCTTTAATACAAGAGGATAATAGAAGTTAGAACAAAAATGAGGCTAAGGATTGCTATGTCATAAATTAAACAACTGTATAGATTGAAAAATATTTATAAAAAAAGGACCTAAACAATTTTGCACATAAAGTCTTTTGCATGATCACTAATTTCTCCCCATGACACAACTCATAGAGGGCAGCATGTACGGTTTTTTGATTGCTTAACCTAGAAACAATTTATATGAAGCATTTATAGAAATTGGTTGGGAGTCAATTTTGAACTCAATTTTCAATTTGTCTCCTGGTGCTAAATCAATAATACCTCTACAAGATACCGATCCTCTAATCTTCCTTTTCTTGGTAGCTATGAAAATAAATCATAAATCCTATTACAAGTGTCGTTACGAGTCATATAACCCCATTAGTCAACATCTATAAACAAAAAAGAAAAGGATATTGTTTTCCAATTCATGCCTACTTTTGATCCAACAATATACATGTAGCATGGCTAGCCCATTGATCACAAAATATAATTTACAAAGTCATGTATATGCTAATAACTCTATTATTTTTCTTTAGACAAATGCATATATACTCTAAGCTGTCAAACTCAGAATACAATATTTTTTTGAATGACAAAAAATAATGAACATAAGACTATATAACAAAAAAGCCTCTATTAACAGATATTGTGTTACCTAATTTGGAACTCTCCCTATGAATGCTTGTTGAGATTGGTCCTTAATTTGTTATGTCTTGAGTCTCCTCTTCTGAGTAATCTAGATCGGCATCAAAATTAGCTTTTGTCATCTCAATAATACCTTCAACTATTGAGATGTATTCCCTTCAAGTACTAATGGCATTGATACATTTATATTTCCTATCTTTAGATGGAATCATCCTTAGTATAATTCTTATAAAATAGACCACCAACCATGCTTTAATCATAAGGTTCAACTTTGAATGAAAAAATTAATTAGCATTTTCTAATATTAGAATTTTGATTAGTAAGTTAACTAACAAGTTTTGATTTTCATGTATGTTAGTAAACTCACAATGTAAGAGTTTATTGACTCAAAAAATATTGAGTAGATAACTATATATATATATATATATATATATATAACCTCCCTATTAACAAAGATTGTGTTACCAAGTTTAGAAGGCTCTCCATGATTATTTGTTGGAATTGGTTCTTTATTTCTTATCTTCTAATTTTCCTTTACAAAGTGATCCAAATTATCATTGGAATTAGGCTCTATCGGCTATATAATACCTTTAGCCATTGAGATGGTGGTGTTGTATTCCTTTTGATTACAAATAGCATTAATACACTTAAATCTTGTAGCTTTCTATGTAAGGACAAATGGCAGGCATATTTCCAACAAAACAAATCATTGAGTAATCATACCAATAAAAAATAAATAAATAATTTAATAATAAGATTCAACCCCATAATAATAATTAAAATTTAGCTTTTTCAAATACTAAAACTCTAATCATTCAGTTAATGTTGTAAGGCATATATGTTGCAAATCCTTAAAAATAGTGGATCTTTGCTTTGGTGATGATCAACATGGGTCAAAGGAGTTGTTGAGTGACCTAATAAAAACTAAGATGAAATACTATTGTAAAATAATTATCATATTTATTTAATTACCTTTCACTTTTTTTATTTTGATCTCCTAAAGCTTCTAAAAGATCATGAAACCTAGTTTCCCTATGTTCATTCACATCATAATCACTAATGGTATCCTTCCTATGTACACGAGTGTCTACCACTTTTATAGAATTTCCACCTCTTAACCTATTATATCAATAAATTAATAGGTAACAAAACAATATGTCACTTGTTATACAAGAAATAGATACAACTTGCTTGTTTGGTATGTTTCTAGTAATATAACCATCTGTTGGTCTTCAAATTTATGTGAGATACTTTTTAAATGAAGAATAATTGGTTCCATAATTGTGAAAGCCAATTCTTTATTTTTTTCTCCTGCATTCCTATTGGTTCTGCTCAATTAACTATCAATAAACTTCCATTGTAGCAGAGCGGATCTCACATCCTTAAGGACTAACTCGACTTTCCCACACAAAATAGTATCATGAATATGTTTAAAAATTGTAGTCAAAGAACATAAAAATATAATAGCCAGATCTTTATCATCTAATTTAGCATCTATATTATGAAAATCCATAACTATAGATTCAAATTCATCCAAGAGACTTTCTAAAGATTGATCATCAACTAATTTTAGGTCATGAAACCAACTATTCAATAATGGCTAATTTTCTACTAATTTTATCATATACAATGATTGAACCTTTAACCATAAGGTTGAAGTAATTTAGCCAAGTGAAACACAACGCAGCGGAATAAAATCAAAGGCTAAATTTACCAGGAACATATGCTAGATTAAAGACGAACCTACTTGATCCAATTGAGTTTGTTTCAATTGATTGATTTCAATCTCCTTTGAGCGAGCGAATGTGAATTGTGTCACACCTCTACCGGTATCCACACACTTTGAATCTTGATCACTAAGGAAGCGTGCTAGCGCCAATGGAACACTCTCTCAATTTCGTGAATAACCAGCGTTGGTGGCTAGGTTATTTTCTCCCACTTAGAGAGAGAGCAAAAAGGTGTATATATAATAAAACCCCAGCTTGGGTATTTATATTAACACTCTAGCCCACCTAGAGGCATTAGACTTGGACCTTAATCACATTAAAACCACTTTGACTTGATGACATATTAATCATATTAGGATCTCATCTTATTCTTTTGATCCAGCTCAGTTCGGTGTGCGACCCTATAGGTTCACGTAATATTGGCAATGGACCAAAACTCCTTTTGGGCCCACAAATCATAAGAGGTCTCTAGCAAGACGTTATGACTACCCAAATTATGCAAATGTCCTATGCTCGACATAACCTATTAATAACCCGTATATTTGTCCTTTTGTCACACGATATTTAGATTGAACACAAGGCATTTGTCGTGTCATCCTTGATATGTTCAATCTCATTCTTTCTCAATCACCAAGTAAGACTAACCTTATACAAACGACACCTCATTTGCACATGGCCATGCTAACATTAGTCATACTTGTCGAGGGGCCCAAAGATATCTCTCTCATGTCATGAGAGGGACAAATCCCATCTTGATCAACTATGTGCCTCTATATGAATCACAACATGTCTAATCAATACCTTTATGATTACCCCTAATAAGGGTAACGTTTGGTAAAGTTAAAACAGAATGATCATCATACCGGCAAATACAAAGATCTCAGGTCAAAGGACGATATACAATTTAGAGAACACTGATGACACTTTGCACAATATTTAATGCAGTGTCCTCCTACTGGGTTGGTCCAATATCATTTTCCCTAACATGTATCTATGTTATTAGTTTGATATCTCATATCAATGATCAGTGGAACAAGATCATCAACTAATCAACATACTAGTCTTATAATCACTAATATCCCTTAATTAGATGATATTAGACTAGGGATAGTTCTTGAATAATAATCTTTCTATCTATTAGTAGAGTTCCACAATCCAGACACATACTTGATTATCTACATAAAGAATAATTATTCAAAGGGATAACACCATTTGAATGAATAACATCATTTGATGCTTTTATTAATAAGCACAATCTCTAAATATGCAAATATAAATTATAACATATGATTGGTTCTAGGGCATATTTCCATTAGTCTCCCAATCATGTATAAGCCTAATGCCTTGTGAACTAGTATGACGTTCATACTTAGGTTGTGGGAGAGGTTTGGTTAATGGATCAGCAATATTTGTATCTGTATGAACCTTGCACAAATTCACATCACCCCTTTGGACAATCTCTCGAATGATGTGATATTTCCTAAGTATGTGCTTGGTCTTCTGATGAGACCGTGGCTCCTTAGCCTGTGTAATAGCTCCATTGTTGTCACAGTATAAACAAACTGGACTCAGAATGCTAGGAACCACTTCTAGTTAATGATGAATTTTCTAATCCACACTGTTTCCTTTGATGCTTCTGAAGCAGCAATATACTCAGCTTCTGTTGTAGAATCAGCAACCGTGTCTTGTTTTGAACTCTTCCAACTCACAGCTCCACCGTTAAGGCAAAATACATAACCTGACTACGATCGGAAATCATCTTTATCTGTTTGGAAGTTGGCATCTGTGTAACCAGTTACCAACAAATCCTGTTCTCCTCCATATACCAAGAACATTTCCTTTGTCCTTCTCAAGTACTTGAGAATGTTCTTGACTACAGTACAGTGACTCTCACCAGGGTCAGATTGGAACCTGCTTGCTATGCTAATGGCATATGAGATATCTGGGCGAGTACACAACATGGCATACATAATAGAACCAATGGCTGAAGCATATGGAATTCTACTTATGCGGTCTCTCTCATCCTGTGTCTGAGGACACTGAGTCTTGCTAAGAGCAAGACCATGTTGCATAGGCAAGAAACCTCTCTTGGAGTCTTACATATTGTACGTATAGAGGATCTTGTCGATATAAGTACTCTGACTTAATCTAATCAACTTTCTTGATCTATCCCTATAGATCTTGATCCCTAAAATATAGGCTGCCTCGCCAAGATCCTTCATTGAAAATGAATTACCTAGCCATGTCCTTACAGATTGCAGCATAGGAATATCATTTCCAATAAGGAGTATGTCATCCACATAAAAAACAAGGAAAACAAGTGTACTCCCACTAAACTTCTTGTAAACACAAGACTCTTCTTCGCATCTGACGAAGCCAAACTCTTTGACTACTTCATCAAAACAAAGATTCCAACTCCGAGATGCTTGCTTAAGCCCATAAATGGATCTCTTAAGCTTGCATACCTTTCCAGCAATGCTAGGATGCCCAAAACCTTCAGGTTGTGTCATATACACATCCTCCTGTAAATAACCATTAAGGAATGAAGTTTTGACATCCATTTTCCATATTTCATAATCATGGAATGCAGCAATTGCTAGAAGGATCCGAATGGATTTAAGCATAGCAACAGGTGAATAGGTTTCATCATAGTCAGTACCATAAAGTTGTTTGAAACCTTTAGCCACTAGACGTGCCTTAAAAACATCCAAATTGCCATCTTTATCAAGTTTCTTCTTGAAAATCCATTTGCACCCAATGGTTCTACAACCATCAGGCGGATCAACCAAAGTCCATACTTGGTTTTTATCCATGGATTCCATCTCGGATTTCATGGCGTCGAGCCACTTATCGGAGTCAGAGCTCATCATTGCTTCTTCATATGTTAAGGGTTCATTATTGTCTAACAATAATACATCATGATGTTTAGTCATGAGAAACATGTATCTCTCTGGCTCGTGACGCACCCTTGTAGACCTACGTGGAACCTTTTCGACTTCTACAGGCCCTATAATAGATTGTAAAGGCTGCTCAGGCTCTATTACATTGGGATCATTATCCTGTGGTTCTTGAATTTCTTCAAGATGTACTTTACTCCCACTAGCTCTTCCAGAAAGAAATTCTCTTTCTAGGAATACACCATGCCGAGCAACAAACACTTTGTTCTTGGTGCGGTTGTAAAAGTAATATCCTTTAGTTTCTTTAGGATATCCCACAAAGAAGCATTTATCTGATTTGGGTTCAAGCTTGCTTGAGGTCAAATGTCTTATATATGCCTCACAACCCCAAATCTTGAGAAAAGATAAACTTGGAACTTTTCCAATCCATATCTCATATGGAGTCTTTTCTACTGCTTTTGATGGAGCTATATTTAGTGTGAACGCTGCGGTCTTAAGAGCATAGCCCCAGAAAGAGATTGAAAGATCGGTGTGACTCATCATTGATCGAACCATATCTAATAAAGTTTGATTCCTCCGTTCAGATACACCATTCCACTGTGGAGTTCCTGGTGGAGTGAGTTGTGAAACTATTCCACATCTTTTAAGATGGTCATCAAAAGCTTGGCTCAAGTATTCACCTCCTCGATCGGATCGAAGAGCTTTAATAGTTTTACCAAGTTCGTTCTGTACTTCATTTTGAAATTCTTTGAACTTTTCAAATGATTCATGTTTATGTTTCATAAGATAAACATAACCATATCGACTAAAGTCATCAGTAAATGTGATGAAGTATTGAAACTCTCCTCTAGCAATTGAACTTATTGGTCCACAAACATCATGTATGAGGCCTAATAATTCATCAGCCCTTTGACTGTTACCAGAAAATGGGGATTTAGCCATTTTCCCTAATAAACAAGACTCACACGTTTCAAATGATTCAAAATCAAATGATGGTAGAAGTCCATCTCTATGGAGCTTCATACTGCAATTCTCATTGATATGTCCTAAACGACAATGCCAAAGGTAAGTTGGATTCGAATCATTTGACTTGAACCTTTTAGTATTTATGTTATAAATAGGGAAATCAAGATCTAGAACATAAAGCCCATTAGTCATTTGAGCACATCCATAAAACACTTCATTCAAATAAAAGGAGCAACTATTGTTCTTAATAATGAAATGAAAGCCTTCCTTGTCCAAACAAGAAACAGAGATGATGATCCTACTTATAGCAGGTACATAATAGCAATTATTAAGTTCTAGAATCAATCCCGATGGCAAGGCTAAATTGAATGTTCCTACAGCTTGAGCAGCAACTCTTGCTCCATTTCCAACGCGTAGGTCCAATTCTCCTTTTTCCATTCTTCTACTCTCCTTTAGAACCTGCACATTTGTACAAATGTGAGATCCACATCTGGTATCTAATACCCATGAAGAATTAGAAGTAGTAACATTTACTTCTATAACATAAATACCTGAATTTGTGGCTTCAACCAAGCCATTCTTCTTATCTTCCAAGTTTTTCTTACAATTTCTCTTCCAGTGGCCAGACCTTTTACAATAGAAGCATTGATGGTTAGTAGTTGGTCCAGGCTTAGGATTGGCCTTGTTAAGTTTGTTCCAGTTCTTAACTGGAGTCTTACCCTTACCTTTGGGATTAACCTTTCCTTTACCTTTACCAACTCTCTTGAAACCTTTTCCCTTTTGAACCATTAAAACATTATTTGGCTTCTTAATGTTTTGTTCAGCAGTCTTAAGCATCCCATGCAGCTCAGTTAGCGATTTCTTGAGATCATGCATGATGTAGTTCATGACAAACTGATCATATGAATAAGGCAACGATTGCAGGATCAGATCCGTAGCCAACTCTTGGTTAATGGGAACATCCAATCTCTCAAGATAATCGACATAGCCAATCATCTTAAGAACATGTGGACTGACTGGTTTCCCTTCTGTGAGATTGCATGAGAACAATGCTTTTGTAGTCTCAAACCTTTCAACTCGAGCTTGTTTCTCAAACAAGTTCTTGAGTTCATTGATAAGAGCATGGGCATCAACCATGCGCTCAAACTGTTTTTGAATGTCTGATTGCATGCAAGATAACATTAGACAAGCTACATCCAATGACTCATCTTTGTGCTTACGATAAGTAGTTTGCTTGGCACGTGGGGCATTAGCTGCCGGTTCTTGAGGGACTGCCTGTTCTAGGACATAATGTTTCCTTTCTTGAGTGATAACTATTCTCAAATTTCTATGCCAGTCAAGGAAGTTATTTCCATTTAGTTTGTCCTTCTCAAGGACCGATCACAGTGAGAATGTGTTGGTGTTATTATTTGCCATATTGATCTACAACAAAAGATATGCGAAGATTTAAATTTGTGCTTCTTAAAAATTAGATTCTATATACTCCCCAAAGTAAAAGAATCTCCCACTAAATCTCATTGTCCCTTTGAGATTTTGCAGTCTAGGACCCATAATTCACTAACACGTAAGTAAGCTTTGGCTTATCGCTTAAGATATTAGTAATTTAGGTAAGCAACACCTTACTAATTACATCCTATGTAACTCCTGATTTTTGGGTGACATCTAATGTCCTATCATTCCCAACCTTATGCCTCAAGGCCCAAAACTGTTTTGATAGCCTTGTGAAGTCCAACCATTACGTTGAACAAATGACAATCATCACAAACTATTATACCAAGATAATCATGAATGCTCTGCTTTGGCAAACCCATTCAATGACGATACAGGTGTTAATAGCATGAGGTATTGGGAAGGCATTTAAGACTTATATTAAAGGGAAAACTACGCACACAAAACATTCACAAATGATAGCTACGTAGAATATACGAAGTAAATAAACAACAGAATACTAAGTGTGTGATATAGCATGGCCTCAGAACAAAATTGACTGGCAACCAATTGCCACTACTCTTCTTCGAATACCACCAGTCTTGAACTCTTCAAGGCAATTCCTTTGCTTCAAGTTCCAAACTCCTATTATTTAGGATGTATGCTACATCCTAATGATCTAGCTAATAGCACTAAGGATACATACAAAAGGGTGTCCTAAAATACAAGAGATCTATGAATGGAAGAAAATATTTACAAAATACTTAACGACTCGCAGGCCGTAAAACCATTACAAAATTACATAACGACATGCAGGTTGTATTAAATGAGGCCATGCTATATCACTATGATAAACTTCTCCATACCTGTACTCATGCATTTATCACATAAAGTAACATACAAGCATGTGGAAAATAAGATAACGTAGGGATAAGGGAAGTGCCCTTAGCAGCGGTTATTAAATTAATGACATTAATTAATTTCAATAATAAAAAATTAACGGATTGATCCAATCAATCCAAAACCCGTCCAATCCCTATTGGACTTAAAACACCTTAATCAAACCATATTTAATAGACCAATATGAATTAATCTCATTAATTTCCATCAATTGAATTGATCACATTAATTTACCTTTATTGAAAAGGCGTTACATAACTCATCAAATTAATGAAATCTCATTGTCTAATATAAATTAAATCATATTTAATTTCTATAATCAAATCATATTTAATTATCTAATATAAATTAATCGTATTAATTTATCTTTATTGAATAGACATTACATAACTCATCAAATTAATGAAATCTCATTCAAAAGGCCAGAATAAATTACTCAAATTAATACAACCTTTGAATTGATATTTCAAAATTATGCATATGCATCTACCCTAATCCTAACCGCCAACAAGAAACAAAACCGAAACTAGTAGATCAAATCTACTACCACATAAAATGATATGTACAACATATTCATAAACTTAAGAGATTAACCATTTGAATCCCATAAATCAATCAAATTTATCATCAAATAAAGATGATAAAATAAAACCGAATCAAAAGATTCAATCGATTAGCTCTATGAAATTAGACCAAATCAATTATTCCAAATATAAAAAAAATATTAGAGCGAATAAGGGAAATATCACATCAACCCCTATCGAAACAAAGAACAAATTCAACAGGCCGAAAGAAATCATAGCATTTTGCTCTCATACCACTGAAGGAATTTAGCCAAGCAAAACACAACGCAGCGGAATAAAATCAAAGGCTAAATTTACCAGGAACATATGCTAGATTAAAGACGAACCTACTTGATCCAATTTAGTTTGTTTCAATTGATTGATTTCAATGTCCTTTGAGCGAGTGAGTGTGAATTGTGTCACACCTCTACCGGTATCCACACACTTTGAATCTTGATCACTAAGGAAGCGTGCTAGCGCCAATGGAACACTCTCTCAATTTTGTGAATAACCAGCATTGGTGGCTAGGTTATTTTCTCCCACTTAGAGAGAGAGCAAAAAGGTGTATATATAATAAAACCCCAGCTTGGGTATTTATATTAACACTCTAGCCCACCTAGAGGCATTGGACTTGGGCCTTAATCACATTAAAACCACTTTGACTTGATGACATATTAATCATATTAGGATCTCATCTTATTCTTTTGATCCAGCTCAGTTCGGTGTGCGACCCTATAGGTTCACGTAATATTGGCAATGGACCAAAACTCCTTTTGGGCCCACAAATCATAAGAGGTCTCTAGCAAGACGTTATGACTACCCAAATTACGCAAATGTCCTATGCTCGACATAACCTATTAAGAACCCGTATATTTGTCCTTTTGTCACACGATATTTAGATTGAACACAAGGCATTTGTCGTGTCATCCTTGATATGTTCAATCTTATTCTTTCTCAATCACCAAGTAAGACTAAATTTATACAAACGACACCTCATTTGCACATGGCCATGCTAACATTAGTCATACTTGTCGAGCGGCCCAAAGATATCTCTCTCATGTCATGAGAGGGACAAATCCCATCTTGATCAACTATGTGTCTCTATATGAATCACAACATGTCTAATCAATACCTTTATGATTACCCCTAATAAGGTTAATGTTTGGTAAAGTTAAAACAGAAAGATCATCATACCGGCAAATACGAAGATCTTAGGTCAAAGGACGATATACAATTTAGAGAACAGTGATGACACTTTGCATAATATTTAATGCAGTGTCCTCCTACTGGGTCGGTCCAATATCATGTTCCCTAACATGTATCTATGTTATTAGTTTGATATCTCATATCAATGATCAGTGGAACATGATCATCAACTAATCAACATACTAGTCCTATAATCACTAATATCCCTTAATTAGATGATATTAGACTAGGGACAGTTCTTGAATAATAATCTTTCTATCTATTAGTAGAGTTCCACAATCTAGTCACATACTTGATTATCTACATAAAGAATAATTATTCAAAGGGATAACACCATTTGAATGAATAACATCATTTGATGCTTTTATTAATAAGCACAATCTCTAAATATGCAAATATAAATTATAACATATGAATGGTTCTAGGGCATATTTCTATTGTAGCAGAGCGGAGTTCACATCCTTAAGGACTAACTCGACTTTTCAACACAAAATAGTATCATGAATATGTTTAAAACTTGTAGTCAAAGAACATAAAAATATAGTAGCCAGATCTTTATCATCTAATTTAGCATCTATATTATGAAAATCCATAACTATAGATTCAAATTCATCCAAGAGACTTTTGAAAGATTGATCATCACCTAATTTTAGGTCATGAAACCAACTCTTCAATAATGGATAATTTTCTACTAATTTTATCATATACAATGATTGAACCTTTAACCATAAGGTATCTTCTATTGATTCCTTTTTCACTTCCACAATACCTCATTTGGCAAAAAAAATTATATAGTTTAGAGGGCCTTCTAATTTCATTCTTCAAATCTCTCATCCATCATCGATTTTGGCCTTCTAACTATAAAGTCTTTAATTTTCATAATTTAAAATGAACCAATCAATTATACTTATTAATATCAAATATTGTACCCATGTTAAACGCTCCCTCCTCTCTCCTCCTCCATGGCACGCACAAGGAGTGCTTTGGCTGCGGCTAAGAAGAAGAAGATAACGTCAGGGAGTTCAATGAATGGTACAGGGATTGCCGATTCAGTAGAGGCTAATACAGAAGCAATCCAAGATTCTAATCACATCTCCTCACAGGAAGAGGCAGCATGCAGGCTTCATGCAGACGAGAACATAGAGCGTGGCCCTGAAAATAGGGTGGATAGTTTGATGCTAAGGGAGAATTTAGAGAGTAGAGGAAAGGATGATGGACATAAAATTGGTTCTGATGTACTAGGTTTTCAAGGAAGTCTAGCGGACACAGGGTTATAAGAGGCTGAAGGTTTGTTGGTCGATAAACAATTCTGGAAACATGGTATTAGGTAACAGAATTCCCTCTCGAGGGGCTACCCTAAGTTATGTCCCTCCATTTCTTGTAGGAGATAAAATTCAAGTATCTCTACAGAAGGATATGGTGGATAACAATTGTAAAGATTGGCAATGTGCGATCATTGGGTACATGATTGGGTTTAGACCTTCTTTGCACCAAATCGTGGGGTATATCAAACGAAACTGGTCTTGTGTGAAGGAACCTAAGGCGTTGTTGCATGATCAGTGTTTTGTAGTCTTTAAATTTGACAGTAAAGAAGATAGAGAATGGGTTCTCACCAAGCCTTATTGGTCCTTCTTTAATAGGCCTTTTATCCTTAAAGAGTGGCATAAGAGGTTCCAATTTTCTAAGGAAAAGTTCTAATTCATGCCATTATGGGTGAAGCTTATGAATCTTCCATTGGACTATTGGGATGTTGACTCTTTAAGTAGGATTGAGAGTACAATTGGGAGACCTTTATTTTTGGATGGTATTACCTTAGCAGGGGAGAGAATATCCTATGCTCGTATGTTAGTTGAAGTAGATGTGTCAAAAAAGCTTGTTGAATCTGTGGAACTTGTTGATCCAGATGGAGCTATGTTGACATAGATTATGTATGAATGGAGGCCTGCCTTCTATGACATATGTCATGAAGCAGGTCATTTCTCTGAGAAATGTAGGAAGGTGTCCAAGCCTAATGTGTAGTCTGTAGGGCCTTCTTCAGGGACTTCTGTCAATTCTGAGGGGCTAGTAAGAGCTAGCCAGGGAGCTCAACAGTGGAGGAAGGTTTCTAAGGGGAAGTCAGTGCCTCATAACAATGAGATAAGTTATGAAAAGGAGGTGCATAAGGCAAGGCCTGAGAATAACATTATTCCTGAGACAAAAGGGGAGACCCAAATGGCTACCATCTGTTTAGGAGAGGGCAATCCTATGACTCCTAGAGATGTTTCTAGGCTGCAAAGGGTTTCTTCAAAGGGTAAGGAGAAACTGGACAAAGGAGCTTCTGGAAGTAGATTTTCATGCTTGATTTCAAATGATGGTGACTACTTCCAGCAGGATGATAGTATGATGGAGCAGGGTATTTTACAGTTAGATGAACCTAGCCATCCTCATATTCCCAAACAGGTTATAAATATTAGTGGCTTGGAATGTGAGGGGGCTGAATAATTCCTACAAACAAAAGGAATTGAAGCACTGGTTATCAGTGCATAAAATTTCTTTTGTAGGATTGTTGGAAACTAGAGTTAAGAGTACTAATGCTGATGGAATTTGTGCAAAGCTTGGTAAGCAGTGGGGAAGACTTGACAACTATGTATCTCACTCTAATGGGAGAATTTGGTGTATTTGCGATAGAGGAATTTGGGATGTACAACTGTTAGCATGTAGTGAGCAAGTTGTGCATGTTTTTGTCTCTGCAGTTCATTCTAATGTGACCTTCTTTGGTTCCTTAGTTTATGGTTTTAATACTGGGCTTAACAGAAGGGCTCCCTAACAATGTCTGCAAGACTATAAGGTTGAAGATGAGACTTGGATTGTGATGGGTGATTTTAATGTTATTTTGCAGCCTGCTGAGAAATTTCAAGGCAATTCCATTAACCTCACTGATGTGACAGAAGCTTAAGACTATTGTAACTCTTTATTGATTCAAGAGCTAGCTTTCACAGGGCTGAAGTTTACTTGGTCTAATAGAAGCTTGGGAGATAACTTAATTATGGATAAGATGGATAGGGTTATTGTCAACTTACCCTGGTCTTCTAAATTCCCTTTGTCCTATGCTTAGCTTAAAGAGACTGTATTCTTAGATCACAACCCTGTAGTGATATCTTTGGATGAAAATAGACCTTAGTTTAGGGGTCATTTTAAATTTTATGATATGTGGACCCTTGATCTAGGTTTTCTACCTTTGGTGGCTGGTATTTGGAAGCATTCTTCAGCAGGTCCTGTTCATAGAAATTTTCAGGCCAATTTAAAGGAGGTAATGATTAAGTTGAAGTCCCTTAATAAGGAAAATTTTGGAGGAATTCTTCTACGGTTCAAAAGGCTAGAGAACAGTTGAAAAGAAGTTAGGAAGCTTTAGCCCAGCAATCATCTATTCTTTCTTTGCAGTAAGATGAGAAAGCTAGCCTACAGTAGTATGAATTTTATATAAGTTGTGAAGAAAGTTTCCTAAAGTAGAAATCAGGTATCAAATGGTTGCAGTTGGGGGATTCCAATACCCATTTCTTTTTCTCTGTTATGAAAGCTCAACAGAAACAAAATATCATAAGGAAGATTAAGCTCAGTAATGGTCGTTGTTGTTCAGAGAGTAATGAAATTGCTAATACTCTTGTGTCTTTCTACTCTGAGCTGTTGGGTAAGGGTGGTCTTGCTTTAGGAAATCTCTCTGAAGAGGTTCTTAAGTTAGGTCCAGGTTTACCTCTTGTTCATCAACATGAGCTTTTAAGACCCATTTCTGTGGTGGAAGTTAAAGATGCTTTGTGGTTTATTGGAAATTATAAAGCATCGGGGCCTGATGGGTTCACTATAGGGTTTTATAAGGCTGCTTGGTATGTGTTAGGGGAAGATTTATGGCTTTTAGTAAGAAGGGTGTTTTAGAGAGCTATTGTTCTTTCCTTAATGGGACATTCGTAACTTGTTCTTATCCTAAAAATTGAGAATGCTCTTGAGTTGGCTTATTTTAGACCCATTACTTGTTGTAATGTGGTCTATAAGGTTTTGGCAAAGGTTTTAGCTGGAAGGTTGCAAAAGGTCTTGCCTTCTATTATTCATCCTTCTCGGTCAAGTTTTGTGAAAGGAAGAAGGATAAGTGATAATATCCTTTTGGCTTATGAATTTCTGCATATGTATAACCGAAAGTACATTTCCCTAAGATGTAGGATCGAGGTTGATATAAAGGAAGCTTATAATTTTGTTAACTGGATTTTTTTAGAGAAGGTCTTGCCGAGGCTGCACTTTCCTTTGCATTTTTTCCAGGTGATTATGGCATGTGTGTCTTCTGTTTCTTATTCTTTGTCTATAAATAATGTCATGCAACCTCCTTTTAGGGGGAAAATGGGCTTAGGCAGGGAGATCCACTGTGCTCCTTTTTGTTTGTTATTGTGATGGAGTATCTCAGCAGGAAATTCCAATCCTTATGGGGCAGAGAGGATTTCCAAGGCCATCCCAAATGCAGGAAATTGGGGATTATCAGCCTCAGTTTTGTTGATGATTTATTGGTGTTATGCAAAGCTACGGTCTCTTCTATAAAGGCTATTAGTAATGTTTTATCTGATTTCTCAGCTAGTTCAGGACTCTATGTTAGTCCTAGTAAGAGTATGGTGTTTATGGGTGGTGCAGGTCAGGATCTGAAGCATTCTATTATGTCCCATCTTTAGTTTCAAGAGGGAAAGTTTCTCTTTAAATACTTAGGGGTCCCTTTGGATGCATCCAAGCTTAAAGTAGCTGATATGATGGTGTTGATTCATAAAATCTCAGCCAAGTTTCATCATTGGGCCAATAAATTATTATCTTATGTAGGACGATTGTAATTGTTAAAATCTATCATTTTTGGCATAACAAACTACTGGAATAAGATCTTTCTTCTTACTAAGAAGATTATCCATAAAGTAGTGGCTTTATGCAGGGCTTTTCTTTTGTCAAGGAAAGCCTCTCATTCTAAGAGAGCTTTAATAATATGGAAAGTGGTATATCTTCCTAAGAAGGAAGGGGGGTTAGGGTTGTTGGACATCTTTTCCTGGAATGAGGCAGTAGTGGGGAAGTTGTTATGGCATATTTCTCAGGAAAAGGATGCTCTATGGATTAAATGTATCTATGCTTATTACATTAAAAGGCAGGATGTTGCCTCTTGTAGCCTACCTTGCACTTGTAACACCCCAATATTCACTAATTTTTTTTTAAAACGGAAGCAATTAAGATAGAAACACTTAAAACCTGTAAATTCTGGGAATGTTACTGCCACACTTAGTACCAGACCGGTTCTCTCCAACCGTTCCAGTACCAAGTGCTAAAGCTAAAGAAAAGATTTACGTTAAATTCAAATTAACAATTCATAAAAGGATTCGAAAGATCATACACAAAATCAGAGTACGAGAAATTAAGATTTAATTAAAATATCCTTGAAGTTTCAAATAACACTTGTAACTTCTAAATAGAAATAAATTTAAACAAGATAAAACCCGATGGATCAAATTCCGGATTGACTACTCACTCAAGTCAGGCCTGCCACCCCAAAACAGTCTCTGATCTTAAACCTGCAAAAGAGGTATGCTCCCCACTATCAGTGGATCATCACATGACCCATCAACCAAGGTAGTATCAGTACGGGTCCAGCACTGAGTAAGGTGACTTGATCACTAAGGCCAACACACAAACATATAAATCATGCAGAACATAGAAGGGCATAATTACCAACACAATGACATAAGGTGCTTACGACCATCCAAGTAAGAGTACAAGGCCCGATTGTAGACTGGATTAATTTTTAAATTAATCTCTGATCAGAATTCATTTCACACCATACTTTTTATCAAGTCCATACGAGTACGGGAATCCCACTATTTTTCCCCACGTGCTATTTTTCATCCCAAGTGCTCAAACACCCAAACAACACTTACATTACATTCCTTACATCCCAAATTAACTTTCCATACGTAAATTTAATACCCATGCAGACATTAATCTCCCTATGCAAACCTTCGAACCTTTTTCATGCAAACCCTAATACCACCATACAACCATCAATGTCACCATATAAATCCTAATACCACAATACAGCTGTAATTACCACCATACAAACCTTAATATCATCATACAAACCCTAATACTAACGTACATCCATTAATACCACCAGGCAAACCCTAGATTCTGTCATACAAAACCCTAAATTCAAACCATATAAGACCCAAAGATTTGTCCATACCAACCCTAAATTCAAACCATAAAGATTCTTCCATGCCAAACCCTAAATTCAAACCATAAAGATTCATCCATACCAACCTTACATTCAATCCTCACCAAACCAAAGACTTATCCTTAACAAACCCTAAATTCAAACCATACCAACCCAAAGATTCAAATCATATAAAACCTAAAGTTTCGTCCTTACCTTACAATTTATTAGATTCTCCCATTCATAACCACAAATTAGATTTTCCCATACAAGACCATAAGTTAGATTCTCCCACATAAAATCATAAATTAGAATCTCCCAAGCAAAACCATAAATTGGATTCCCCCAAACAAATCATAAATTAGATTCTCCCAATCAAATCATAAATTAAATTCTCCCAAATAACATCATAAATTAAATTCTCACAAACAAACCATAAATTAGATTTTCCCATATAACATCATAAATTAGATTCTCCCAAACAAATTATAAATTAATTCTCCCAATCAATCATAAATTAAATTCTCTCATATAATATCATAATTAAACTCTCCCAAATAGCATCATAAACTAGATTATTCCTTATAAAACCATAAAATTTAGGTCAATTTACTTCCGTTAGTCAACTTCTTTCCCCATCCTACTTTTCATCTTTTCTCCCATACAAACCACACCGACATCCTCTCATGCATGTCTTACAGGGTCACAACACATATTGTCACATACATATAGTACACATGCCATACAAAAACATACTTCAACTCCAAGTCACACCACATATAAAATATTTAATAATAATAAACACTAGATGCATAACATGCGAAACACATAATATACATAAGCACATAAAAGGCCTTAGCACTCCTTACCTAAAACGTCACCGGTCTTGGTGCATGCTCCTATTCCACTTGAGGGATTTGATTGGGTTCCTATTATATCAAAGCATAATAGAATTAGACTCTCTTATATAATTCTAAATTATTTCGAGGTTTGGTTTTAGGATGACATTTTACTATTCAATAATTAACTATAGGAACTAATATAATTAATTCACTTATTTTCTTTTGAAAAGGTGATAAACTAAGGGTTTCTACCCTTCTCCCAAAATAGATTTAATAATATCATAACTATGATGATGATGATAATAAAAATAATAAGAATAATAGTAATAAAAATAATTAGTAATATAAATAAAGTACAATAATATTAATGATACTTTTTATAAATAGAATATTAGATATTAATGATATCAAAATTCTTAAAATTAAAAGTTAGATTTCTAACCCTCCCACAATGATAAACATAATATTATTCAAAATTGTGATAATAAAATTAATAATGTATATATATACTTATATTATATTTTAATAAAGGTAATAATGGTAATGTAATTAAAATAATGTTGAAAAATGTTAATAATGTTAATAAATTTTATAAATTCGAGGCATAATTAAAATTTAAGGCCTCTGTTCTTCCAGTAATAATAAAAGTATCAACCAAGTAATTAAACTAATAATAATATTATTATAAATATTATTAATAATAACATCAATTATGTAAAAATCTAAGCAAATAGGTAAAGGCCAAGATAATTATTGTATCATACTAAATAATACTTCCAGACCTGTAAACAAAATTTAGAAATTAGAATACAGTCAATATTACTAATAATAATAATTATAATAATAATAATTAAAGTTGAATTAATACTAAAATTTTGGCTAAAATTAGAATAATTATAAATAATTTGAAATAAAGTATTTAAAATGTCTATGGCATCACCTTGAGTTGGAGGATGAAGGTGGCACCGGTGATGGTTCCCGGAGGTGGCTGGAAAATGGGTCTAAGGGGGCTAAAAATTAGGAAAATGGGTGATGGAGATGAAGAAAATTAAAATAATTATATGGGGCTGTAAAGGATAATTAGTAGGAGTTAATAGTTGGTTTAATAGGTGTTAGAAGTGGTGGATGTGGCGGTGGATGGTGGTTCACTGTCTCGAGGTCAAGATCCTTGTCGAATCAACTAGCCAACTTTGGATGATTATAGAAGCTTGCACACGATGAATCGAGGAATAAGGTTAGTTTAGTTAATTATATAGTATTACAGGGAAAAGATTGGTAGCAATAGGAGGTGTTGAAGTTGGCCGGGGGAGGAGATAATGGCGTCTGATGGGGCGGTGGCAGGCAGATTTCTCTTAGGGTTTTCGAGAAGAAGAAGTCTCGAAAACATCCACCATTAGGATATTTATAGAGTTTAGATGGGTTATTAGGGTTTTGGGGGTCGCCTGGATGGTATTTATTGCTAGGGTTTTGGTGGCCAGTGACAGAAATCGGCCGGCGTTAGTTTGGGTCGGGGTCAAACTTTCGCGAAGCAAAAGAGAGGAAACGAGTGGGAGTTGAGGATAATAGATTGTTCCAAGTCAAAATGTGAGTCAAGAGGAAGAAAAAGAGGGGTGAATCGTCCGGTCAAATTCGTCGTGGCCGGCGCCGCCATTTCAGGCTGGGAGTTGCAGGCTGCGTCGACGGAGGAGAAGGGAGGAAGAAGGAAGGAGAAGGGAGGTGGGCCGGGTGGCCGGGAAGGAAAAGAAAAAGGAGAATCGGGAAGGTCACGTCGGTTAGTTTGGTCATTAAATGAGACGCAGCATCTCATCCGAAAATGAGTCGAAACGCGGCGTTGAATCTCCGCATAAGGATGCAGCAGCTGGGCCGCGGAGGAAGGAGAAGAGAAGGAGAAGGTGGGTTGGGCCGCGCCAGGCCCAACCGGCGGAAGAAGAGAATGAGAAAAAGAAAAAGGAGAAAAGAAAAAGAAAAAGGAAAGGAAGAAAAGAAAAAGAAAGGAAAAAATTTAGGTTTTGGGTTTGAATAAATTATTTTGAATAATTTAGGTATCTAAAATAAAATATTTATTTAAAATAATATTAAATTTTCTTTTTAGGCTAATTTAGGGTTTTTTTAAAAAAAATATTTCTCCTAAATTCCTTTTTAAATAACAAAAGTCAAATTTTTCTTAAAAAATATTTATAAATTCCTATTAATTTGCCCTAAATAAATCCCTCTTATTCCAAATAAAGTAATAAAATAAATAAATTTCTTAATAAATCCTTATTTAGTAGTATATCTAAGTAAATAATTTTGGGGCATTTCAGCACTGCTTCTGGGCTCATACACAAATTTTTTGCTTTAAGGCCTAGGCTACTACCTATTTTCCAGCAGTGGCAAATGGATCATACTTATCATATTGCAGAGGTGTATGATACCATTTGGTATTCAGCTCCTAAATTTGGTTGGTGGAGAGCAGTTTGGTCCAACCATGCAGCTCCTAAACATGAATTTATTTTCTGGTTGGCTGCTCAATCCAAGATTCCTACCAAAGATTAGTTAAACAGCCTTATTCCATCCATCAGCTTCTGCACTCATGATGAAACCATTTCCCATTTATTCTTTGGTTGTCCTGAGATGAAGAAATTGTGGTTTTCTATTGGTAAAGCTTATGGAAAAAGGAGGAGACACATCTCCTGGGAGGGTTTGTTAAGCTCCTTCTCCAGGGGTAGAAGTAGAAGTGCTATTAAAGCTCAATTTTATTCTAGTTTTTATGTTGTAGCTTTCTATGAAATTTGGAAGGCTAGGAATGGAAAAAAAAATTGAATATACCTTGGGATTTGAAAGGGGTAGCTCGTAGAGTTTCTTTGAATATGACTTCTCTTTGTACTCAACCTAGTAGGATGGATAAGTTTAGAAGTATGATTGGGAGGGTGGATCAATTCTACAACTTCATTTGTAATTCTTCTTGATGATATACATTTTATTATTTAAAAAAAATATTGTACCCATTTTGATAATCAGATCTCTTCAACAACTTAGCTTTGACACCAATTCATTATAGAATTAGCATGGATTAAAAGAGATCCAAATAAAATCAAATTTAACAAGATTATGAATGATTGAGAATTTAATAACAAAACAAAACAATTGAGGAAGAAGTAGAGATATTTATTCGTACTCTTATGTAATTATAGGATGATTAAACTAATCAATCAAACAATTACACAAATCTAAAATTCTCTTTGAATGGAGAATTCTATGGAAAAGAAGAAGAAGTTAAGATGCACGACTATCGACCGCTAGGGTTTCACATATATCCTTTTAAAGAAGAAAAAATCCTTTGAGGAAGAGCAATGTGTTTCGAAAATAAGGAAAAACACAATCCATGTTTAGGAAAAAACATGGTTCATGTTCAAGAAACATAAGACCCCCGTATTAATTTTCTTACTCTCAACTTTTTTTCGAAACACATCAAAGGTTTCTCAAAAATATGGACTGTGCTTATTAAAAAGTTATCCCTGTGTTTCTTAAATCTCCATATTATACTAAAATTGTCCAACACCTACACCAACCTACATAATGTTATGTTGTGCACAAATATTAGGTCAAAACTCACAAGTTTGAAGCATATAAATTTTTTTAGTTGGTCAACGTTCTACACAAATCCCTCTGATAAGGTTGCTCAACCTTAATGATCCATTACTAACAATATTTTTATTATCAACCTTTCATACTCTATATTTATTTACAATAATATTTTATAAATTAAACATGCATATTTGATACTACTGAACAAATTTAAATTAGGCATACATATTGTGGAACTCGACGCTAGAATTGTCTGAAAAAAACTACACTAACATGTATATATTTTTTTCAGCAAACAGTTGACTTTTTGATAACAAATTATACTAACTAGTAGGTATATATTTATTGACTTTTTTATGATTAAAAGGAACCAAGCCATTTAGACGAAAAGATGCAACCTGGCAAAAATCATAACAACAAGGGCAAACCCATCACATACAAGGAAGAATAAATCTAGGACCGAGCTAAATACATATATACATATATGTATTTATAATGAAAGAAGAAAGGAAGATCAAGTACCTAGGGAAAAAGACAACCAATCGAGGAAAGAAAGAACAAGGTTGGGGTGTGAGAGGAGCAGCAGCGGAGCAAGACATAAGAGTGGTGATAGAGAAAGAGATGAACGATGGTGGCAGAGCAAAAGAGAGCAAGAAGAGGAGGATGGGATGAGTTGTCGAACATGACAGAATGAGAGTGTATATGCTAATGTTCTACATCGACTTGAGAACCAACAAGAGAAAGAGGAGGAGGTCATCGATGACAAGTGGGAGTGACCACTAAATTAATGACACTAAGCAAGAGTGAGAGCAAGAGAGAGTATGAAACTTCAAAAATGAAATGAATTGAGCAAGGAGGAGGGAAACAAGAGAAGCCTTTAATCTCTCTTTTTTTTTCTTTTGCAATTTTGATAATGGTCATGCTATAAAAATCATTGTCAAAGTACCAAAAATTAATTTCATCTCTGGTTTTTATAATTGTTATAAGAAAACCGTTATCAAAATTAAAAAAAAAAGAAAAAGAAAAAAAGAAAAGGAGCATGATTAGATAATGGTTTATCTAATGACCATTATATGAATGTGCTGCATTAATATTAAGATATATATATTTATTGATATTTTAATAATTGTTTTGTAATAGAATTGTTATTGAAACCTATTATGCATTTTGGCCCGTATACTTTTACGCATTTATCAATGGTTTTGGACAAACAATGATTTGTGTCCTTATTAACCTTAGTACTGTGCGGTCCATATAAATAGAATAATTATGTTCATAAAAATTACATTAGGACAAACTATTTATCTTTCTTATTTATTTGGCTCTTATCTTCTTGTTTTTAACTTTTAACACATAAAAAATACTTATATGTGGATAGACTAATACAGCATCCATATGACATTATTAAAACGAAAAAAAATCACCGCAGCTTTTGTGCATATTGCCCTTCCTGCACTTCAGGCACATTTGTTTGCCCAAAACCGAACAGTTGGCTCACATGTCTCCCTCCGTAGTCAACTCTATGAAATTCCAACATCGAGAACTTCCCACCTCCCCCTTTTTCCATCTCTCTTCTAATAATTCCTACTTCCTTGAACGTAAAGGCAGCCTCATTGGAAGAATTGTCGCCAATTTCGCTTCTGTCCTTGCACATCTACTTGCCACTTCTTTCTCGCTCTCTTCCCCCTCCCTCTTCCCTCTCTCTGATACACGATAAAATTATCATATATAATTTAGGGTTCACACGCTCCAGCTAGCTATAACCTTGAAATTTTCATGGAAGCAAACTCACTTTCATGTCAAACTCTCATCAACATTTGCTCCAGCCAGTTCACTAAGCTATCTAGCACATCCGCTACTACTTCAAGGTTTCAATCAGCTCCTCAGTCTAGAGACAGGGTACCACGTTTCTGCTCCAAGTGCTTCTTTTTTCTTTCCTCCTTTTCAAATTTCCAATCTTCATATGCTTTGTTTTCCTTCCTGCTTTCTCTTATTTCAATTCCTCATCGTCTGGCTCCTCCTAATCTTCATATTACTATTACAAAATAATAATTATTATGGCGTATAAGTCGCCGCATGTATCAACCACTATTATTTTCACAATGATTTTTTGGCTTTCTTTATTAGTGTTTTCGTTTCATTTTCTTTCATCATCAAAATTTAACACCCATACAGCAGAAAGCAAGAGTAATAGCGACAGTCATAGAACCCTTCCTTGTTCAAGATCTCATCTCCGTATTGATTATTATAACCCCATCAATTTAAGGCAGTCGCATAGGAAGGCGTTAGGCACCTCCAAATTGTTTGACTTCAACTCTTTCAGGAGGAATCATCGGAAACACGTCCCAGAGCGGGCAGAACCCACCGGAGGAAGCGACGTTGTTTATCCATTCGACGGCGACGAGAAGCGACTTGTACCCACCGGTCCAAACCCACTGCATCATTGACCCAACAAATAGCCGACGTTTCGTATGGATATGGTCCCTGTGTACTTCAATTTCTTTCAACAAGTTGTTTCTCAGGAGAAAAGGAAAAAGCAGTATGTAATGATCAGTTGCAGCTAGCAACCGTTATTCTTTTCCCCTCTGCTTCTTGTAACCAATGTATAAGATGTGGTCATACACTTGTTAATTATTATTATAGAACCCATACTACTAGTTCAAAACTTGTATGGCTTTGTTTGGATATAGCTAGCATGAATAAAACCCCTTTTGATAGTTGATGGTCATAGAGGGTTAATACAAATTTAATTAAAAGCGCATTAATGGAAATATAAAAAATTCTTGGATCTCATAGCGTGCTAACTCTTTTGTTTCTTCTAGACATTAATCTGTGTATGGAGTGCTAATTATTTCATTAATTTACATCGATGTGGCCAAAATAAAAATTAATTACGTTTGCAGCACTGGATCGTTGACTGTGTTTAAAGCACATATACGGTACTCCTGTATATCAAACTAATAAGATTCAGAATTCCGCACCAGCCTTCAATTAATTGAGTTTGCCATATTCCACCACAAGGTTTGAAAGATGGGAAACAGTATTTGGTACGGCACGGCTGATAGATATATAGAAGCGATCAAGGGAACAAAATATCTAGCTATCTCATATTATTATAATATTTGCAGGCTGCGTTAATTGAATTAGTTGTTTGTCGAACGGTGGTTGAATAAAAATAGTTGACTACTTGGGAGGAGGAGGGATCTAGATATATATATGATATATTGACGGGATCGCAAATTTCACAAGTACCGCTAATCGACTCGACCTTTTGCGCACGAATTAACCTACGTACAGGTGCATGTGCGAACCTGTCTACATTTCGTCCAGCTGGTATGTAATATTTTATAGTTAATGGTTTGGCCTGGAAAATTATATAATTATTGCTTTGGCATGGAACCTGCGGAAGAAGTGCATATACGTAGTCCTCGCCGTTCACCTGGCCTCAACGGGTTATAATACTATGATTGCTGGGTACATATTTGTTCTCAACCTCGAGCTGTCGCAAACGTAAATATCTTACGCGAGAATAGATTTATAGCCCGGTGTCTATGATCCCGCGACTCAATCGTCTCCGTTACTCTAGGGTTGATTTCCGAAAAAGCGTACATTTATTTCTCCCATCTTCCGCTTCCGTCCTGCGTCAAAGAAAAAAGAATGGAAATAATGCCTTCTACAATTGTATACATTACTACGGTTGCATGAGGATCTATTCATGAAACATGAAATTAAATAACTCGCCATATCCGTTGGATCAACATTCGTTTAATCATGTTTAATTGATATCCAAACTGTAAATTCGTGAAATAAGAATATCGTCGCCTCCGCTTATCTAAAACAAAAATTGACCAAATAAAATATTCTATAAATCTCCTAAGAAAAAAAAAACAACTAAAAGATGCCAAAACTCACCTCTAGGCTAAGGAATGACAATAATTAATCCAGATGAGTTTGAGGGCATGGGGGAGGGGGGACAAGGATGGGTTTGAAAAATATTTTGTGTAATACTCCCAAAATTTACTACTGAAATAAAAAATTATTAAAAAAAAAAGTAGCTGAGGCAAAAAAACAAAACCTATAAATCTTGAGGATATTACCACCATAATTAGTACCAGATCGATTTTCTCTTACTGTTTAAGTACCAACTGCTAAGGATAAAATAATAAAATACAATTTACCCGAACTCAAACTTTATTTAAATTAGAGTAGCACAAATAATTTCATTACAAGAATAGAATCTACTAATGATGCTTATAAGAACAAAGATCATTTTACAAAAGAGTAAAGGTAAAAGATAAAAGAGAAAATCCTGAATCATTCTCAGACAATCATTACGCTCTTACTCGATGTCCACTTGAATAGTAATTCAAATAGACCTGTAAGAGACACTATCCATTAATAAAGTAGGGGTCCACAAATGGAACCCTTCAGTATTATTGTATCAATTAACCCTTTTAAACCAAACTAAAAAGTAGGCCTACACGCAACACATGATACATAACCCATAAAGAATGTTAATATATATACTAAGGAAAATGACGATGGACATGAAGACTAATGCACAAGGCAACACCACATATGATAAGAAGTGCATAACACAAAATCCATGTGCTTAGAAAATCCATCATATATCCAAGCAAAGACAAGCACTAAAGCCAAAATCATGTCATATCAATAGATCATAACTTAAAATCAATACTTTTGGTCTTAAGCCATTAATTAACCATTATTCAATCATCATCTCTTTAATTTATATCCATATGAATGTGAGAACTCCACTATAATAGCCGATGGACCGGAAACATATAGGACATAACGCACCTGACCACTATTATTTATCGGTAGATCACTCTCTAGGGCTCCCTACACCTTGCCACTATTATTAACTAGTAGACTGGTCTGACCCTAATTCACATGGTGTTCCACTGTAAGTTATTAGTGTCTTCCCATAATTTATTAATATCTAACATTTGGTTTATATATTGAGCTGATCAGGATTCCCTACTATTATATCCGATAGACCAAAAACATACAGGGCAGAATGCACCTAACCACTATTCTTTGCTAGTAGACAGGTCTCCAGGGCATCTTACACCTGGCTACTATTATCTACCGGTGGACTGGTTTGAGCTCAACTCAATACTCTTTCACTTTACATAATTAGTTCTTTATACGTGTCTTACTCAATAGAATCAAGCATACAATATCAAGGATATATTGGCCATAGAATCAAGCATACAATATCAAGGATCCCGATGAGTTTGTGGGTCTGGTTGAGATTCATCATTCTTTGGGGAGGGGACAAGGATGGGTTTGGGAAATATTTTTTTCATGGAAGTGGTGGTGAGATTCATATCTTCATCCTTAAACCCACCTCAGATCATAAATATTTTGATTCATTTATGTATTTTTAAAAATATATAACTCTTATAGACTTAATAACCTTATTCTTCTATCAAGGATTTCCATGTTCAAGCGATAAGGATGTGGATGGGGATAGGTATCACGGACAATGATTGGGGATCTAGCTTATGGATTTAGATGATGATGGGAAATTTGTCCCTATGGGGATTGGGTTGCAGATTTGTAATACCCTATCTTTCACTATCAAATTTTTTTAATCAAAGTTGTATGGAAGTGAAGTACCAACATCTAGAAATATTCAAGATCTTTTTACCACACCAAGCATAAGATAAAAAAATATGTTGATTATCTCAAACTAGATATAAGGTTATGATAACAACAAAAACCAAAACCAATCAAAGGTAAAGAAGATGCATAAATTGCATAAACAATATAAATAGTTTAGTTGCAAATCAAAACACATAATTAAAATGTAACACCCCCAAAATTCACTACTGAAAAATTTCGTTTTATTTGAAAGAGTTAGCGGAAGCAAATTATAAAATCGTAAATTTTGGGGATATTACCGCCACACTTAGTACCAGACCGGTTCACTCCTACCGTTCCAGTACTAAGTGCTAAGACTAAAAGCATAAAACACAATTTACAATCCATTTTTAAATCAGAGTAGCGTATCAAATCATTTACAAGAATAGAACCCACTAGTGGTGGTTATATTAACAACATTAACATTAAAACCAAGAATTTAACAGAGAAGGAGAAAACCCCTAAACGGTTCCGGATAATTCCTTACTCTCTTTCCCGTAGCCCACTTAAGTAGCACCTGAAAAGACCTGCAAGGGGCACTGCCCATTGAATAGGTGGGGGCCCCACGAAGGGAACCCTTTAGTACTATGGTACTGAGTAACCCTTTAATACCACACTTAAAAACAGGCCCGGAATGCAACACATAATGCAAGCTATATACATATGTAGTGAGAGGTGCATACATAACAATCACATATATAACAAGGTTGCCACATACTAACAAGTTATAAAGTACGATCGATACTTTTAGGCCTTAAGCCATTAGTCCATCATTATTCAATCATCTCTCTAGTTATATCCAAGTGAGTGTAGGAACCCCCACTATTTATAGCCGGTGCACCGGAATACATACAGGGCAGAACGCTCCTAGCCACTATTATTCGCCGGTGGACCAGTATGGCCCCGAATCACAAGGTATTCCACTATAAGTGATTAATATCTTTCCATAATTTATTCACATCCACTACTTGTTTTATTGAGCTCGGAACCCCCACTATTTTAGCCGGTGGACCGGAATACATATAATCATCATCCAAGGCAAAAAGCTCATGGCCACTATCATATCTGATAGATCGGTACTCATAATCACTTGCCAGGGCAACACGTTCCTAGGCCACTATTATATCAGGTGGATCGGTACTCAATATCATAATTCAACTGGGCCGACTCATTAATCTTTCACTTTCGTAATTAGTGTTTTTCCTTTCTTTAATCAGCACAACAATTATATTTATTTGCCTCGAACGGGAGATCAAGAACTCGGGACACAAAGGTACACCGGTCGTACTGGTGCATATAAGCTACTCAGTACCATTCAACCACGAACCCAGGGACGCAAAGGTACCCTGGTCGTACTGGTGCATAAAGCTACTCAGTACCCTACAGACAAGGACACCTAATCCATAAGTATGCATACTCCCTAACTAGGTCTGTAGAGCTAGATAGAGTAAGATATAGGGTCTGGCTGGGGCACAAAGGCACACCAGCAAATACTAGAATAATCGTGGGCTAAACCACGTCTTACTAATTCCCACTACTACGGAAACAGGAATTAATAACGGGACATTAATAACGGTGGTTCGAAAACCGTCGTCAAATGCGTGAAAATTAATGCGCGGGAAGTTTTAATAACGGTTTTAAGTAATAACCGTTATTAAAAGTTTTAATAACGGTTCAAACAAGAACCGTTGTCAAAATTGGCTAGGTTTTAATAACGGTTCCTGTAAGAGCCGTTATTAAATCATGTTTTAATAACGATTCTTACAAGAACCGTTATTAAAAGTTCCTTTTATTTTGTTCGATCTTCTCTTTCGTGCCAAATATTTCAGACTATGCCGCTTCCCTCTCGTACTCTCGTACTCTCTTTCTCTTGCGAACCCTTGCACCACCACTCCGGCTCCTCTAAATTAAGGGAAACCGTCGCACCGCCATCTCTCCACCACCCCTCTGCCATTCTTGCGAACGTAGCCAACATTTGTACCTTCGTCGTTGCCATTCTCAACTTGTACGCCGTAGCTCCCTTTACGTATGTGTTTTTCTTCCTTCATTGCTTAATATGTCTCTACTGATATGTATATATATATATAAATGCATGCCTGTTGTACCAAAGAGGTTGTGTTTGATGTGTTGTTCAAAAATTTGTTGTTTGATGTGTTGGTGAAAAATTTTGCTATGGCCTTTTTTGATTGTGGCCGGCCGAGACCTTAATTTATATATATATATAAATGTGTTTATAATCTATTTTATAAAAATATGTATTATTATTTTAGGAGAATCTACAAGCCTAAAATATATATTATTATCATAAGATATGTACGTTCTAAGTATAAAATTAAGGTGTATATATTTTTTTAGCTAGCACTCACATTATTATGCAGATCATGTGTATTTATATACTTTTTTTAATATATATTTTGTAAGACGTGTATTTATATTCCGTAAAATGTGTGTTTATATGTGTTCTATTATATGTATATATATTTATAATATTTTTATATATAAGATGTGTATATATAATCTAAAATAATTGTGTTTAGGGTTAGGGTTGGGGTAAGGGGAGGGTTAGTGTTAGGGTTAGGGTTAGGGTTAGCTATAGGTTTAGGATCATTATTTTATGAGGTTTAGTGTTATTTTTTATTATAATTTATTAGGGTTAATTATTGTTAGGGTTACAGCCGCATATTGTGACCGACCGAAGATTACTATTATACAAACGCCACATTTCATTCACCGTCGGTCTCGAAAAGGCGGAACTAATGGAAAGTTCGAGTCGGGATCCGCGGATTCGTATCTGAATACGAGGAAGTGCCCGATGGCGATGGAATTGTGTGCGACGAAATCTTCCCATCCGTTTTGAAACCAGACTCTGTCTTCTTCCTTAACTAGTTATACTGGCCATTTTGCTCTGTTCGGGACGTTGAGGTATGCATGAGTGGGGAGACCCTTGCCATGGTTCTTCACGAATTTTTCTGGAAGTGCCTGTGATCACAAATGCAAGGCAGAGATTCCACCGTTCAGTTTCCAAAAGTTTACTATAGGCTCCTTTCGGTATGTTTTTGGAAAGTTTCAAGTAAAAGGAAAAAAATAAATTGGGCTAAAAATGACATTATTTTTTTACTTTAAATTATGATTTCTTCCAAAATTTTCTAACAAAAATCAAAATAACATTTTTACTGCTTAAAATTTATTCCATACCATCTTTTTAAATAACCCATAATTTAAAATAAAAAAAAGATGTCATTTATTTTTTTCCTTTTACTTGAAACTTTCCAAAAACATACCGAAAGGAGCCTATAGTAAACTTTTGGAAACTGAACGGTGGAATCTCTGCCTTACATTTGTGATCACAGGCACTTCCAGAAAAATTCGTGAAGAACCATGGCAAGGGTCTCCCCACTCATGCATACCTCAACGTCCCGAATGGAGCAAAATGGCCAGTACAACTAGTTAAGGAAGAAGGCAGACTCTAGTTTCAAAACGGATGGGAAGATTTCGTCGCACACAATTCCATCGCCATTGGGCACTTCCTCGTATTCAGATATGAATCCGCGGATTCCGACTTGAACTCTCCATTAGTTCCGACTTTTCGAGACCGACGGTGAATGAAATGTGGCGTTTGTATAATATTGGTACATTATGGAAGAAGGCTAGAGCAACAAAAGATGGATATATTAATGAAGATGTAGATGTTGCAGCGACAAAAATTGTAAGTTTGTAGATATTTGAAACCCTGCTTACTTTTCTTTTAGAAAACTATTATATTATCCTTATTCATGTAAGCTAATTTTACATATATTATATACATTACAGGACGAACTTCAAGCGTCAGATGGTGAGGAGGGGGTAGACCAATATAACATTGTATCACAAGCTATAGGAATTGTAGAACACCCTGGAAGACACAGGGGTCTTGGATTAGGTGTTACGAAAACGAGCGTACGTGGTCGATCTCGTAGTTCTCGTAACGGTTTTAATAACGGTATTAGGTAGCGATCTATTTATTCTACATGCATTTTCAGGTTTGTATTTTGTCTACATCTTTCGGTCTTCCAGCCTACATCTGTGAACTCTTTACTTTGGGGTGTAGAGCTACCAAGTTGTGGTATGCCCACTAATTTTTATTCCTAAGTATAGTTGGTGTATTGAGACATTGGTACACTTATAGATTCATTGAAATTATGGTGTGATTGCAGAATTGGTATGAATTGATGTTGTTTTACATTGCAGATTTGGTAATTGTTTGAACATACAACTGTGTATGTGGGCAGGAACAAAAGAGAAAAAATTTTGAAAAAAAACATATAGTTTTAATAATGGTTTCCCATAGAATCGTTATTAAAAACTGAGGTTTTAACAACGGTTTCTCATAGAACCGTTACTAAAAACTAAGGTTTTAATAACGGTTTCCCATAAAATCGTTATTAAAAGCTCCTTTTTAATAACGGTTTTTACTTAAAAACCGTTATTAAATATAAAATTTACGCACATATTCGCGGGTTTTGTGTATTTTTCATGACGGTTATGAACCGTTATTAAAGATTTAATAACGGGCGATTCAATAACGGTTGAAAACCGTTATTAAAACTATAAAATAACCGTTATTAAAACCCCTTTCCGTGGTAGTGTCCAAATTAGGATTCGTTCTCGTGATACTTACTAATTGCCAAATAATCTTACCTTACTAATCAACGTTAGTTGAATCATATTATAAAGTTCCACAATCACAACAACATGTTAGGTACAAAGTACTCATTTACCCCTTACTTATATAATTGCTAAGTCATCCCTTCCTTACTTGACAAATTACCATATTACCCTTAAGGTTGCATGATTATCAAATTACCCCTTGCTCGATTTATGTTACTAAGTTATCTCCTATGCTTTTTAGATCACCATTCACCCTTCATAATTGTTAACCTTAACATATTTCCCTTTTTGGTTGGTTAGATTACCAAATTGCCCTTCTCCTTTGTTATAATTACTAAATTGCCCTTGAGTTGGATAAATTACCAAATTACCCTCCTTCATTATCATGATTACTATTTTGCCCCTTTAGTTGGTTAAATTATTACCAATTTACCCTTTAGTTGGATAAATTACCAATTTTCCCTTCTCCTTTATCATAATTACCATTTTACCCCTCTCAATTATAATAATTGCCATTTTACCCTTTTCAATTATTATAAATCCCAAATTACCCTTCTTCATAATTACAATTATTAATTTATCCTTCTTCATAATTATATTTACCAATTTACCCTTCCCCATTTTTATAATTATTAATTCACCCTTCTCCATATTTATAATTATTAATTTACCCTTCTCCATTCTTATAATTACTATATTGCCCTTATCCATTATTAAAATTACCATAATGCCCTTTTATTGGTTAATTTACCAAATTTCCCTTCCATATTATCATAATTATCCAATTATCCTTTTTTAATCATAATTTAATTACCAATTTATCCTTCGTCGTTATCATTATTACCAAGTTACCCCTTACTCCCAATTGTGTGCCATAAATATCCTTTTAATTTACAAAATTACCCTTCTACCCCTTACTTCCAAATTACCATAATATCCTTTTATTTACAAAATTACCACAATATCCTTTTACTTATAAAATCACCATAACACCCCCTTTTACTTTACAAATTACTATTTTACCCTTTTACATCCAAAATTACCATCTTTATCTTTCCTTACTAAATTACCATTTTGCCCTTCTTTTCCAAAATTACTAAAATACCCCTTTATTACAAAATTTTCAAAATACCCCTTTCACTTATAAAATTACCACTTAACCCCTTTATTACACCACTTTTATGAATTTACCGCCACTACATAAAATACTAATATTAGCACTTCATTCTTATCATTTAACTCCACCAACTTGTCATTATTCAACATAATACTCATTAGCAACTATATATATTAGATCACATACTTACATAGGCATATTACTAAAATACCCTTAGGCTCACAATAATATTATTCATGTATTAATGACATAATACATTATAGACAAGCATTTAACATTTCCATCAATAATCAAACTCCTTCCTTAAGTATCATCTCTACACATAGCACAAAATCTAGCATACTTTTCTTCTTATCAATCAATATAAATAACCACATATATCATACTAGGCAACACATAACATGCATAAAATCATACTAAAATCCCTAATGTGCTAGTATACTTTTTTTCCATGCATTTAAGTGGGGTTTAACGATTAATTTAATCTTGCAAAAATCAAACCTTACCGGTATCCCGGTTAAGGATTCAAGGCTTAATTAGCAACTCAACACCTAAAAATAATATCAATAATTATTATATTAGAAGTAGGAAATTAAAAAGGATAAAACTTTATAAACAATTTATTTAATAATGAAACACTTTGATTAACTATTAATATACCTCAAAGATTCAAAAAAATTAATTCCTAATCAATGTAGAGCTCACGCTGCATGAACAGCGTGAGCCACATGAAGCTTAAAGTGGAGAAAAGGTTCGAAGCTAATGAGGTAGAAGGGAGGGGGAGATGGCTCGGTTTAGTGTCTTTAGACTAGAAAAGGAGGTAGATGGGGGAGGATTGGAGTCAAGGTAAGGGTGCAGGAGTGAAGAGGGGTGTAGGTGGAGGCTAAGGATGGGTTGTTGGCAATCAAAGGTGGCGGAGACGGCGGCGGCGAGGCGGCGAAGTCGGCTGTCGGGCTAGGCATGGCTGAGAAGGAAGGAAAAGAGAGGGGAAAAATGGAGGGGTGCGAGGGCTATTTTTGGGAAAGTAAGGTATGGGGGTAGTAGAGGAGGTTCCAGGGTGTGGGTTGGTGGTTTGGGTGGTGGCAGAGGTGGCCGGACGGCAACGAACGGGGCGGTTGCATGTGGCTTGGCAATAAGGGAGAAAAGTGGGGAGAAAAAGAAGAGGTGGAGAAGGGAGGAGCTGTAGGGGCTCGAGGGTGGCTTGCGTGGTCACGTGGTGGTGCAGGGCTGAGGTATAGGGTGGCAGTGGGCGGTGCAGGGGCTTGGTGGGGTGGTTGGAGTGGCGGCTAGCGGCGGCGTGCAAAAACCAGGTAAGAATGGGAAGGAGGAGAAAGGAGAGAAGAGGGAGGTCGGGGAAATGGAGATGCTCGAAATATGGGGCAGAAAGGAGGCTGGAGAGGTGAAGAAAAAGAAGAGGGAGAAGAGAGGAGGTAGGTGACTGGTCAGCGATAGGACGAAGGGTGGCAGGGAGGTCTCGGTTGGCAGGGGAAAGGGAGGGAAGAAGAAGGAAAGGAAGATGGGCATGCGAGCTGTGGTCCAACGGTTGGTTTGGTTTGAAATAGGATAGAAAATGATGGGGAAGGGAGAGGGAGTAGCAGGGAGGTAGGTGGTGGCCGGGCATGGTAGTTGCAGGTGGCGGTTGGCGTGCTCGATCATGGCAGAGGATGGTGGTCAGACGTGAAAGAAGAGAGAAAGGAAGGGGAGGGGTGCGAGCGGGCGGACCGGCGCAGGAAAGAAGGATAGGCCGGTCGGTCTGGTCTGGGAAAAACAGAAAGGAGGGGGAGCTCGGCTGCATCGCACAGGCCACGCGGGAGAGGGAGGAATGAAGGGGGAGGGAGTGATGGGTCGAGGCCCACTGCGCAAGGGAGAGGGGAACAGGCTAGTGCGGGCGGCCCAAGGGAGGAGAAAAAAAGGAAAAGAAGAGAAAGAAGAAATGGAGAAAAAGGAGAGGGAAAGGAAAAGGAAAATGAGAAAATAGGGGAGAATAATTTAATTTAATTTAGAAAATAATAAAATGTAATACTTTTAATAAATAATTTAATTTAATAATTTAATGTAATATAATTTAATATATTGGTTCGAAATTGATACTTTTAGTAATTATTAGTTTGAAAAATTATTTAATTAAAAACGATGTGATAAAATAAAAAAATATTTATTTTTAATTTATTAAATACTCCTATCCAAATTGGTCCACTCAAAAATCCATAAAATAATTAAATTAAATAATTTTAAAAGCTAACATATTTCAAATAAAAGTTATTTATTAAATTATAGGTTTTCTAAAATTTATGGGGATTACATAAAAGATAAAGTCCACAAAAACAAAAAACTAGACAAAGAGAGTTTGAATATCAAAAAGGGAAATCAAATCATGATATACGATTCCACCATGCACTGAATAACCTAACTCTCTTTCGTCACCCAAAAAGCTCTTACAACAAAGGTCGTCTTATATTCAACTACTCTTACTTGCACAAAGTTCTCTATTCGTGGTATCGAATAAATGATCAAAATAACAGTATGTCAGTTCTCTATGTATATGTAAACCCAATTAGCCTAGCATGCAATTTATAGCACGTGGGGACATGCATCAACACAAATTAGATTAACACATTGTAAGAAAAGTACATTCAAATGCTTCAATTTGATATTCTATAAACATGCCATGCATTAACCACTTACTCATGGATATGTTAACACTAGTTTCACATGTGGCTCATATGGATAAAATTCATGAATAATCCAATACATTATATAGTTATAATATTATTCATAGTACACTATTTAAGGAGCTATCATAAATATCTCTAGCGAGATAATCATAAATGATACCATGCAAAGAATATAAGGCCCTCCAAGGCATTATAAGGGTTGTAAGTTATTATCTTTACTAAGTCCATCATAAATGATCACTTATTCCATATTTGTTTAAGAATATCAAACAATCATGCTAAGTCCTTGACTATGAAACTATTCATCGTAGCATCATAGAAAACAAAGTCCTAACCAATAATAATAAGAAATATAATCCCAACCTATAAGATAGGATAAAGGATTTTAGCTAATGAAAATAATGCAACATAATAAAATTAACGGCAAAAATAGAGCCAAGAACACATACTAGATTAAGAATGAACTTGCTAGTTACCAGACTAGATTACCAATTAGATCAATTTCAATTTGAAGATGACAATGATTTCATCCGCCTCTTGATCCAAATTGTGATCACTCTAATTGCTAGGTTTCACACTTGTTTTATTGATTAAGTGTGAACTGCATCAAATCTCCACTAGTATCCACACATTACGAATCTAGATTGATGGGGATGCATGCTAGTGCTAATAAGGTTACTTTCAATTTTGTGAATAGCTATACTATGGTAGCTATATAGTTTTCTCATCTAAAGGAGAAAGTGTAAGAGAGTTATTTATAATAAAACCCTAGATTGGGTATTTATAATAAAACCCTTACCCATCATAGTTTCTTTTGACTTGGGCTTTAATAACATTAAAATCACTTATGTTTTAAATAGATATTAATTATATTAAAATCTCATCCCACATAGACTTAAAAAGATATTAATCATATTAAGATCTCATCTTACCTAATTTATAGTTCATTTCTAATCTAGTTCAGTTGGTGTGCGACCTTTTAGGTTCGCGTAGATATTAGAAGTAGACCGAAACTCTTTTTGGGTCCACAAATCATAAGAGGTCACTAAGAAGACATTAAGACTACCCAAATTAGGTAGATGTCATATTCTCAACGCAACCTATTTATAACATGTATATTTGTCATTTTATCACATGACTTTTAGATTGAACACAAGGCATTGATCGTGCCATCTTTACTGTGTTAAATCACACACTTTCTTGATCATCAAGTAAGACTAACCTTAAACAAACAACACATTATTTACATATAGCCATGATACATCTTACTTCTCAAGGGGCCTGAAGATATCTCTCTCATATCAAGAGAGGGACTAGTGATATCTTGATCAACTATATGCCTTTATATGATTCACACCACGTCTAATCATTACTTTTATGATCAAGCTTAATAAGAGTAATGTTTAGCAAAGTCAAAACATGATAATAATCATATCAGCATATACGAAGATCTTAGGTCAGTGGACTATATACTATTTGGAGAACGCCAATGACACTTTCACACAATATTCAATACACTATTCTCTTACTAGGTCAATCTAATACCATGTTCCATAACATATATTTATGTTATTTGTTTGACATCACATATCAATGATCATTGGAACATGATCATCAATTAACCATCATACTACCTTATGATCACTAATATCCTTCAATTAGATGATACTAAACTAGAGATAGTTATTGAATAGTAATCTTTCAATCAGTTAGTAGAGTTCCACAATCTAATCACATACTTGATTATCTACATAAAGAGTAATTACTCAAAGTGATAACAACATTTGAATAAATAAAATCAAATGATCTTTTTATTAATAAACACAATCACTAAATATGCAAATATAAATAATCAAGTATGATTAGTTCTAGGGAATATCTTCATCCATCTCCCACTTGCACTAGGACCAATCATGCATAATCCTAATGCTTTATGAACTAGTATGTCCCTCATAATTAGGTTGTGGAATGGTCAATAGATCAGCAATATTTGCATAAAGATGATCTTGCATCAATTAATAGCACCCCTATGCACCATCTCCCGGATGATTAATATTTCTTGAGTATGTGCTTGGTCTTCTAATAAGACATTGGCTCCTTAGCTTGTGCAAGAGCTCCACTTTTGTCATAGTATAAACAAACTAGACTCATAATGCTTGGAACTCCTTCCAATTTAGTGATGAATTTTTTATTCCACATTGCATCCTTTGATGCTTCTGAAGCATTAATGTACTAAGCTTCAATTATAGAATTAGCAACTATGTCTTATTTTGAACTATTCCAACTCACATAATTGCCATTAAGGCAAAAAACATAACCTAACTACAATAAAAAAATCATCCCTATCTATTTGGAAACTCACATCTGTGTAACCACTTACTACCAGATCCTATTCTCCTCCATATACCAAGAACATTTCCTTGTTCTTTTTAAGTACTTGAGAATGTTCTTGACTGCACTCCAGTTAGTCTTACTAGGGTCAAACTGGAATCTGCTCAGCATGCTAAGGACATATAAGACATCCGAGCAAGTGCACAACATGGAATACATTATAGAACCAATGGTTGAAGCGTATGGAATTCTACTCATGTAGTCTCACTCATTTTGTATCTAAAGAAATAGAGTCTTTCTAAAATTTAGACTATGTTGGAGAGTTAAGAAACCTCTCTTAGAGTCTTGCATATTTACTTATGGAGAATCTTGTCAATATAAGTACTTTGAATTAATCCAATCAACTTTCTTCATCTACCTCTCTAAATCTTAATCCTCAAAATATAGGCTACCTCACCAAAATCCTTTAGTGAAATTGTAACACCCCCAAATTTACTACTAAAAAATTTCATTTAATTAAAAGGTTTTAACGGAAGCAAAAAGATAAAACCGTAAACTCGGGGGCATTACCGCCACACTTAGTACCAGATCGGTTCACTCCTACTGTTCCAGTACTAAGTGCTAAGGCTAAATAAGGTTAAAATTAAACACGAGTCATTAATAAAAACACAAGTCGTTAGTAAAGCACAAGTCATGCAGAATTCAGAGTGCGATTTAGGATTACAATCCAAAGAGTACGTGACTAGAGTTTTTCAAAACATAAAGCATAGTACGAAATCACAACTAAGATATGATAATACATGGTCCAATAAAAGAAATAGAGTTCGGCCAAGTCGCTTTTGATTCCCAAGTCAGGTCTAGGCTCAATGCTCAGCCCCACTCGATACCTCGTAGGTGTCGTAGGCATTGAATACATCATCCCTTACCTGCACAAGCTTAGATGGGTCTTCTGCTCATGGAAATGAGAAGCACCTATGAAACGGGTGATCAGTACGCTACGTACTGAGTAAGGTAATAGATGCGCTAAGGCTAAACATACAAAACATACAACATAGCATACATGGCACATTCACATAAGCCGCATGTAGTAGTCTAGAAAATGAAGGCCGGCTATGGTCCAATTAGACTTACTTCCTTTTGGATCTTTGTTAAATATAGTCATTTCACACCATAATCTTTATTATTCCATGTGTAACACCTCGAGTCGATACGACCACGTAGGGGCTACTTTGGAGTGCTTTCAGATTGATTGACTGACCCCACAGATCAACACGAGTCCTTTCTGTGCGCTTTGTCCTCACTCACACACTTCCCAAGAAATTTTTAGAAAACCCATCCTAAAATTGCTCCACGGCCAGCACACTTAACTATGGAGTTCTTATGACGAAATCACCAAAAGGATGGTATACCTTGTAAATATAAGTAGCCATATGAATCCTTATAGCGCTCCACTTAATTTGGAGTATTATACCATGCGAGTGTGGGAACCCCACTATTATAGCTGGTGGATCGGCCACTTATAGGGCAGAACGCACCTAACCACTATTATATGATGATGGATCGGTCTCCAAGGCAGAACACTTCTGGCCACTATTATGCCGGTGGATCGGTTTGGCCCCGACTCTCATGGTGTTTCACTGTAAGTACATAGTAGCTTTCCCATGATTCATTGGCAGCATAATGTTTGGTTTGTTGAGCTCGAGATCCCCCACTATTATAGCCGGTGGATCGGTCACTTATAGGGCAGAACGCACCTAACCACTATAATATGCAGATGGATTGGTCTACAGGGCACCCCGGCACCTGGCCACTATTATGCCGGTGGATCGGTCTGGGTCTGGCTCAACAATCTTACTCTTTAAGTGAGTAGTATCTTATTTGTGTCTTATTCGGTAAAGCTTTTCACCCTTGTCATGCATGTCAACTACCATCTACTTCTATTCTCCCAAGGGGGCCCATCCCATATCTTGAGACTCATGCGCCCCTAATCACACCCTGACATCCATTTCCCTTTACACTTACCCTTTAATGAAAAACCCAACTCCTACGAGTGTGGGTTAGGCCCAACACCTTATGACCTCAACTCTACCTACTATCACCCCTAGGGTTTTTCCTTGAAAACCCTAATTGGACAGATGTGGCCCAACCCTCTCTCTCACTTACACTACCATCACCTCGTTTATCACCCCATACCTTAACTCATTAGATCCAAACCCAACTCATATCATCTTACCTTTCGATTTCACATATGACTGGAAAAACTCTAGTTGGCCACTTCAAACCCTAGTACCTTTCTTCTCCCACAAGTAACCTCTCTATTTCTCACTCAATATTCCTTCTCTCCCATGGCACCCATACTCACCCCTTACAAAATAAATTCCCATTCTTAACCTATAATCCACTCTCCCTTAATCATTTTTACTTCCACAATTTCCAGATTATTAATTCCTCCCAAAACCCTAATCGGGTCCCTTATACACTCTTATACCAACCTACGTACTATTTTTCATCCCAAGTCTCCAAACACTCCACAACTCTCCCCTTAGCTTATTTAAACCCTAAATCAACTTTTCTCACGTAAAGATCACCCCTATACAAGTTTTATCCATCCCATGAAAACACCCAAAGTCCCTATGCAATCTTTAAGATTCCATGCATGGTCCCCATATCTCATTCACTTTGGTTATTCCTTCCTCTTTAATTTCCTCTCATGGATCATGAGGTATTTTGGTCAACCTCATATCCCCCTTCGCAAACTCACTTCCCATTTTCTTTCTTTTTGCCCTTTCATTCCCATATCATATTATCAATTGTCCTATCATGCATGTCTTAAGGGGCAATATCATATCACATCATGATCACCATATACACATGTCATACTCATGTCATAAGAAAACACACACAAACATACCTCAACTCCAAGCTGCGCTACACATAAGACAAGCTAATGACAATCACACAATACACGACATTGCATGATATAAGCATCCAATACATACAATTCACACAACACACATGGGCCTTAGCTACATCCTTACCTAAAGCGACGCTGGGCTTGGAGCACGCTCCTACGACTCCTTAGGATTTTGGCTCGATTCACCTTTAAGAGAAAAAATACTAAGGATTAGTTTCCCTCCTACCAAAAGTACCATTACTCCTTATTTCAGTCTAAGGTTAGGATTATTATTATTATTAAAGGGAGTATTATACGTGAAAACTAGAGTTTTTATCTTCAAGTTAGCCTACTAGATATTACTAGTCAAAATATGCTTATGTTAATATTTATTACTATACTTACATTATTAAACCTAATAGCTTCATTCTTCTAATAATAGCACTAATACTAGTTATAGAAAAATAGTGACAATAATAATAATAATAATAATAGTAATGCTAATGATTATAGTGATAGAAACCCTAGCATTTTTAAGGCTAAGTCTAATAATAGTATTAGGGTTAAAATAATAGTATAATAATTGCAATACCAACAAAGTACAAATATTCCTAAAGATAATAATGATAAAAGTTATATTTTGAATAATAATAGTATAAGGGTTCAAATATTTTTGTCACAATAATAGTAATAAAATAATAACAATAATAATAGTAATAACTAATAATGATACCATAGTAACAATTTTAGTACTAAAGGCATTAGGAATAATATATTAATGATATTCTAATATTAAATGGTAAAATACTAAGGCTTAAGTATTCTTCCTCTTTAACGATAAAATGATAATACTCCAACTTCGGTTTAAATAACATTAATAACATTAATAATAATAATAATAATGATAAAAATGTTAAGTACAATAATAATAACAATAACAATGATAATAGTAACCAAAATGATAATAATAATAATAATAATAATAATAATAATAATAATAATAATAATAATAATAATATAAGGGTCCAAATATTTATATTAATAAATAAGAGTGATAATGGACAAGGTTAGTATTAACCATATTAGCAAGGAAATAATGATAATGATAATGGTAATAACAATAGTAATAATACCAATAATAATAATAAGAAATCTAGGGTTAAGTAGTGATAATAATAATAATAATAATAATGGCATTAATAATAATAATAATTAAGAATAATACTAATAGTAATGATAATAAAAATGGTAATAGTAATATAAGGGTTCAAACGTTTACCATAATAGTAAAGATAATGATAATAGGCCATAGCTAGCATTAGTAATAATAGTAGGAATAATAGCGAGGTTAGTAATAATAATAATAGTAAACAAGGGAAAGTCCCAATCATAATAACTCCAAAGTCGTAGGCCATTATTAACGATAGTATTGTTATTGGTTAGAAAAATCATAAAGTTAGGCTAAGTAATGATAATAATAATAATAATAATAATAATGATAATAACAATAATAATAATAATAATAATAATAATAATAATAATAATAATAGAGATAACTATATTAATACTAAAGTTGTTAATAATAATAATAATGATAGTAGTATTAGTAGTAGTAATAGAAATAATAATAATAATAATAATAATAATAATAATAACCATTTTAATGTTAAAGTTGTAGCCTTTTAAATAGTTTACCCTAGTTATAAGTATTTTCTGAAATTAGGTTAGGAAATAAGGGGGATACATAATAATAATATTAGTAATGGTAATAATAATAATGATAACCATGATAATACAACACTAAAAATAATAATAGTAATATTAAGGATAATACTACTAATATTAAATAAAATTATTAACACTTATAGAAAATATTTTAGGGCCTGGGGAAGTTGGAGCACCACCTAAGGTCGGTGGCAGAATCCGGCGACAGCGCGTGGCGAGGATGGCGGCAGCCGTGGAGGAGGAAGAGAGGTGGAATATGGTTATGTAGGATAAAGGAGAGGAAGTGGAGGGGTGTTTGAGGTGGAAGAAGGTGCAACAGGTGGAGAGGGGTGGAATGAATGTGGTGGTACAGCTGGGAGTGGTGGCGCACAGTGGTTTTTGCGGCGGCCGAAGGTGGTGGAAGATGGTGGAAGATGGAGGAAGTAGAAGTAGAGGGAGGCAGGGGGAGATGAAGGTATGGGAAGGTAGGGGAAGGTTCCCTGAGTGTTTTGGAGGGTGGGGGAGGTGTTGGTTACAGCGAGGATGGTGGCGGAAGGCTGCGCGAGGGGCGGCAAGGGGTTGGAGTGGGCTACTAGGGTTGGCGATTTTGCACGGCCGGGGCGGCACATGCAGGGCGAGACAGGGGATGATGGTGGTTCAGTTTTGTAGAGGGAGGTATGGCGAAGGTTTTGGTGGGCGGCGGCGGTAGGAAGCTGGAATTCTGGGCTTACAAAAAAGGGAGCTTGATTATGGTTGTCCTACGAGTGTATTTATAGGCTAATTGAGGGGAAAAACAATGAAGGGAAGAAGAAGACAAGCGGGGCAGATGTGGCAGGACCACCGACCGGCGATGGCAGGCGGCGCAGTCCTACCATAGCAAGTTAGGTCGGGTCGGGGAGAAATAGGAAAGGAGATGGGCACGCGGGGAGGGGAGAAATGGGGCTTGTTGGGGTCAAAAAAAGGAAAGAAAATGATAGGGAGAGAGGCAGGTGAGGACAGCTGGTCGTTGGCTAGTGGCTGCCGGCGGAATCGGGGCTGCAAGTTGGCGTTGCAGGTTGGGGATGGGGAAGAAGGAGGGCAACAGGCAGGACTGGTTGGTCCAGGGGAGAAGGAAAAGAAAAAAAAAAGAATGGCCGGTCGACAGGGGGAATGAGCGAAGGGAAAAAAAAGGGAAGATGGGGCTGGCCGACTGGGGCGGACGGCGACGACGCGGGCTGTTGGGCCGTGCGGAAGGAGAAGGTGGGGAGAGAGGCTGGGTCGTACATGGAAGATGGCCCATGCCGGGGAGAAAGGGAAAAAAGAAGAAAAGAGAAGGAGGGAGAAAGGAAAAAAAATAGAAAAAGGAAAAGGGGAAAAAAGGGGAAATAGGGGAGAAATAGATAAAATAACTTATGGAAAATAGGTTGTAGTATTTTTGGTAGATAAAACTTTTTTAATAATTTAACTTAATATATTTTAATATGTTGGTTTAAAAGGTAACTTATAGAAGTTATTGGTTTGAAACATTATTTAAAGAAAATGAGTGTGATAAAATAGTAAATTATTTATTTTTATTTATTACATATTCACATCTAATTTTATGTACTTAAAAATTCACAAAATAATTAAATTAAATTAATTTAAAAGGTAAAATCCTCAAAATAATTAAATTAAATAAGTTTAAAAGCTAAGTTATCTTAAATAAAAGTGATTTATTAAATTATAGGCTTTTAAAAATTTTGGGGGATTACAGAAATTGATTTTTCAAGCCATCCCTCACACACTCTAGTGTAGGATTATTGTTTCCAATAAGTAGTATGCCATCCACATAAGAATAAGGAAAATAATTTCACTTCCACTAACCTTTCACTTTACGTGATCAGTATTTTTCTATTTAATTAACACAATAATTTCATTTATTTAACTCGAGGGGGGAGATCACAAACTCGAAGACATAAAGTTACACTTGTCATACTGGCACATACAAGCAATACGGTACCCTCCCACCATTAACCTAGGGACGCAAAGCTACCATAGTCACACTGGTGTATGAGGATACACTATACCCTACTAATAAGGATACCTAATTCATAAGTATGCATACCCTCCTAAATAGGTCCGTAGAGCTAGATAGAGTAAGATATAGAGCCTGACTGAGGCACTCTAGCAAAATCTACAATAATCGTGGGCTAAACCACATCTTTAGGGTAGCGACCCCTAAAGAGCCACCATTTCTAATATCAAGGTATTCCACTCTAATTATTAGTGTATTAATTAAGGTGACCACAAGAAACACATCAATCACATACTTAATCATTTTCATTTGTTTTGTTATGATCAAGTAATCCTTATTAATATTATTTTCCATTTTAGCTCAAACAATCCATTAAGGCCAACTTAGGTTCCAATTCTTATACTTAGGCACCTTAGGTCAAAGTGACCAAAATGCCCCTAAGGCTAAGGCTTCCCTTTATCATCTATTTCCATTACAGAATTCATTTTCATTTATTCACATGTCATAGTAGGTTATCATATCATAATTATAATACTGGTAATAGAATCAAGTAATCTATACTAAGGGATCATTGAACACATGAACCCTAACATGTACTTCTAGCACATGTAGCACACATTTCTATGCATAATTAAAAACTAAGGCACCTCTTACATGATTACGAAATAACATACCCTTAATTACCAATTCAATCCTATACCATGCATTATCCTTATAATATTCACATATTTACCGAAATACCCTTATTCTTATAATATAAGTGGTTATATTTAAATAAATGTTACTAAGGCCATAAACCCTTATTCTATTATTTAATATCCTTTATATCTTATTATGGATGTTTATTAAATGCATTACCATATTATATACAATTTACCAATTTACCCCTTCATTTTTACAAAATTACTAAAATACCTCTCTTACTTTCCTATTTATTAGAATACCCTTTTACTTGTTGAATTGCCAAATTACCCTTCAAATTTATATAATTATCCAAAACACCCTTCATACCTATAAGATTACCAATTTACCCTTCATAATTATATAATTATCAAATACCCTTCATACGTGTTAAAATTACCAAACTGCCCTTTAGGTTAGTTAAATTACCAAATCATCATTCACACTTATTAAATTACCAAATTACCCTCCGTACTTGTTAAATTACCAATTTACTCTTCTTGTGCCAAAGTACCAAAATACCCCTCTTGCTTACTAAATTACCATATTACTCATTTTACTCATAAAATTACCAATTTGTCCTTCTTATGAAAAATTTACTAAAATACCCTTACCATATAAAACATTACCACCCATACTCCATATGCATCATTTAACAACACCAACTATTATAATTTATTATTAATACACATTATCACCTACCAAACATACTTATTTAGGCTATAGCCTTTATATAAGAAAAATTAGTAAAATACCCCTAGGGCTTATATTAACATTATCTATACTACAAATGGCCATATTAGTTATCATGATATATACATGCATTCAACATTGTTATTAACAATAAATCTCCTTCCTTAACCATAATTTCTACACATGGTATAGCATGCTTCTTATTCCAACGTCGAACATATGCTACAAATCACGATATACTTAACAACACATAATATGCACATACACATATTCAAAAAACCTAATGTGCTAGCATGCATATATCCACACATTTTAGTAGGGTATAATGGCTACCTTATTTCTAGCAATAATCAAACTTTCCTAGTACACTAGTTAAAAGTTTAAGCATTGATTAATAAAAATTAATACATAGGAATAATACAAAAATGAGCATATTGGTAGTAGAAAATTAAAAGGATACATTTTTATCAAAAGCTTATTAAATACATATAAATTCTAAATATATTTATACCTTGAAAATGGGTAGATTTTACAGCAAAACTCATGCCCACGGCAGCATGAGTTGCATGCACAAAAGGACAGGGAAATGAGTGACAAAGAGAAGAGATGGGAGAAGGGGAAGGGGTTGGTTCGAGTGAGGGTGGTTGATGGGTGTAGGGAGGGTGGCAAAGTGTAGGTGGTGTTAGAGGGTCAAAGATTGGTGGCTCAAGGTGGTAGGGATGACATCAGTAGGGCTAGAAAGGTGATGCAAAGGAAGGGAGAAGAAGAAGAAGAAGGAAGCAAAAAATAAGAGATGAAAGGAGGGGGTTGTAGGGGAGATCTCAATTAGCTAAGGTAAGGAAGTGGAAGAGGAGTTGATAGGGGTTGAAGGGTGGCTATGGAAGCTGCGGAAGAAGGGAGACTATAATGCATAGTGGTGGTGTAGGATAGAGGTCAAGGAGTAGAAGAAAAGAGAAAGGAAGGGAAGGGTGGCCGTAGGGTGCAAGTGGCAGCTGCTAGGTGGTGTAGGGAGGAAGTAGGGGAGGTCAGGGTGTTGTAATGGTGGTTGGTTGGGTGGTAGAGACAGCGGTTAACGGTGGAAAAATAAAAATAAGGGAAGAAAGGAGAAGGAGAAAAGAAGGGAGAAGAAGGGTTCTATAGGGAAAGAAATGAGTAGCGGATATGAAGAAAAAGAAGAGGGAGAGGAGGGAAGGTAGAGGTACCAAGTTAGGTGGTGGTAAGGGGAGGCTGTAGGTCAAGGTGTTGGGTGGCATAGAAAGGAAGGAAGATAAGGGAAAGGAGGGGGAGCATGAGAGGGTGTGTTAGGGGGAGGTCTGGCTTGAAATGGATAGGAGAGAGAGAGGGAGAGAGTAGGGCTGCAATAACAAGGTTGGTTGTAGGCAAGGTGTAGCCATAGGGGAGGGGCATTTGGTTCGACAGGTGATGAAGGAAAGATGAGGGAAGAAGAAGAGAGGAGGTAAGCCGAACAGGAAAGGAAGAAAGGTAGGTAGACCATTGTGCGAGGGAAAGGAAAGAAAAAAAAGGTGGGTAGGATTGGCCTAACTAAGGAAGGAAATAAAGAAAGAGGGGAACTAGGCATAGAGAAATGAAGGAGGGCAGCAACCCAATGTGGGGGTGATAAAAAGCAAGCCGGACGACTTGAAGGAAGAAGAAAAGAAGAAACATAAAATGGAGGAAAAGAAAAGGAAGGAAAAAGAAGAAAGAAAGACAGAAAAGGGAAAAGGAAAAAAGGGAAAAAATAAAAATAAAAATAATTTTAGAATTTGGGTATTTATTTATTTAATTAGTAAATTATTTTAATGAATTAATTTGACTAAAATTTAAGGAAATAAATTTTTAAGTAGATAGTTTTAGTAAAATATGGGTATGAAAAAAAATTTAAATGAAAAGAGTATGATAAATAATAAAATATTTATTTTAATTTATTAAATCATCATATCCATTCTTAAAAATTGTAAGTCCAAAAAATATTTAAATTAATAATTTAAAAATTAAAATATCCTAAATGAGGATTAATTATTAATTTCTAGGTTTTAAAATTTTAGGGTATTACACTACTATATTGAGATCATTATTCTGCGGGTCTTACATTTCTTCAAGTTTTACTTTACTCCCATTAGCTCCTCTATAAAGCAGTTCTCTTTCTAAAAAAACACTATACCAAGCATCAAACACTTTGTTCTCAATGCGATTGTAAAAGTAATATCCTTTAGTGTCTCTAGGATAGCCTATAAAGAAGCATTTTTCTGATTTGGGTTCATGCTTGCTAGAGGTCCAATGTTTTATGTATGCCTCACAATCCCAAATCTTGAGAAAAGATTAACTTGAAACCCTTCTAGTCCATACCTCATTTTAATTGTTTTCTACTACTTTTGATGGAGCCCTATTTAGTGTGAATGCTACAATTTCAAGAGCATATCCCCAGAAAGAAATATGAAGATTTGTGTGACTCATCATAGATTGAGCCATATTTGATAATGCTTGATTCCTCCTTCGAGATACACTATTCCACTATGGAGTACCTGGTAGAGTGAGTTGTGAATCTATACCACATCTCTTGAGATGATCATCAAAAGCTTCGCTTAAGTATTCACCTCCTCGATCTAATTAAAGAGCCTTAATAGTTTTACCAAGATAGTTCTATAATTCATTATAAAATTCATTAAACTTTTCAAAACATTCATGTTTATTTTTCATAAGATAAACATAATCGTATATACTGAAGTAATCTTATTTTTCATAAGACAAACATCAGTATGTATATGGTCCAATAATTTATTATCCCTTTGAATGTGTCTAGAAAATGGGACTTTTCCATTTTACCTAATAAACAAGACTCGCACATTTCAAATGATTCAAAATCAAATGAGTATAGAAGTCCATATTTATGGAGCTTCATAATGTGGTTCTCATTTATATGTCCTAAATGACAATGGTAGAGGTAGTTAGGATTTGAATATGTTAGTATGTATGTTATAAATAGGCATGTAAAGATCTAGAATATAAAGCCCATTATTCATTTGGGCATAACCATAAAACACTTCATTCAAATAAAAGGAACAATTTTTGTTCATAATAATGAAGTGAAAACCTTCTTTATCCAAACAAGACATAGAAATGATGTTCCTACTTATAGAAGGTACATAATACTAATTATTATGTTGTAGAATCAATGCCATTAGCAAAGCTAAATTGAACATTCCTACAACTTGAGTAGAAACTCTTGCTCTATTCTCTCTCATAGGTCCAATTCTCCTTTTTCCATTCATTTACTCTCCTTTAAACCCTACACATTTGTACAAATGTGAGATCCATATCTGGTAACTAATACCCATGAAAAGCTAGAAGTAGTTACATTTACTTTCATAACACAAGTACCTGAAGCTTTAGATTCAACTAAGCCATTGTTCTTATCTTCTATGTATTTCTTGCAGTTTCTCTTCTAGAGCCCAAACTTTTTGCAATAGAAGCACTATTAGTCAGCAATTGGCCTAGGCTTAGGGTTGGTCTTGTTGTGATTTTTCTATATCTTAACTAGAGCCTTACCCTTACCTTTGGGATTAGCCTTTCCCTTACCTCTTCAACTCCCTTGAAACCTTTTCCCTTCTAAACCATCAAAACATTATTTGCCTCTTTATTGTTCTATTCGGTAGTCTTAAGCATCCCATACAACTTAGTTAGGGATTTATTAAGATCGTGTATGATATAGTTCATGAAGGACTAATCTTATGACTCAGGCAATGATTGTAGGATCAAATCTGTAGCCGCCTCTTGATTATTTAGAACATTTAATCTCTCAAGATAATCAGCATAGCTAATTATCTTGAGAATATGTGGACTGATTGGATAACCTTTTGCTAGATTGCTTAATAACAACACTTTTGTAGTCTCAAACCCTTCAACTAGAGATTCTTTTTCAAACAAGTTCTTGAATTTAGTGATGAGAGCATAAGCATCACTATAAGCTCAATCTATTTCAATAAGTTTGAGTTCATGCAAGATAGCTAGTTCATTAGGAATAACCTTTCACGGACACATCATTTCCTTTCTTAAGTGAAAACTATTCTCAAATTTGTATGATAGTTAAGGAAGTTATTTCCATTTTATTTGTCCTTCTCAAGGACCGATTGTAGTGAAAAGGTGTTATTGCTTTATTTACCATATGAAGATATAACAAAAGATATGTGAAGATTTCAAATGTGCTTATCAAATAATTAGATTCCATATGCTCCCAAAAGTAAAAGAATCTCCCAATAAATTTCATTACCCCTTTGAAATCTAGTAGGCTAGGACCTATAATTCACTAACGCTTAATAATATTTGGCTTATCGGTTAAGGTATTAGTAATTTAGGTACACAACATCTTCCTAATTACAACTTATATAACTTTTGGTTTTTTGGTGACATCTATTATCCCATCATTCCCAACCATATGCCTCAAGGTCCAAAACTATTTTGATGGCCTTGTAAAGTGCAACCAATTCCTTTAACCGATGACAATCATCATAACCTATCTCACTGAGATAATCATGACTCTCCTACATTAATAAATCCATTTAATGATGATATTGGTGATAATAACCTGACGTATTGGGAAGGTATTTAAGATTTATATTAAAAGGGACAACTATATATTCAAAACATTCATGAATGATAGATACATAGAAATATAAATAAATAAACAATAGAATAATAAGTGCGATATAGCATGACACCACAATAAAATAATCCGACTACCAAATTTCATAACACGACAAGTTTTGAACTCTTCAAGGCATCTCCTTTGCTCCAAATGTCGGATTCCTATCTTTTAGGATATACATTATTTCCTAATGATCTAGCTAATAGTAGTAAGGATAAATACAAAAGAGGTCCTAAAGTATAAGAGATCTATTAATGAAAGAAAATATTTACAAAAATAATTAACAACTCGCAGGCCATAAAACTATTACAAAAGTATATAATGAGACGCAATTCATGTTATACAAGGCTATGCTATATCACTATAAATAATTGCTCCATATGTGTACTCATACATTTATCACATAATGTATCATATGAACACGTGCAAAACAATATAGCTTGGGGTCAAGTGGTAGTGCCCCAACGGTGATAATTAAATTAATCACATAAATTTATTACGCTAAACATATTAGATTTATCACATTGATTAATTTTAAAGGGAAAACCATAATGGATTAATTAAATCAATCCTAAAATCATCCAATCTCCATTATATTTAACCACCCCAATTAAATCTCATTTAATTATCGCATAATAAATTAATCACATTAATTTAACCATTTTGAAAAGTGCTTACAAAAACAATTAAATTAGCTTAACCTCATTAAATAGGAAATTGAAGAGTAACAACATTAGTCTAGCCCCATTAAATGTTATCAACAATAGTCTTTACACATTCATGAAACTAAGAGATTAAACGATTTAAATCTACTTAATTAAACACTCAACCAAGTCTTAACTGCTTAATCATCAATTACAAATCCACGAAATTAAACATTCAAACAATTTGACTTTCTAGAGTAAAATTGATCAAATTAATAAGGGTACATATAACATATTAAATCAATTGTATCTATTTAATTAGGACAAATAAATTTTGATTAATTCAATTAATCCAATTAATCATCGAATTAAATCTTACAAAAAGGATAAATTAGTTAAATCAAATTGGTTCGATGTATTAAATTAGATTGAACCAATTGATTCAATTAATCACTAAAAAGATTAAATAAAAGTGGAGAGATCAAACCAAACCAAATAAAAACTAAAACACATTCAATGGGTCAAAAGTAATCATAGCAAGCAAGGTTTGATACCACAAAGGGAATTTATCCAACCAAAATAATGTAATAGAATGAAATTGAGGGTTAAAATAAACACAAGAATGCATGCTAGATTAATAAAGAACCTACTAGTTGCCTAGACTCGGTTACCAATTGAATTAATTTTGGTTTGAGGATGAGGATGATTTATCCACTTCTTAATCCAATTTATGATTACTCCAATCGCTAGGATTCAAACTTATTTGATCGAGTGAGTGTGAATTGTGCAACATCTCTATTGGTATCCACAAACTATGAATATGGAATATTGGGGATGGATGCTACTGGTCATGAGATCACTCTCAATTTTGTGAAGAACTATCCTATAGTAACTAGATAGTTTTCTATTCAATAGGAGAGAGAGAAAGATAGTTATTTATAATAAAAACCAAGCTTTTCTTTTTATATCAAAACCCTAGCCCATCATAATTACTTTTAACTTAGGCTTTAATTAATAATATTAAAATCTCATCACACCTTAGCTTAAAAATATATTAATCATATTAAGATCTCATCTTATACAATTTATAGCCTATTCCTGATCTAGTTTGGTTGTTGTGTGACTCTATAGGTTCATGTAATATCGGTACTAGACAAAAACTCCATTCGAGCCTGCAAATCATAAGTGGTCTCTAGCAAGAAATTATGACTGCCAAACACGTCCCTTTTTTCTATTCACCACATGAGCGTAAGAATGATTTACCTCTAACTTTAGCAAAACACACAAATAGAGAAAAATAATGGCCTTCCTTCATCTAGGAAGTTCATGTCATCCAATCACTTAAGTAACTTTGACAAAAACAATACAAAAACCTAGAATAACTTCTTTAAAACTAAACAAAATTATAAGAGGCCTAAGAATTAGAGAAAACATAACCTTTTGGCACTAAAGAAATATTAAGAAAATTTTAAATCCTCAAGCATTCTTAAATATAACCCTTTTTTGTTTAAAGGAAAATTAAGAAGAGTAAGATAAAATATCGGAGAGGGAGTGATTAAAAAAAATATGAGGGAAATAGAGAAAGAATACCTCAATGATGTAGAGAAAAAGGTGAGTTTTGAAGTATCTTAACACTTAGGAAAGAGATAGGAATAAGAGAGGAACTGAGGCCATTGATTTTGAGAAAATAGGTAGATTAAAGGAGTGATAACGATGAAATATCTACCCAAACTGATGGAAACCGGTTAGGGTTTCACAAAGGATCAAAGATTTTAATCGAGCGCAACGTTTGATTTCGGCCGGTACAGCCTAAGGAAAACTTTCCAAAGGAAGACCCACAATTTCAGAAGCACAATTGATTCAATGGCAACTGAATTTAGAAGGTGAATGATCAAGATTGATCGAGATGAGAACGAGACAGAAGCAGAGAGAAGCGAATGAGAGAATCGCCCAGAGAGAGAAGAAGTCGAGAGAGATTGAGAGAGAGAAATATCACTGAACTTTATTTCTGTCAAAATGTATATGTCTATCCGTATTACAGAGTATCCCCCTATTTATATGTACACGGCAACCGTATATGATACACAATACATACGAACAACACGGCCTGTTATGGACGGGTGATACAAATCTGTTTGGGCCAAGTAATACAGCATCGAACAGCCCAAAGCCAAACTCACCAAAACGTAGAGTGTGCCGACCCACCCAAAATACAGCCAACATAAAAATGACCAAATAATACAATCAAGCTTAAGGCTTAATTTCCCATCAGCTACAACACTATAGCTAACCATGGTCATTAAGGATTGATTAATCCACAATCCAGCTAGTCCAATTTAAGGACCGGGTGGCGGATTATACAACCGTCCTAATTCCCATTAGCCCAATTCGACCGGCGAATGCATCATATGGGATTACAAAAATATTTAAGAAAAATTACATAATCTGTAAACTCCAACATATTCTGCACTACTCAGCAATTATGTCCAAGTACACAGACTCCATATGCTGCAATATTATCCTATTAATTCAACAAATAAGATAAACAATTGTAAGTAATTAATTCACAACAATTTTCAAAATTATTTAAATATAAATTCATAGGATTCACATCACAAACCCTCTACCATTCTTTATAGACACAATTAGAGTCAAAACTTTGAGCTGAAATTAAGTTGACATAGAAATGGTGCATATAGAAAAGGCCTTGATGCTCAAGGTTAGTTTTGGTTATCAATGAATGAGGAGAAAAGAAAAAAATGATGTTTAGATAAGATCAGAATCTTAGTAGAAAAATGTATAAGAAAAATCACACAAATGATCATCTATTTAGATAAGATATGAGAGGAAGAAGATGATGATAAGGATAACAAGGTTTACTAATAAATTTTTAGTAAATTTGATCCCAATATAAAATGTGAGACAAATAATATTTGAATAAAGAGTGATTAAAATCCTAAAAATTATTTTCAAGCACTCAAATATACAATTAGAAAAATACAAGATCATTTAGAAGAGATTTGAACCAAACTAGACACAAAAAATTTCAAGTTAAATGAACCAATGGGCTTGTTGACAAATTATTTCAATTAATTACCACCAATGGAATGGTTTATTTGAACAAGTTGTTAGGCTTTTCAAAACCAAAATTCCCAAAAATACGTAAACTAATCGGTTGTTGAGTGGTTTCAATAGAAACAAAACCTCTAGAAAAATAACCATTTCCAATCTTTTTAGTTCAACCAAAACCACAAAACAAAATCATAATGAAGACAACTAAATCATGAACAACCATATACATCAACTTGTCTCATAAGTGGGTTATTTTATGATTCCTTTTTAGTAAAAATAAATGACTAGATCCTTTGTCATCCCTATCTAGGTCCATCATATTGTTTTAATGTTGAATAAAGAAAAATTATATAACACCCCCATTTTTGTAGATGGAAGAAAAATAGGAAATGCAACATCTTACTATTGCATCTAACATGAAGAAAGTAAGTTTTATACCATGCTAGGTTAAAGGCTAAAGTACTTTAATAACTTAAGGGATTAGCTATGACTAACACCTAACCTAAGAAAGGTATTGGACTTGCTAATGAAGCACTAAGTTTGAGATAAATTTTTAAAATGTAAGGAATGGTCATATAACCAAAAGTAATATTAAAGCACCCCATTCATATTAAAATATTATTTTCACATAATATCTAAAGGGGAAATTAATTTAAAATTAATTATAAAAATATGGTTCAAACCCTTTAACTCATTAACTTGTACAGAAACATATGATAATTGGTAAACTGTGTGCACATTTTGTTAGCTCCTATGAACAAATATATTAGTACATCAAAACCAATAAAATATTTCTATCAGAACTTGTGGTATTTGTATTAGTTTAAACGTAAACCTCTATAAAATCTTCACCTAGCCTTGGGGATCTTTTATACTATGAGTATAAATGATTTGTAGAGAGGTTTAACCTCACATTAGCAAATCTTTTCATATTTAATTAAATATCTATCATGATTACATTCTTAAAATTCTTTTCCCCTTTTTTTCCTTAATTTCGTTCATATCTCATCACCCTATCTTCTCCCTCTTTGGTTGCACCATGTAGATTATATGTACAACCAAATATTCTTTTTAGTTGGGCTAAGGTCATTTATAACATTTACCCCCATGTTGCCACCATTTATCCTTAGCGCTCTTTGTAATATCCCCTATTGACTTTAACGTTTCATACTTATGCTATGGAGAAGCTTATAACAATAAAAATAAAATTATTATTGACCCAAAAAGGAATAGAGAGGTATAGCTATTTACCTAAATCAAACTCAAGTTTAAGATAAAATGTTAACAATACCCTACATGGGGTTAAAAAAAACAACAACGGTGTTATATTTTATATGTTAGCCGTAAATTTTATATAAAAAAATTGTCTCCAATAGCGAAAGAGTAACAAAACCTAAAAATAATAAAAGAAAATATGGAAACCAATACTAAAAATAATGTCCAAATGATGGACCAACCTAATCCTAGGCCATAACTATTACCCCAACAAAAGCAACATGTTGATGATGTAGTTTAAATATATATATATATATATATATATATATATATATATATATATATATATCACCAAGTAGAGTAGTTATAATTTATATAGGGTATAATGAGCATTAGATTATCATTTCCTTATAGACTATGAGCTTTGACTAGGTATTTGATGCATATAAAAATATTATGTTGGTCCATGCATGTGTTGAAGAAGTTTCATGAGGGATTTTGAGCTCTATAATAGACAATGGGGGCCTCATGCTAAGTCAGATAGGGGCCTCATGTTAAATAACGTGGGGCCCCATGTTTAGTAACACAAGGGCCCCGTGTTTAGTAACATAAAGGCCCCGTGTTTAGTAACACGAGTTGTGGTTAGTAAATATACCTTGATTTTCACTATTTAGCCATTATTCTTTTGTGTCATTTGATTTCTAAATTTTAGTATTTTTGTGAGAGTTTTTTGTATGGGAATTATAGGTTAGTCCTTTAGAATGTGAAATCCTACATGTTATAATGGGAGTCAAGTGACAGTCAGTTGACTGGCAGTGGTACTTTTAGGGACATATATAACAAGGGATTTGTAGCAAGGGAGAAGAATTAGGAGCACGCCTATGGTGATAATAAGAAGTTCAAACTCAAAGAGTTGTTAGAAGAATGTGACATGCTATGGATATCATAAGAAGGTGCATATTAGAAAGTTTTGTCCTAATAAGAAGCCTAATGATGATTCTTGTGAGTCATCTGGTATAAAGGATGATGGTGTTATAGCCTAGAGTAGTAGCAATGTAGATGTAGTTATGGCCATTGACAGAACTACCAAAATCAATGATTGATGAATATTGTATTCCAGGTTTTCTTACCATATATTTCACAAATAAAATTGGTTTTAAATGTTTGAGGAGACTCAAGGTGGAGTTGTCTTGATGGGAAATGATGATACTTATAAAGTTTCTAGAATTGGGGCGATATAGGTGAGGATGCATGATCATGTGGTGAAGACACTATCTAATGTCAGGTATATCCCTAAGATAACTAAGAACCTCATCTCTTTGAGTTCCTTAGATTGTAATGGGTGTCAATGCATTATTAAGGATGGTGCATTGAGAATTATGAAAGGGGTTCTTGTGGAAATAAAGGGAAAGAGGGTAAGGACAATGTATGAGTTGGTGGGTTCCACTATTATATGGATACCTGTTATGACATCACCAATTTTGAAACACAGATGTTATAAGGATTTTTGATATAAGAGTGGGACACATAAGTGTCAAGGGACTTATTGAGCTCTCTAAGAGAAGGATGTTGGATGGATAAGTATAGGTACTATGGACTTCTATGAGTAGTGTGTGTTTAGAAAGCATAAGTGGGTTAGATTTTTAAGAAGATAACATAGTACAAGAGCACGTCTTGAGTATATCCATTCAAATTTATGAGGTCTTGCAAGAGTGGTTTGTGAAGGTGGTTCATGATACTTACTCATATTTATTGATTACTTTTCTAGAAATTTTTTGGTGTATTTCTTAAAGCATAAGAATGAAATATTTGGTTTTTCTAATGTTTGAAGATCTTGCTAGAGAAGTAGATTGAGAAGTAAGTTAAGTATCTGTTATTGAGTTTGTTGAATAGTTTTTCGCTAATTTCTACCAAGGCCATAGGATAGCAAGACAATGTTGGAAGACTACAAAAAATCTAAGGTTGTTGAGCTAATTAATAGAACCCTATTAGAGAAGTCTCATTTTATGTTATCACAAGGAGGCCTAGATAGAGAGTTTAAGGCTAAGTCGGTTCACATGGCAGGATACCTAGTGAACTAATTACCAAATTGGTTAATTGAGTTGAAGAAACCTAAGGATTTGTAGTCTGGTAAGCCAACTAATTATTCTTATTTTCATGCCTTTGGTTTCCTTGATTATGGTTATGTGAGTGATGGTAGCCTTGAGCCTAGAGCGAATAATTGTATCTTTATTGACTTTACCTCTAGAGTGAAGGGCTACAGATTATGGGACCAAGTTGAATATAAATTCTTTCATTTAATAGTCCACATTATTCAAGAAGAATGAGTCTTGTGATAGGGTATCTACAGAAATAGAGCAAGATAGTGTTTCAGGCTCGGTAGATGTTGAGTTAGATGATAGAGACCCTTCTGATGGAACAACTATTCATAAAGAAGGTCGATCTAAGTAGTAGGTAGATTAAAGGGGTGTTGCTCCAAATAGAGCATGGAGTATTGTTAAGCCTCTAGTAAGGTATGGTTTTGAAGAATTAGCTCTCATGTTTTATCTAGTGTAGAGACTATTAATGTGTTTAAGCTAGAAAAATTCATGGAGGCTATTAAGTGTTATGATTCTACTAAGTGGTGTGCTATTATAGAGGAGGATAAGAAGTCAATATTCTTGATTCATATATAGGAACCTATGATGGAACCTAGGAAGAAGTAGATAATTGATTATAAGTGGGTGAACAAGTGAAAACTGGGAGCTCTAAGGGTTGAGAGACCAAGGTATAAGGCATGTTTAGTTACACATGGATTCAGTCAGACTCCAGGTACGGACTATAAAGAGGTGTTTTCTCTTGTGGTTTGACGTACTTTTATTCGTATGTTACTTGTTCTTGTGGCTATCACTACCTTAGGAAGGGGTTTTAATAACGGTTATTTTATGGGTTTAATAATAGTTTTGAACCATTATTGAATCGTCTGTTATCACATCCTAAAAAATGGTTTATAACCGTCATAAAAAAATACAAAAATTCACTAATATGTGCGTAAACTTCATATTTAATAATGGTTTTCAAGTCAAAGTCGTTGTTAAAAACCAGGTTTTAATAAATGTTTTCAAGTAAAATCATTGTTAAAAACTAGGTTTCAATAATAGTTTCAAAGTCAAAACAGTTGTGAAAAAGGAGGTTTTAATAATGGGTATACAAAAACCGTTGTTAAAATATGATCCAATTAGGGTTTTATTCATTGATTATTCATTTATTAAATCCTAATACGTATTAAATGACATAGATAGAAACTTTTAATAACCATTCTTAATCAAAACCGTTATTAAAACTATAAGTTTTTTTTTATGTTTTTACTATTTTGTTTCTGACCACATACATAATTGTATGTTAAAATATTTACCAAATCTACAATGTTAAATAACATCATTTCATATATACATGCATGTTTTCCTCCCAAATGATACTCCATATTTTCAATCAAGCTCTAATTCATATGTCTGAATATACTGTAAATTAGTAGGCATACCACAATTAGGTATCTCTACACTCCAAAGTCAAAAGTTCATACATCATAGTCTAGAAGACCAAAAGACATAGATGAAATACAAACCTAAAAATGCATGTAGAACATAGATCCCTATCTAATAATGAATGTATGAGTGCGCGTGCTTGGCCCATAGGTCTCTAACTTCATCAATTTCATCAACATTGTATTTCTGGCCTCATGCATAGTCATTAGTGAAAAACTATAACACCCAACTTTCGATTAATATACAGTTATCACTTAGGTCAAGTACCAAATATATATGGCATAATTCATTAATGGAAATATATGGAAAAGAAAACATACATGGCTTTGATCTATGTTGATCAATCTATTTTGGAATATCAAATCCATTACTCTACATACATAGTATCCACAATCATCACCGTTTTGCTGTTATAGATACTATCAAATGAATTCAGTTAGCTCTCTAACTATTAGATATGAATTTGAATTAAAACAAAATAAAAAATAGTTATCTTCCTACTTAATATTATAGGCTAATATTGAATACTTTTTGGGTCTGGGACACCATTCCCACCTCTCCTCTGTTATGTCGTCTATAGTGCCCTAATAAATAGATTTGGATACACAATATTGTAAGTATATATACCTCAAATAATGAAAGTAGAATATATGCATAAATAAGATAATGAAGTAAGAAGCAAAAAATATACTAACATATCAATAAATTTCTTCCCACCACGACTAGTGACATCAAAAGGCAAGTCATAGGTTCGAACAAAATCAAACATATAGATTTTATTAAGATCAGGTCAGATGGAGTACAACACCCAATGTTCATTTGCGAGGTGAGGAATGAGATAAAGCTTGTTGTGTCCTCCAATCAAAATGTGATCCGCTAAATAGTTTATGTGCCTACCCTCTCTTATTGTAGTACCATCAGCTATGTAGTATGGGTATACAAACACAATAGAGGACAACATTCTCTCCATCACAGCATGACTAGCTACCAACCTATGGATGACAATAACAATACATATTTGTTAATAACTAATAACTCATATAAGAGGTCATAAAAATTCTAATAGTACAAGAAGTACTAAAATCTCAAATATAAAATAATACTTACGTGACATACGACAACATTCATGGTTGACATCCATTCCTAATTATAAATGTCTCAATACCATGTAAGTAGCATCGTCCCTCCCAAAATACTCAAAACAATAATAAATGAAAATATAATTGTCCCTGAGTTAGTTTTGGGCATGGAAATACTATAAAGCTAGTGATGGTGGAGGTTAGCTCATATCTGTAGAAGGAATCTTTTGTGGGACACCTCCTTTTTCAGATTTAGCTCTCTTTCCTTTAGCAACACCCTCTTTTGTGTTCCTCATTTTACTAGTACCTCTCTTGGTTTTACTAGTAGGAGCAATTTTATTTTTTGATTCCTTAATTGATAATAATAAATGAAATATTTATTGAGCATGTATATATATGAAAAAGGTATAAATAGTGCAACTAATAAATAAGATCTAATAATGATGTCAAAAATCATCACCTCTTTAAGAGTGAGACGTATCTGATCCGTAGGCTAAGGCATGAAGCTTCCATGAGCTTCTATTACTATAGCTACCTCATCACCCTATTTATAGCAAGGCAAGGGCACAGTGCCAATGATTGGAGTGTCAATACTCACAGGCTTTGTATTTAGAGCTAAGTTATAACCATAGACTATTTGTGTTTGGGTACTATAACTGATGCGTACCCGTCTTTTGGCCAAAAGAGTTGAAAGGTCATCCACTAACAAGTCAAATTTATGCAACTCCTAAAATAAAATATTACACATTCTTAATTATTTATTACACCAAATACATTTAATAACAATTCATAGTTTTTAATGCTTACCTTGGGAAGAGAAGAAAGACGTGCATCAACTTTGCAACTATCTCTAACGCTATTTATATTGGGTATGTGAAGCTGATCATGGTTGATTGAATCAAATGGCTAATACCCTTAAGATTTAATAAATGACAACTCTTGCTCTATTGTTACCATCCGTTCAAATGCTATGTTCAATTTCTAGGTGAGGATGGCCACTTTCTCATTAGTATTACAAGAACCACGAGATCGACCACATACGCTCATTCTCATAACACCTAATCCAAGACCGATGTGTCTTCCAGGGTGCTCTACAATTCCTATAGCCTGGGACACAATATTATATTAGTCCAGCCCCTCCTCAGCATTTGATGTTTGAAGTTCATCCTGTAATGTGTCCAATATATGTTAATTTAACATGTAGGAATAAGCATAATATAATAGTTTTCTAAAAGAAAATTAATTTGGATTCTTGATATCTAAAAACTTACAAATTTTTTAGCAGCAACATTTACATCTTCATTAATATATCCATCTTTTGGTTCTCTAGTCTTCTTCCATAATGTAGCAATATTGATGGACAAAGTACATGGATCCAAGTCTTGGACTAGGAGATATAAATCAAAAAATAATCTTAATTAAGAATATTATTATAAAATTTGACATTTACATGTAAACAGATAAATCAAAATCGCATACCAACTCCTCTTCAAGGCCATGATAGTCTTTGCTAGCCATATTATGCTGGTATTTATTCTGCTTAGCAATATCTTCATTTTTGGCACTTTTTTCTATATTGAAAGCTAAAATATAATCACATGGTTTTTTAAATATTAAGCATAATATTGTTAATCAAAAATTTTAATTGTTATCTAACAAATACCTTAAATTTCTCCAAAGGATGATGTGGAATAAATTGGTTCCAACTTTCTTGATCGATGAAACCATATCGTTTGGGTAAGTTATGTCATAGAGAACTATCCGTCTTTCTTTCTACGAGCTAAGTATGACCAAAATGTTCTTAGACACTCCCCACAATATCTAAGAAGCCATTTCTTCCTAGTCTCCGAGACATTAAAGACTCTGTAAAATAAGACATATAGATTTATACCGATGTTAATGTATTAAAATTAATAACATTTTACGTACAAAAATGGTTATATAAATAGCATATTTACTATGATTTCCTACCAAATATTCTCCTTATTACCCTTTGGAACCTACTTCCAATTATTATAGGAGATAGGAACACGGTTACGGGTGACGAGTGAAATGTACGTCAAGAACATGTCTGCATAAGGGCCAATGGGAAGATTACAAGTTTTCCATCCCAACTCGACTAGTTCTCTTTTATTCCTTATATCCGTGATGATTCTCATAATAGTATGTCCTCTTTTCCCTTCTTCATCACTACTATCCCTACCAATTATTTTGTTGGCCATATGTCTACAAAAAATCAATAAATAAATTATGTTAGAATGTTATGTATTAACTATAATGTACTACTATATTATCGATACAATAAATATCATATCAGGAAGGTCAAAAACTGCATTTAAAAAAACCAGCACACATATCATATGTTACAATATTATTACCCCCATTGCCTTCTTTTCCTTCATTTTCTTCCCTTTGTTTTAGGATTGGTTTTAGGATCTAATACATATATTACTTCATGATGATCACCCCTGACATATATTTCCTCCTAATTAATTTTATTGTTATCATTGTTCAATAATTGAGTTTCTTGCATAGTTGAGACACACTCTTTATTCTAATTGGCATCATTTTCACCATCACATTCATTGGCATTTCTTTTCTTCATAGATAGTACCACAGACCATCTGTTATCAGTAAAATTAGTCTCATAGAATACTTGTGTCGCTTGTGATGCTAAGATGAATGGGTCTTGTTTATACCCTACCCTATCGAGATCTACTAATGTGAATCCATCTTCATACCTAATCCCATAGCTATTATCAACCCATCTATAGCCAAATACAAGGACTTTAAATACAGTGTAATTTAACTCCCATATATGTTTAATCACACCATAATAATTCATATCTGCATAGGTTGGATTCTTATCTTTTGCACTTGCAACATGATTTGCCTCAGCCACTAAAGTCACCCTACTATTTTGCATTGTACTCTTCTCATCTTGTTCTTTTGTATAAATAGTGTAACCGTTGATCACATAACTGGTATATAAAAAAACATCATAACAAGGTTTTTGAGACAACCAATGTAGGGTTTCGGAAATTGAAGTTGGGGAATGTCCAATGAGTGGAATGATGCAATCTCTTATCCTATCAATAAAGGAAAGATTATGTTTATCGATTATCCATTTCTTAGTGTTTGATGGATTTTCAATCCGTAAAGAAAGCATATGTTCTTCAATAGATGGATGAACATCATCACTATTATGTAATACATATAGATGTGCTTTACGGAACATATTAGGGCCTACAAACCCAAACTGTTTGCCCCTCATACCCTGTCCTTCAATTTTACCTGCATGTTGATACTTAGGAATACCAAGAGTTTCAACATTTGACAAGTACTTCATGCAAAACTCACTTGCCTCTTCCACAAGGTAACTCTCAATAATACATCCTTCTGGCTGATATCAATTCTTCACATAACCTTTTATCAACTTCATAAACCATTTAAAAGGGTACATCCAGTACCCATGAATAGATCCTAGCATTTTTATCTCATAAACTAAATGAACAATTAGATGTACCATAATGTCAAAGAATGAGGGTGGAAATATATTTCAAGTTAGCACAAAGTAATCCCTCTTTGCAAGGAATCCAAACTATCAAGATATATAACTTTAGAGCAGATGACGTTAAAGAACCAACAAAGCCTTGTAACAGTAATTCGAACACACTTTGGCCTAATTCCACGTTTAGCTATCGGCAACAAGTGCTGCATTAAAATATGACAATCATGAGACTTCATGTTAATTAATTTCAACTCTTTCATTGACATGACCCTTCTGACATTTGAAGAATACCCTTTTAGAGCCTTGACACCGTGAAAGAATTCACAAAATGAATTTTTTTCTTTTTTGGTAAGAGTATGACAGGTCGGTAGTAAATATGTTCTTCTCCCATTGTTTTACGGTGCTAGTTCCCATCTAATACCCATTTCTTCCATATCCATTCGAGCATTGATGTCATCTTTAGTATTGCGTGGAACATTAAGTAATGTAACAACAAGACTGTCACATATATTTTTCTCAATATGCATCACATCAAGGGCATGTCTCACATACAGAGATTCCCAATAAGGAAGGTCAAAAAATATTGGCATCTTCTTCCACCCAATTGATGGAGGCTTATCTTTATTCTTCTTTCCAAACTTAACACTCAAATGTTTCTTCTTTAGCCACACTTATCAACCCATCAACCAGATTGCTGCTTGCACTTCTTCCCGAAAGCCATTGAATGCTTTTTTTTGCCTATGATAATGATGATTCTTCAGTAAAAACCTACGATGCCCAAGGAAGACAGTCTTCCGGCCATGTGTTAGCTAAACAAATGAAGTATTCTCCTCACATATTGGACATGCATAATGACCTTTCACACTATAACCTGACAAGTTTCCATACGCCGAAAAATCATTTATAGTACAAAATAACATTGCTCTCAAAGTGAAATTTTCTTTACTGTATGCATCAAATACTTCAACACCCATATCCCACAAGAACTTCAAATAAACAATTAAAGGTGTCAAATAAACATCAATATCATTCCCCGGTTAGTTTAGCCCTAAAATGAGTAAAGACAACATCATATACTTACATTTCATATAGGGCCATGGAGGTAGATTATATATAACCAAAATCACCAACCATAAGCTGTAGGTGCCTTGATTGTGTGGATTCATTTCCTTCGCAGAAAGTGCAAGGCGCACATTTCTTGCGTTTTACTGAATTCAGAGAACAAGCCATCAATCATCATCCATTGTGGAGAGTTAGATGGATGTCTAAGAATCCTATCATCTATCTTCTCATCAGCAAGCCATCTCAAGTTCTTGGCATCTTCAACATTATTAAATATCCTTCTGAATCTTAGTATTATAGAAAAATACAATAACACCTTAGCAGGTACCTTGTTCTTCTTGTATCACAGTGTCTTACATTTAGGATTAAGATAGCTATCCAACAATGCAGTCTCATTAGGGTATACATGTATTTTCTCATAACTCATGCCCATAGAGTAAAGAATCGTCTTCGCTTCATAGGTACGATCGGGTAGAATGTTGTCATTAGGAAGCATATCCTTTACAAGTGTTAATAATTATGTGAAACTCTTATCACTCCATCAGTTACGTGCTTTTAAGTTGTACAACCTTAAAGTAGTGGATGATAGAATAAATGTCTTACAATCACCATATAAAGGTTTCTCTGAATCATTCAATAACATCTTGAACATTTTTGGACAATCTCGAACACTTTCCTCAACCTTTTGAGTCATCTCCTCTAACAAATGTCCCTCATAATTCTCAAATGATGATCCACTATTGTCCCTCCTAGCATCGTCATTATTATATTTAGACTCTATTTTACCATGCCATATCTGACAAGTGTAACTTATATCAATTCCATACACAAACAAATGATCTCTCAAATCATTAGCGTTGACACGCTAAATATAAGCATAGTTCAAACATTTATAGAGTCCACTCCTTCGTTATACTCTCTAGACAAATGATTTATAGACAACCATTTTTGATCCATAGTTTTTCAATCTAGATGTATCCCATGCGAAAGTAATTTTTACAAATCAATTGAATTATAAGTTTAATAATTAATCTCAAGTGTATCATACTATTATGTATGTATATGTATATATATATATATATATATATATATACACAAATCATGCTAACATGTTTCTAAAAAGATATTAATACTCAAACTCATCATACTTTGAAAGAGTTCATATCTATATATATATATACATACATACATAGCAAAACATTGTATAATGGTTCAAATTACAAAAAATAAACATACTACGGGATTAAAGCAGTAGCAGCACTATATACATCAAAAGGTTCTACAACCCAAACACCTAAAAAAAGAAAAACTCATAACCGTAAAACTAAATCCCTTGGTAGCCTCATCGAGCCCAACTAATAACTATAACTCTCAAAGTTCACTCATCACGATATGTCATATGATCCCTAACATCATTACTAGAGAGTCTAGTCATGGATACTCTAGGGTAATCAGGGTGGATCGCAAGCTATGATGAAACCTCCACTCATCATCAATGACCACCAACTCTCTTGATATCCTATCATACTCTCTGGCAAACACCTAACCCTCAATAAATTTCGGGTGTGGTGCATTAGTGTGGTGGACAAACTAATGCAAAAAAGTAGATGTAGCCAATGCCCATGGCTCTATCTGAGGTAGGGCCAACTGTAGGTGATACAATCTAAAGCAAAAGGGATGATAGGATGAGCCATTCGCATGCAACTGACCTAGCTTATTGTATAACCATATGACATGAGTCCGTAGATCTACATGTGGCACTGTGCATAGATATGGTGGAGGGTATGTCATCTCACTATCTACAAATGAGAACCACTAAATATTATCATCAAGGATGTTCTCGAAAGGATATAACCCCAAAGCATCACAAATCACTCAAGATTATGATGGTGATAAGAAGAAGACACTGAAGTTAACCTCCAAGCATCATGCCTTAAGTTTGGAGGAAGTTATAGAAAGGATGGGTTAATCCATGATAATGTGTAAATAGGATTTTTCCACCATAGAGGGGAAGGTGGATGGGTTGGAAAAGGATGTGGAAGTATCGCCCAACCAAGAGGATTTACATGAGGTAGTAAATTCCATAGCCACAAAACTCCGTTAGGAAATGATGAAAATATAGCAAAAAATCAAGGACGATATGATGGCCTAAATGGATTAGTAGGTAGCAGAGAATGTTGTTCTCAAGGATTTGCTTGCTATTATTGAGTCTGGATGTGCTTGATGTAAGGAAATGGTAGCACTCAGTGTTGGAAATTCAAGGGGTACCATGCCAATGTTGGACACACTTAAATCACATAAATTCAAGAGAGAAACCCGTGAGGAGGAAATGGAAGAGGTTAAATCAGTTCATGTGGAGTACGAGCAGTAAGAAGAGGTGCCAATATATTTATGAGAATCCTTAATGGTGAGAATGATGTTTCACACCAAGGAATTCTTGAAATAGGAGACAAATTGGGAGAACGTATTTTGAACCAAGTGCATGATCACTAGTAAGGTACTTTCCCTTATTATTGATGGAGGTAGTTCTGTGAATGTAGCATCTTGCATACTTGTGGAGAAATGTCACTTGTCTGCCTCTCAACATTCCAAACCATATAAGCTACAATGGATTAATAATGGAAGCATGGTTGAGGTGACCAAGAAAGTTATAGTTTCTTTTTCCATTAGAAGATATATGTGTTATTCATAATGGTATTAATAATGAATATCTTGTTGAAAAATATAAAAAAATGCACAAACTTAAACCTTAATTATGATGGTGATAAAATAATAGAAAATAAAAAGAGCTTACTTTTGCATCAAAAGGCTATGAAAGAATATATTAAAGAAGAAGGTAGTTGTAATGCTTTGATTATTAAGGAATCCCTAGAAGAGGAGTAAAATAAAAATAATCCTCAATTAGATGAGCTTATTGATGAATATAAAGGTGTATTTCCTAATGACTTGCCACAAAGATTACCACCTAAAAGAAGGATTGAACATATTACATTCATAATGCTTGGTATGTCTTTATCTAATCAACCTTCCTATAGATGTAATCTAGAAGAAGATAAGGAATTATAGGGACTAATACAAGATCACAAAGAAAAAGGATATGTGAGAAAAAGCATGGGTCTATGTTGTGCACCTGTATTACTTGTTCTTACAAAAAGAGAGTAGGCACCATATATGTATGGACTCTAGAGTTGATAACAACATAACTATCAAATATAGATTTCCTATGCCTAGAATATATGTAATACCCCAATTTGAGCGGAGTGTTATACGGATTGATATGGCTACTTATATCAACAAGGTATACCATCCTTTTGGTGATTTCGTCCTAAGAACTCCACAGTTAAGCGTGCTGGCCGTGGAGCAATTTTAGGATGGGTGACCTCCTGGGAAGTTCTAAAAATTTCTCGGAAAGTGCGTGAGTGAGGACAAAGCGCACTGAAAGGACTCGTGTTAATCTGTGAGGCCAACCGATCAATCCGATAGCACTTCAAGGCAACCCCCGCGTGGTCGTGTCGACTCGGGGTGTTACAAATGGTATCAGAGCAAAACCGCGACCGTGAGCTGAACTTGGATGAGTCAGTCAGCCACCTAGCGGGACGATTCTTGGGATGAACTGTATTGAGACAGTCATTGGTTGAGGCACAACGAGGACGTTGTGTTCTTTGAGTGGGGGTGAATGTAATACCCCAATTTGAGCGGAGTGCTATACGGATTGATATGGCTACTTATATCAACACAGTATACCATCCTTTTGGTGATTTCGTCCTAAGAACTCCACAGTTAAGCGTGCTGGCTGTGGAGCAATTTTAGGATGGGTGACCTCCTGGGAAGTTCTGAAAATTTCTCAGAAAGTGCGTGAGTGAGGACAAAGCGCACTGAAAGGACTCGTGTTGATCTATGGGGCCAGCCGATCAATCCGAAAGCACTCTAAGGTAGCCCCCGCGTGGTCGTATCAACTCGGGGTGTTGCAATATATGACATTTTAGATGAGTTATATGGAGCACAAGTATTCTCTAAAATTGATCTAAGGAGTGGATATCATCAAGTGAGAATAAGAGAAGGGGATGAATGGAAAACTACTTTTAAAACAATATATGGTATTTATGAGTGGATTATTATGCCATTTGGATTGTGTAATGCAGGTAGTTTGTTTATGAGACTAATTAATGAAGTTATTTGACCTTTTCTAAAAAAATTCATTATGGTATACTTAGATAATATATTTTTTTATAGTAAAAATGAGCGTGATCATCTTATTCATTTGAGGAGATTATTTGTTAAACAAAGGAAGGCTTAACTCTATGGAAAAATGGAGAAATGTGATTTTATGCTTTTGAGTATTGTTTTCCTCAGTTATATTGTAAGTAATGAAAGTATAAAAGTGGATCCTACAAAAATTTAATTTAGTCAAGAGTTTCCTATACCCAAAGATATTCATGAGGTGAGGAGTTTTCATAAGACTAGCTAATTTCTATAGAAGATTCATTACAGACTTCTCAGCTATTGCCATACTAATGACACATATTATGAAGAAAGGTGAATTCAAATAGGGAGAAGACTCCACTAAAACCTTTGAAAATTTAAAGGAAAAACTATATAATACACCGATATTATCCTTAACTAACTTTGATAAATTGTTTAAAGTTACATGTGATGCTTGAGGATAAGGATAAGAGGTGTACTCTTATAAGAAAAAAAAAGGCTATTTCATTTTTTAGTGAAAAATTAAATAGCGCTAAATTGAATTATTCAACATATAATAAGGAATTATATGCCATCATAAGAAGCTTAGAAATATGAAGTCATTATTTGAGACCTAAGTCATTTGTTTTGCATTCAGATCATGAAAGTCTAAAATAGTTGCATCGGTAAAAGAAAATGATCCCTAGGCATGAAAAATAGGTTAGTTTCGTATAATCCTTCATGTTTTCTATTAAAAATTTTGATGGTAAATAAATCATATTAGAAGATGCATCATCAAGGAGATCTATGATACTTATCATGTTAGATGCTAAATTATTAGGTTTTGAAATATTGAAAGAATTATATGTAAAAGATGAAGATTTCATTGAAATTTATGATGAATGTTAAAAAATCATAGTCATGGTAATCATGTGCTTAAGATGAATTTGTTTTCAAACTTAATAAGATGTGTATGTGTTGTTCTAGTGTATTTGATTTACTTATTAAGGAAGTATATGAGTAGGATATAGATGGTCATTTTAGTTTTCATAAAACTATGGAAATATTACAAGAGCATTTCTATCGGCCACGAATGATAAAGTTGGTACAAGCTATCATTGAAAGATGTATGACTTTTTAAAAGAGTAAGATTTTCTTCCATAAAGGTTTTTTATACTCTATTACCTATTCCTAGTAAACCATGGGAGAGGGTTAGTATGGATTTTATCTTAGGGTTATCAAGTCCATTTGAAGTTGCATATGGAGTTAAGCTTTATTTGCCTATTGATATGTTTTCATAAAGAAAATTGATATTAAGAACTACAATGATAAAGAAAGAATATAATTCTTTAAGAAACTTTATGAGCAAAATAAAAATAATATTGAGAAATCTAATGCTAAATACCAAAACTGAGGGAACTAAAATAGAATTACACAAATATTTTCACCAAGAGTTTTTATGTGGTTACACTTAAGAGAGATTTCCAAACTTAAGAAAAATAAACTAATGCCAAGAGTGTACGGAACATTTAAAATCATAAGAAAATTTAGAAATAGTGCTTATGAATTAGAATAACTTGGATCCATTTGAAGATTTTATAGGACTTTCAACGTAAGTGATTTCTCTCCTCATTATAGTGATTATAATTTGAGGAAAAATTATTCTTTACAATGGAAGAATGATACAAGATCATCTCTATCTCATTCTTCTCATATTGGAGGTCAAGAGCTAGTATATTTGGATGTGGTACCAATGATTCTTGAAAATATTTAATACATTCATAATAACACTAATAATGTTTCATTAAGTGATTCTTACAGGTATTATCTATGTTTGTAAGAATAAGATTTCACCAAGGATATATAGTGTGCAATACAATGAAAATGCAAGGGTTATAATGTTGCATAAAAGACAAAGTTAGAAGACATGATGCTTGATTCTTGATTATTCAATGTATTATCATGATTAGGTTTTATGTATCTTTGATATTTTATGTATACTTTGTAATTTCTTTTCATTTATAATTTTAAACCATTGTGTATACCATATTGATGTGTATTAGTTTACCCTTTTGTTAATTAGGCCGGTTGATTTGGGCTTGATTAATGTAGTTTAAGCTCAACCTTGTGTGTGTGTGTGTGTGTGTGTGTGTGTGGAACTTGTACATTCGTTGGAGGATATAAATTAATGAATTAATGAAAGTTAAGCTAAATTCTTGATAAATATTTCATCCTCCCTTCCTTCCTCTTCAGGTTAGTTTATCTTGAAAGAGTTTAGGTATTCTTCTCTTGAGAATTTTGTTATTTCTCTTTAGAATTATTTTAATCTTGGTGAGGATCAAAAACTCTAACCATGCAATCGAGTTGAAGACTTCTACAACTTCTTATCTCTACTTTGATCAACATTCTTTCACATCACTTGTTCATAGAGTTTATTTATAGTTTTGGCTCGATCCTTGGCTTTGAAACTTACAACCTTAGCCAAAAGGAAGGGTAAGATGTTTGTGGGAGATGTAGGATTCAGCCCATACACAACTTAAAGAGGTGAGTGGCACATGACATATGTAAGGGATTGGGTATATGTAAAATTGGAGAAGCAGATTTTAGGTATTCTAATTCTATAAGGACTTATGGACCAAGCTTCAAAGGAGCATGGTGAGGGTTCTATTTTTTTACCTCAATTGTCCTCTCAGTTTGTGGATGGTAGGCAACATTAATTAGATGTTTAGTATCAATTAGTCTCCACAAGGTCTTCCAAAAATAGCTAAGGAACTTGGTATCTTTATCTGATGTAATGGATTTAAGAATAACATGTACCCTAACTATTTCCTTGAAGAAGAAATTGGCTACAGAAGAGGCATAATCCATTTTGTGACAAGCAATGAAATGAACCATCTTAGAGAACTAATCTACCACCACCATGATAACATCTTTTTGAGTTTATGTTCTAGGTATTTCTATAATAAAATCCATGCTAACATTACCCTGTGGTTGGTGGGGTAAGAGTATGTGAGTATACAATCCTTGATGAAAGTGACTTTTAGATTTTTGGTAACTGGCATATCTCATTACTATGCCTTACACATCTCTTACAATTATGGATAAAAAGAATTGTTTTTTAAGTACATCAATTGTCTTGTTGAATCCAAAATTTCATGTACGCCCTCAACCATGCACCACTCATATGAGTAGTTATAGAATGGGAGTCTTGGGAACATAAAGCTTGTTGTTATAGAAAAGGAACATATCTTGAAGCATGATTGAGCCTTTGATCTTTTCTCATTCCTCGAAGTAGATCCCAAAATGTTCATATTCTTGATAGAGCTCCTCGATTCAACATAATCCTAGGATTCTTGCTACGAACAAAGAGAGAATACATTATCTCCTAGAGAGGGAATCAACTACAATAATAGTGTTGTCACTCTTATTTTTCTCTACAAATGAAAAAGACTATAGAACGTTTATCCATTGAGCATGTCTGGGGTTGAGTTTGTGTTAGTCATTAATGTATTTGAGAGATTTGTGATTGGTGTGTAATATAAATTTTTGGGATCATAGGTAGTTTGACCAATGGTATAAGGCACTTACAATTGCATAGAACTTCTTATCATATATGCTATAGTTCATGAGAGACCCATTGAGTTTTTTTCTAAACTAGGTAATAGGCTTCCCCTCTTAAAATAGAACCGCCCCGATGCTTACTCCTCTAGTATCACATTCTACTTTTAATGGTTTCTAGAAATCAATTAAGTCCATGATGGGAGCCTCTCCAAGCTTTTTCTTGATTAATTTAAAGGATTATTTAGTGGATCTTTCCACTTGAAATCTTCCTTCTTCATTCACTCAATGATGGATGTTAGGAGCTTGATAAATCCCTTGATAAGTTGTATGTAGAAGGAACCAAGTCTATGGAATGATATTAGTTATGTTATCCTACAAGGGTAGAGTCATGTCTTGATAGCTTCGATCTTGGTTTCATCCATGGCTATAACATCCTTGAATATAATAAAGCCTAGAAAAGTTACTCTAGTTACAAAGAACTCACACTTTTTTAGCTAGGATACAACTTGTTTTTTTCTAAACGATAGAAATGCAAGCTCAAGATGTCTTACATGTTCTTGCTCATTGAGAATATACATAAATATGTCATCAAAAATATACTACAATGAATTTGTTAATGAAAGGCCTATGAACTTCATTTTTAAGTCTTATGAAGGTACTAAGAGCATTTAACCAACTAAAGGGTGCCATCATCCATTCATACACCATTTTTGGTTTTAAATGCATTTTTCCATTCATTGTCTTATTTCCTTTATATTTGATAGTAACCACTTTGAAGGTCAATTTTTTAAATAAAGAAAACAAGAAGCACCATGCAAACAGTCAAGTAATTCATCAAGCCTAGGTATGGGATACCAGTACTTGATGGTGATGTTGTTGATACTCTACTATCAACACACATCCTCATGGCTCCATCCTTCTTTGGTAAAAGCAAAGTCAGTACCATAAAAGGACTAAGGGATTCTCAAATCAATCCCTTAGATAGTATTTCTTCCACTTTTTTATGAAGCCCCATGGCTTCTATAGGATCACAATGATATGAGGCCTTATTAGGGAGGGTAGCACCAGGTACAAGATCTATTTAGTGTTCTATGCCTTGTATAGAGGGTAAGGTATAAGGTAGATCCCTATGGAAAACATCCTCAATCCCTTCTAGCAATACTATAACTCGAGGGTCTATTGGTTGTCCCCTTGATTTCTTCTACTGTCAATAATAAATACATCATCATTCCTTTATCCATATCCCTAGATACATGTTTTTCATCAACAAACAAGGATTTTGATAATTTGTGGCACTGCCTCCTAAGAACTATTAAGTCTTCAATAGTCTTAGGGTAACGTTCTTATTAGCATACTTCAATGTGTAAGTATTCTTCCTTCCATCATGTGTCACGTGCCGATTATATTTCTAGTGATGTCCCAACAGCAAATGGAAAGCATCCATTGGGACTACATCACACAAAAATTAATCTTGATATGTTTTACTAATTGAGAAAGACATGGGGACCTACTGGTTGACTTCCACAATTCTACCATTATTCAACCATTGTAGTTTGTATGGTTTGACATGGGGTGTAGGGGTCAAACCAAGCTTATCCACCAAAGTGCAAGAGGCAAAGTTTGCACAACTTCCACCATAAAAAATGAGTGAGAAAACCTTTCCCATAATTGTGCACTTCTTTTGAAATATGCGCTCTTTTTGGGTGTCATCATACTGCACTTATTTTATATATAAGATTCTCCTTATCATTAGTATTTTCCCAACATCCAGAGGTGCTTCTTTTTTCTTCATCATGGTTTGAGACTTTTTCTTCCAAGTCTTCCTTGGGAACAGCTTCATTAAGATCCAAAACTGTCATGGCCTTCAGTTAGTGCATTCATTTTGATAATGCCCTACTCCTTAGCACTAGAAACACCTCACATTTCTAGACCTATTAGGCTCGCCAACTCCTTCTTTTCCTCTCCTCTTTGTATCAAACTTTAAAGGGGAGTAAGTTAGCTAGGATGTTATGGACACATTTTAGGATAGCATCACACTAGGTTTGTTGAAGTTACACCAAGTGGACCACTTTTCTTTCTTATGTTTCTTGATCCAACTAGCCAAATAGAAGAGCTCATCTAAGGTATAATGCCTTTACATTTCTACTTTTCTAGCAAGACATTGTCTAAGGCCTCCCACAAATCTCAACGTTATGTGTTCTTCACTCTATTTAGTATTAAGCCTTAACAATAATATTTTGAACTCACGGATGTACTCTACTACATTTATTTATCCTTTCCTCAAGGATAATAATTTTTTGTAAAAATCTTAAGTGTAGGAAGATGGAAAAAATATTTCCCTCATGAGATTATTCACTTTTAACCATGACTTCACCTTCAATTTTCCTTTCCTCCTTCTTTAAACGGTAAAATTTTCCCATAAAAGAGAGGCATGACCATTGAGTTTCAAAGTGGCAACTATAATGGCACATCAAGCCCTAGTCCAACTATATATTTTATTATTTTCTTAATTAAGGAGATTAAAAAATATACTTAACTTGAATAAAATTAATTATCTAAATATGAGAAAAAAAAGTTAACATATTAGCCTAAGCATCAACCATGCAAGCAATGCGCATGGCCATGCATGGTAGCACATTTTATTCAAGAATAACTAAGTATAGTAGCATTTCCAGCCCAAGTCCAGCCAACTATAATGGCACATCAAGCCCTAGTCCAACTATATATTTTATTATTAAAGGCCAAGTGCTATTCCACCTAAGAAGCCAAGAATAATTAGTCATGTTACATAGGCCATTTTCAAAGGAAAAACAAAAAGAGAGAAGGAAAAAAAATTAAGAATGATGTGGGTGCATATCATGATCTTCTTGATAGTGAGGAATCATCATTCTTGATAATGGAGCCAGTTATCTTAGATTTTTGTTTATGATATTTCTACAATTAACTCTCATTACATTTTAAAATTTTCTTGCAAGTATGTTACATATTTTCAAGAGGAAGATACTTAAGATTTCAAGCCTTTTAAGCCATGTTCATGTACAATACATACAAACATCAAAGCTATGGCATACATAGAGGACAATATAACAAGCATGCAAAGATACCACTAATTATAGCAATTGTTGTAAACCCTAGGATATCATGTATAATTTTGGGTTTCTTAGCTTGTTATTTCATGTATGTATTAGATGGTTTAAATGTTTGTAATGTTGTAGTTAATATCATTTAAATAGGTTTTCAATTACATTTGTTAGAGTATTAAAGCTAATTCTAATTAATTACACAACTAAACCAGCCATGAATTGAGTTGGTTATATAACTCAAGCCTCATATTTATGTAATTTGTTACCAATGTGCAAAAGGGGGTAATGTCTAGGTTAGTTGTTAATTAATTATTAGTTAGTTGAAATTACTTCCTATGAGTAGTATATATACTCATTACTACCATTATACAAAAGAGACTAATGGTGAATTGCACAATAATTTTTGAACATTTTTCTTGTCAAATTCTCTCTTTTGTGAGATAATTTTATTCTTAAGAATTACTTGGATTAAATCCTACTTAGAACCCTTGGTGTTGAATCTTGATTGAAGATTCACAATATCTTCAAACCCACCTCCCATTCGAACTAAAGAATCAATCTCTACATCTTCAAACTTGATTGAAGATCTTCATGAAACCAACTCAAAACTTGGGTAGCAAAAGAGAATCGTATCATTTCGGTATCAAATCTTTGTTTAAAAATCAATGTTACTATATAGCACTTCACATCATCCACAAATTGATGGTCAAATGGAGGTCACAAATGAAACTTTTGGCACATTGTTGAAAGGTTTAGTAGTAAAAGTATTATGGGTTGGGATAACAAGCTAGCTCATGATAAGTTTTCCTATAATCAAAATCCTGTAATTATAAATTTTTATAGTCTACTTGAGGTAACGTATGGCATAAGTCTTTATATGTCAATCAATATGATTCCCTTAAAGAAAGACAAATTAAAATTTTATGAAGCTAAGGATTGAATTGAGTATTTCTAAAAGATTCAAGTCAATATCATTATTAGTTAATAATGATGTGACATGTAATAAATTCATTTTAATATTTAGATGGAGATTACATTATTTTATCAACATTACAACTAAAATCAATTTCATTGTTTTAATAATATATCAGACAAACTTTCTTTGCTTCACATTTTTGTTTAAGATATATTGTAAAATAATGTATTATCGATAATTAAAAGATTAGGGGGAAAATATAGTTACAATAGTAAAAAAATAATTTTGAATAGTAATCTATAAAATTATAATTATTTTATAAAATTGTGAAATTTTACTTAGTTATATAAAATTCTATTGAGTATTATAACATTTAATAACAAATTTACTACTAGAAAATTCTATCTAAAATTATAAATTATTTTATATGTTTTTTGTTATAGAATCATAAAATTGAATCAGAATTTTAATATGTGTTATAAATATTCTATTTATATATTGTGGATGTACAATTTATGAATGTGTATTATATTAAGCCCTAGCTTTAATACTAATATTATTGCCATAAGTTGTAACAACATTTCCATTATGATTTTCCAACTCTATGTATTCTCTAACTCCTTCTCATTATGGATGTAATAAGTATGTTTATTACATATATAAGATCTTATTAATTGTAATTGTAAGAGAGAAATCACACGTATTAATGAGAATTCGCAGTCAATTTCTCTCTTCTTCTCTATATTATTATATTATCTCTCTTTAAGTTTATTAATATTACAACACATTATATA